>VXAC01008817.1:0-11740 GCA_013399225.1 Rhipidura dahli
TCCTTTCACCCCAAAGTCTTCTTTGACTCCACAAAATCAAGAATCTGACCAGCTTTGAAATCTTTGGGTAGGGAGACACAGCTTCAGTAAATGAAAGACAAAAATGAGCAATGGTTTTAAACTGAAGTGGTTCCTTTCTTTTTTTTTTTTCTGTTGATAAAAGATGCAAACCCACAGATGTTGCAGTCAGTGCAATGAAAACCCAAACACAACCATTTGACAGTGAGACCTGGCATTACCACGAAAGGTGCACTCTGCAGAGAGGGAGAGTGGGGCAACACTCATGTCACAACGTGCTGACTTCCTACTGTGGACCTTTACTTAAACTGCCATAATTCTGCAGCAAAAGGACCTTTCCAGTGCCTCAAAAGTATTTACTATTTATTAACCACTAATTTTACACGGTACTAAATGCAAGAAGTAAATGGACCCTGCTGTCTTGGGCACAGAACTAAGCCAAAGGATTAGGCAGACCTTGTCAGAAAATACTTGTAGCTAACACAGAAGAGACACAAGCTGAGGGAAATAGATGCAAAGCACAAGTTAAATGCAAAGTGTGACCAGTGTGACTGACACAGTTGTGCCAGAGGTTATTTTTTCAATGACCAGAACATAATAAATAATGAAAGGCTACTATGCATGACAGGCAAGGAATGGAATGAAGGTGAAGAGAACAGCCTGAAGAACAGGGAAAGAAAAGCAAAGGTTCAGGTTGGAAGGGATCTTAAAGATCATCTAATCCCACCCCTGTGCCATGGGCAGGGACACCTTCCACTGTCCCAGGCTGCTCCCAGCCCCAGTGTCCAACCTGGCCTTGGGCACTGCCAGGGATGGGGAATCCACAGCTGCTCTGGGCAAACTCTGGTCTCTTGACATGGCAGCAGAAAGGTGGGATTTTTGTCTTTTATTTTCCCTCTGAGACCTTGGCAGCCTGAAGATTGGACTTTGACCAAGACAAGTCTTATTCTTTTATTAACACATCACTCAGCTCACCTGGAACAAACCCATGTAGTGAGACTTTTGTAGCTGGGGGGTGATTGATACATTGGCAAGGCCAGGAGTTAATTATGCTGCATCTGGAGGTATCCAGTTTTGGGTGTCAGGGGAGCCCAGAATGGTTTGGGTTGAAAAGGCCTTGAAAGATCATCTTATTCCACCCCTGCCATGGGCAGGGACACCTCCCACTGTCCCAGGCTGCTCCCAGCCCCAGTGTCCAGCCTGCCCTTGGGCACTGCCAGGGATCCAGGGGCAGCCCCAGCTGCTCTGGGCACCCTGTGCCAGGGCCTGCCCACCCTGCCAGGGAACAATTCCTGCCCAAGATCCCATCCAGCCCTGCCCTCTGCCACTGGGAAGCCATTCCCTGCCTCCTGGCCCTCCAGCTCTTCTCCCCAGTGCCTCTCCAAGAGAGACAAACAGTGTAAAACCAGATTGTTGAGCATTTCACACACTAATTTTACCAAAACAATTAGCAAAACCCATTTTGCTCCACCAGAGCCAGCAGAAACACGCTATTGGTTTCATCAGGAGAACTCTGACTCTTCAGAATGTCTTTTAAATATATAAAAGCTTTCTTATAAGATACTTCCAGTGAGACTGAAATCTAAAACAGGTCTTTAGAAACCATCTATTTTGTAAGAATATGGAAAACAGATCTAAAGCTTCAGTAAAACTTTTTGCTTCCTCACGCTGAGTATTTCATCACTGTCCAGGCGTGTTTTAAAGCTGTTTATGATCCTCTGAAGCTTCAGGCTTCACACACAACTGTGGAGAAAATGTTTGCTAAAAACATTTAAAATTCCTGCTACATCTCCTTGTAGTCTACTTTTTCTACAGACAGGTTTTGCACGCTGAGTACATTAAATATTATATTGGTGACACGTACAAGGATTTTTTAAAGTCAGTTATTTAAAAAATTAGTTCTTATTTATTTGAAAGTTCAGAGCTCCATATTCTGTATTTCTAGAAACATGTCTCAGGATATTTTTCTAATTTTTACAGTGGTTTTGAGGTGTCAGTGAAATCATCAGTCCTTGCAACGAAAACCACACCGCTCATTTTAAAACTCGGTAGCTAAAAATTCTGCATTCCAAATTTATCTTCTATTTGAGCACTTTGATTGCCATAAATAGAACTATTTGCAAATAAGAGCTCTAAGTGCATCCAATTAATAGATATTTCTCAAAGCTCCCGAACAACTTCATCATTAGCTGAGCTTAGTGGCAGCCCATGCACTTTCAGCAGCCGAGCAGAGTAACGCCCCATTTCGTCAGATGAAAAGCTCTAAAAGGCTATTAATGAAAATTCTGTGGGAAATAGAAGAGCTCTGAAAATCACCACGGAAGTGTCTCAGATGGGAATGTGAAAATAAACCAGATGCTTCTGAAAATACAGAGTGATTTTTTTCACTTAACCATGGTGAGGATTTGTGGATGCAACTGAAAATTCTCTCTCCCAGTCCTCTGCCAGAGTCAGCACCCATCACATGGAACTAAAAAAAGCCAAAATGCCCCATCCAGCAACAACAGGAGTAAAAACCAAGCTGCTGATTATACACTTGGGGCTGTTTTCCTCTGTTATTTTCATTATTCAGATGGAAAGATTTTCCTACATGAGCAATGTTAGAAACATTTCAACAAACCTTGAATTTGCTGAGTTGGGTGAGCTGTGTTTCTGCTGGAAAGGGGTGTAAGATGGTGGTGTGAAGATCACAGAATCATGGAATGGTTGGGGTTGGAAGGGACCTCAAAATGCATCCATTTCCACCCCAGCCATGGCAGGGACACCTCCCACTGTCCCAGGCTGCTCTCAGCCCCAATGTCCAGCCTGGCCTTGGGCACTGCCAGGGATCCAGGGGCAGCCCCAGCTGCTCTGGGCACCCTGTGCCAGGGCCTGCCCACCCTGCCAGGGAACAATTCCTGCTCAAGATCCCATCTAATCCCACTCTCTTTCAGTCTGAAGTCATTCCCTGTGTCCTGTCCCTCCAGCCCCTGTCCCCAGTCCCTCTCCAAGAGAGACAAACAGTGTAAAACCAGCTCTGTCCTCCAGAAATGTGTGTTTAGAAGTTGAGGGCAACTGAGGATTAAATAAAGCAAAGAAATTTCAACCTGAATGAAAAAGAAAACTCAGGAGGTGATGAAGTAGTGCAAAATGAGATCAAAGAAATCTGGTGAAGAAAGGACCATTACTGATTAAAAACCAGGCTGAACTCTGTGACACCAGAGGATTCTGCTGGTGGCTGGAGCACTGGAAAGATGTGGAATCCAACAGTCAGTCAGGGAATCTGAGAAAATCAGGGGTAACTGAGGCATTATTCTGCATAGCACTTCTTTGTTTGCAAATCTAGACTTTTTTGGAAGTTTGGGCCTCTGTTCTCCTTTGCTTGGCCACCTTCTCATTTATTTAAACAGGCCTGGTGGTTGTAAATGGTCTCTGGAGCACTGGAGATTACAGACAACACTCACTGCCATGAAAATTCAGAGTATATTGACTTTGTTTTTCTTGTCTGATAGTGTCTCTCCTATACAAAGCTGACAGCTCCAAAAAAATTTAAAACTTTGCCCTTCTTTGGACACTTCATGACTCAAAGAACTTCCTCAATTGATTTTGTTTTCCCACCTTTCACTTTGGTTTGCAACACTGACAGACACTGATAATTCTTGTTTCAGTAGTTCATGGATTCATTGGAAGATTATTTTAAATCAAATTTTACATCAAGTTCCTCCTTCTTCTGAGCATCTAGCTTTAGCATCTTTATCAACCTTAGGAATTTCATTTTCAGCATCATCCCAATCCTATTTAACTAGGATTTCAAAAGAGTTAATTCTGAGGATTTATCAAGCTTCCTTTTTAACAATGGTGGCTGCCAACTTTCATGATCTTACTGAACCTTGGGTTCCTCTGAACCTGAATTCTAGAGCCAGCTAAAAAGGCTGTCGCTTTTCATTTCCAGTCAAAGATTTGTGAATTAGAAAGCAGACAAGATAAACAATATATATAATATTCCCTGAAATTCCATTATTTTTAAGGTCATGTCAATATGAATTCTGGATATTTTTACTGACAGAAAATGTAACATTTTTAATTGCCACCTTATTTTCAATATCACATCCTACTGCTTTCTGCCTCTACCATGAAGCTTTCATATAAAACTTTTTGCAACATTCTGACTTGTCTTCTTATTCAACCTTCTGAATTTCTCCTCTTGTCACTAAGGAAAGAAACAGAGAATTGGGAGACGAAATAAAAGAAAGCAATGCCTTGGGGCTCACAGACACCCCATGCAGTGTTGACCTTTCCCAAGCAACCTAGATCTTCCTTAACTGATCCTCTCCAGTGTCATAAAAGCCTCCAAGCCCCCTAAATTGCTATTTGGAGGGGAAATTTCTACAAATATATAAATAGAGAAGCGTTTCCTTTACTTGTGATTATATCATCACAGCTCTGTGATGCAAAATTTGAATATTTTCAAGCTTTAAAATATGAGCTGAAGCTTTTGGCACTCACCACACAGCAAATACATTTCCCCAAGAGGCTGAGCTGCCAGCTTTATTTCCTAACACCTTCAGGAACAAGATTTAAGCTGATGACAAGAAACCATCTGAATCCCAGCTTGCAAGCCAGAAACATGACCAGAAAGTTTTTAAGTCAGGCCTTGGAAAAAAAAGTACATAAACCCAATGTCTTTAGGGTCTGTATCTTGGCTTTTAAGGTAAAATTTTTAAAACTAGAGCCTTCTGTCAGTGAACACTGAAGACTTCAAGTGTTCACATAATTCAATAAACTGCCCCTTCATTGCTAAGTATCACAAGATTCCCAATAAAAATGGTGAGAGCTGGCAAGAATTCCATCCTCCAAGAAGGAGATGAGACTGACAGAGATGGAGGCTAAACAACCTCTGTGAAAGGGGAAAACAGGATTAGGAAGTCCCAAGCTCAGAAGAGAAATGCACCTGAAATTGAATTTGGTCTGCTTTGGGTTATAAAACGTTACACCAAGTATGTGATGAAGGTGTGGAGAAAAATAAGTGAAGATGAAGACAGGAAATAATGGAGACCTTGTCCTTCTCTACGACCCCCTGACAGGAGGGGGCAGCCGGGGGGGGTCGGGCTCTGCTGCCAGGGAACAGGGACAGGAGGAGAGGGAACGGCCTCAGGCTGGGCCAGGGGAGGCTCAGCTTGGACAGCAGCAGGAATTTCCTCCTGGAAAGGGAGCTCAGGCCTTGGCAAGAGCTGCCCAGGGAGGTTTGGAGAGCCCATCCCTGGAGGTGTCCAAGGAAGGGCTGGAGGTGGCACTCAGTGCTCTGGGCTGGGGACAAGGTGGGCATCGGGCACAGCTGGGATTTGGTTGTTTTGGAGATCTTTTCCAGCCTCAGTGATTCTGTGATTCTGTAAGATTTCACATTCACACAGATTGAAAAGGATCTTGGCACCGTTATGGAGAGAAAATTCGCACAGAGTGAGTTTGAAGTCAGTAATTTACATGTACATTTTATAGATTGTGCTTTAGCTCAAAATATTTCCCACAGCTATTTAAATGATTTTTTTTTTTAAGATGTTGCTTTTTTCAAATCTGCAACTCACTTGTCCAACAAACAGCTTTGGAATTTGTAGTTGATTTTGAACGCCTGGATCTAAAGCTTCCCATTTTAAGAGAGAAAACCAAATCATCATAGAATCATGGAATGGTTTGGGTTGGAAGGGACCTTAAAGCTCATCCAGTGCCACCCCTGCCCTGGGCAGGGACACCTCCCACTGTCCCAGGCTGCTCCCAGCCCCAGTGTCCAGCCTGGCCTTGGGCACTGCCAGGGATCCAGGGGCAGCCCCAGCTGCTCTGGGCACCCTGTGTCAGGGCCTGCCCACCCTCACAAAAAAGATTCCATTATGTTAAATAAAACTTTTCATTGGAAAAAAAAGATCAGACTACTTTCAATTTCCTTTACTTTTTCTAAAAGTTGCAACTGACAAGGAGGGGGTTTCTCACATCAGCTAAGTGGCATAACAACAATTCCTAGTTCTGTGTAACTCTTCCCTCTTCAAAAATCCATCTGAATTCTCACTGAGCACAGACAGCAAGAACTCCCAACTCGATCAGCATCTTGAAAAACAAGATCCTTATTGAAGGCTCTAAGCAGAGATTTAACAACCTCTTTGGGACTCTCTTCTTTTAAAAATCATTCAACCTGGCCCGTCTAAAAACAATCTACTAAACTTTCCTCCTTCAGCATAAAGCACCAGCGATTTAGTTGGCATTGTAAAGATTTACTATGCACTTTTCCTATCTTATTAGAACCAGTAATGGAATTCACTGTCTTGAATTGCTTTGGCTCTGAGTGCACAGTGAAGCAGAGGATGACATCCAGAGGTTACATTCCTGTCTACCTTTCATTTCAGCTTTATAACTGGAGCAAGTAAATTTCCTTAAACCCTGTGGATTCTAAATCAAAAGAAAATGCATTTTTAATCTTGCTAGTATGAGAAACCCTAAGAATTCAGCAGTAAGGCTATTCAACCAATTGATGATTAAAAGAAAATTAGAAGAAGAAAATTAAGAAATTATCAGAAACTTGTAGATAGATGTTTCTTAATGAAACTTGTTTTTTATATCATGTTAATTTTTGTTGCATGTTTATAAAAGCAATCAAAACCAAACCATCCAGTGAATGCTGTGCAGCCCACGACCCTCCACAGAGCTGATTTCTTGGCTGGGACAACCCAGCCTGACTCAAAGGTCACAGGAGTCAATGGAGAGACCCAGCACCATCAGCAGGATGGAGCTGATCCCAAGCCACGACAGGAAACTCGGAGGAAACATCAGAGCTACCCTGTTTGTTGCCTCGAATATTTGTTTCGTGTTTTGGAATTTACTGACTAAAGCTGCATGGAAGAAACCTGGCAGCCAGAGTCTTCTGCCAAGTTGTGTTATTTTGGTTGTATCATAACTCCTGAAATAAACCCAAAAAATCCAGCGAGACTTTCGTGTTCGTGCCGCAGCCTCCTTGAACTCAGTCCACACAAACGCTCAGGATGAGCCTGGACTGGCAGAGCTGCTGCAGCCTTGGCAAGAAAGGCAATATTGTGCAAAGAACACGATGTGCCTGGTTCTCCTCTCACTTTACATCCACCTCACACCTCTGTAGCCCAATGGGATACGGTGCATCCAGTTCTGAATTACCCCAGCTTGGAAAAAGTGGAGAATTCAACAGGTTTGCTTTGAGCCCAAGAAAAAAACCAAGGTTTTTTCCAATACAAGGTTGGATTTCTTTTGAGTGGTCACTGTGATTTATTTCCTCTCACTTCAGCATGAACTGAAAGCCTCTTCCAACAATCGACTGGACGGAAGCATCTTGGGTTCCACATCTCACCAGGGGTGCTTTGCTGGCTAAAATATTCACCAAAAATACACTTTTGGACCCAAAAAAAAACAGGTCCAAAGAGAAGAGGAGGCACACAAAGAAGGAGCCTACGAGTTTGTGTCCACAAGGAGGGTTAACACGAATGCTCCTGATTGTTTCTGTTGTTTATGAATCTCGACCTTCAGAAGAGCTCTGAAATGTGCTGTCTCCTAAAGATGTTCCCCGCCGATATGACACACACTCTGCATTGTTTCACTGCTCGCAGGCATTAATATCCCAGAGGTAACCCACCCTTCTCTTAACGGCTGGTGACAGGTCCAATGGCTGAGCAAAAATCAGTTGGAGGAAAGGGAAGTCTTGTCGGAAACGAGATTAATCTTGTAACGAGTGTTCAGCCCTGATAACCCATCTGTGCAGAGAACTGCTTTAACTGGAGAGCAATTAACCTTCACCTGACAAGCTCTGTCCAACCGTTATAAACAACATTAAAGGCACAGGATCCCCCTCGTTTTCCCTGCTTTACGTAGACTAAACAATCGGATTCTGAATTCCATGAAAACAGCAGAGGTAACGATGCCCTGATGACAAACCACAGGGAAATTTTTTAAAAGGCAATGCCTGTGTGGAAATAATGTGAAAAATGTCTCTGGCCACCACTTCAGTGAGTTGATCTGATTAGTTAAAGGCAACAGTTCTGAGCGCTTCCAAGGGAATACCTGACGCATGAGGAAAGCTGATGTTAGTACGCCAAAGATTAACAATAATAAAAATTTATGTGAGCAGATAAGAGCTGACTAAACCACATCTGAGGAACACTGCTTTCAGGACAAAGTGTGCGTTTCCCCAGCACCCCTGTGAGCCCAAAGCCAAGGGTAAACTTCCTAGAACTACTTCAACCATGGCCTTGGGAAAATCACTTGTCATAGCCAACTTCCAGCTTGAAGAACCCTCTGCAGTTATCTGGGGTTTTGGGCCAGGTGCCCACAGGACCAGCCCTCCTGTCCCACAGCCTGGATCTCCAAAGGACGTGTCCACCATGGTCTCTGGAAGGGCCTGGGAATCCAGCCTCGCATCCCCAGCCTGTAAATCCAGCCTCAGGTTCCCAGCCTCAATAAACCCAACCAGATTCTCAGGTCCCAGATACAGAGCACAACACGAACTCAAGTCTGAGGAGATGACTGAACGTGGGATACTCTTCCCTGATGAAAAGGTGGGATATAAATGAAGCCACAACAGCAAAGGACTTCTCAGTTCTGCAGGGAAAGGCCAAGATACCCATCTCAGTCGCAGTGGCAGAAACATGGAATGACTGCAGGGGAATCACTGGCAAAACAACACAGAAATTTGGTCTGAATTCCTGAATAACTTGGGTGAAAGCCTGGCCCCAGTGAAACCATACCGTTCACTTCATTTTGGCCAATTTCACTCCAGGTTTCATAAATCCTCATTCATCCTATTCATGTGCCTGAAATGAATTACCCTGAAGTTATGATTAGCAATGGAGGTTTTCTTTTTTTATTTCCTCTCTCTTTGCTCTTTTCCTTAGCAGAGCTTCAAACACCCTGGTTATTCATGGTTTTATTGCCCTGCATAGGGAGGCAAAACTTCTGTTTCAGCCATTTTTGTTGAATCTGAAGAGCACTGTGGATTGCAAGAGTTGGCCGTGAATCTTTCAAGCTCTCCAGAACGTGCCCTCCTGAACCATTTGTTGGAGACATCCCACACAGGTTCTACTGAAATGTGTATTTTACTTGGAGATGTACAGAAATAAGGAAAGGATCCAGGCAACAAGCAGTTGCTTGTTTTTCATCTGATAAAATGACAAGTGGATTTTGAAGCATCCTGATTTCCAGTATTCTAAAATGCAGGGGCACTTTTCCTACCACTGCAGAGAAAAGCTCTGGTATTTCATAGTCCAGGATAACAGCACTGGTTTGAAATTTATTGCACCAACAGATGCACTGCACCGGGGCTTGAGTGTTTAAATAGGAACAGGTAGAGCATTACCTTGATATGAAACAAGAAGGGCTTAGATCTTCCCAGTGAATTAGATATTAACAGATAGGAAGTTCCTATTGAAAGCATTTCCTGTATTGGTAGTCCCTGATTTTGGCAGCTTATCTGGGTAGGAAATGAATGCAGGAAGTATCTGTCTACAAACCCTTTATCATCAAGGTAATTGCTGTGGTAGCATTTTGCTGTTTATCAAGGTAATAAACAGAGAGTCTAAAAAAAGGATGTTTTTCAGCTCTGAAGAATGAGGTTTAAAAAAACCTCCCGCAGTTACGCAAAACCCTCCACGAAGAATTAACGCGCTGCTGCTGCTCGATGTAATGAGGGAATTGTCAAACAAAGCAATTCCATTCTCCTGGGGGTGTTTTTTCTCCACTTGTGGCAGCACCGTGTGTCTGTCTGCCACTCTCTCCTCCCTGTGTTAAATCAGGCAGGTAGCTTTAAAGGGTCCTGCCACTTCCCAAAACCAGGGATCCACCCCTTCCTGCAGGTATTTGCATACAGCCCGTCCCTGTCATCTGCTGGCAGCACACACCTTTGACTAAGCAAGTCAGCTCCTCTCCCAGGGTGACAGAGCCACGCCAGCCTGGTGACACCACTTCCCACCCAGGGCTGGACATCCACACCCCAAATAAACACGCACTGCAAGGGGAACACATCACATCCTAGGCATTCCTTCCACTCACTATTCCCAAAAGACCTTGGCCACGCTGAGTCCCCCAAGTCCAGCTCTTAAAAAAACCAAAAATCCCTATTACTCATCGTTCATTTTTAACTTTTAGCCATCATTGACCTTCTTAGGACAATAATTGCCCATTTATTCATTTTACTTTGAAGCAAATGTGATAATGATAATTACCAGAAGTGGTAATCACGGGTTCACACACAGCAGTTATTAAAATCCATCACAAATATTATTTCTTTACCACTAATATCCCTTTCCTGAAAGTAATGTTCCATCTTTCTCTGTGCATAGCAAAAATTGATAACCCAGTGCCTAAGGATGCATTTCAAGGAGAAAGGTAATGTTTGCAACCCAAATCTCACCAGATTTCCTAAAACTTCTCCCTCTGTTCATCATTACAAATTATTTACAGGATTATACAGTCCTTCTAAGGGAGCAGGAATAAACTGAGGAACACAGCCTTACCCAGCCTCAGGCAGGCTGGGTTACAACACTTAGAACAACCCCTCCAACCATGAAGTCACATCCATGCTTTAAGGAAAGGACTGATGCCTTTTTCACCTAAGTTCTTTAAAGTTTTCCCATCTTTGCTGATGCTTTTAATAAAAAATTTTCTTCTGTAATACACAAATATATGTCAAATATATACATATATATATATATATATATGGACAGCAGGGTGGCTGTATAGTTCTCTATCCAAAGAAATTAATTTTTCAAAGATGGATCTGATAAAAATCCCATTGCAGTCAATGAACTGATTACCCTGACAAGGTTTGGCACTGCATGTCATATTTTCTACTGTAAAAGCCTTATTTTGCTAAAATTCATAATACAAGTGATACAACATCAAATTTTCTTCTTTTTTTTCCCTCTTTTCTGAGTTTCTAAGTAATTCTCTTGGTTTGATTTAGAAAGTTGCATTATAAAGGTTACTTCTTCCTGAGTAAACGGCATTATGTATTTTTATTGAATTATAAAGCATCACTTGGAAAATAAATATCTTTTTTTGGCATTCATATTTTGCAAAACTACTTCTGTGTTTATCTTTCAGCAAGTCATTCTCCAAGAGCACTTGTTTCTTTAAACATTATTTCTGAAAGGCCTTTTGTAACATGGGGAACTTGCTGAAAAACATTTTGTTAAGGGCTAATGTAGTTCTTGTTCAGGAAAAACAAACAAACCAACAAACTCAGACAGCCAAACATATGCATTTTCCAGCTGTTGTTCCTTGCCTGGGGACTTAATTCTAGAAAGCAAAATCCTTATATTTCGCTTCATTTTGGCATATGAAGACACAAACTAAATTGAGTTAAATGACTGCTGATTAAAAGCAAAAGAAAACAACACAAAAATCCCCCCCCCTCCAAAAAAAAACCACCTTCTGCTCATTTCTGCCTTGAAATTGCACATTTGAATTTGACTCAGAAATACTGCTTGACCTGGAAATAATTATAGCTCTGATTCTGCTGCCTTTATTGGGACAAAACCTTCATGAAATTGGTGGGAAGTTTGGATTAAGGACTGGGGTATCAGGGGAAGTGCTGCTGTTGCCTCTGGTTCACTGGAGCGCTCAGGTGTGTGCTCAGCTTTAAATGGGCAACAGCACCAAAGCCAATGGAAGCATTTACAGGCTTAGAGTTAAATATTCCATTGGATCACCTGCTAACTGATACGGGGGGGGGGGGGGG
>VXAC01008817.1:11766-61744 GCA_013399225.1 Rhipidura dahli
GGTGGGGGAAGATAATAATCTTTATAATTGTTCTAATGCAAGGAACAAAAGTACAAATTACTGTATCAGCTCTGCTGGAGTCGGCGCAGATGCAATCCTCTAAACAAAGCCTTAAACATTGCCATACGCCAGGAACAGATTTATTTCTTAACTGTCTCCAGCTTGCAGAAGCATTTGAGTGACTACTTAGAGTTTCTAGAAGAAAGTGAGAGAAAAATAATGCTACAGTGACAAGCACAGAGTAAGATTCTTAAAAAAAATAAAATTAATCTTGCCCCTATATTCTGCTTTAATCAGTGCATCCACACCCTCAAGCCTCAGAAACCACAAAGATTCTCCTGTCCTTTATCAAATGCACTGACCTTTCCTCAAAAGAATTGTAGATTCCATGTGAACAGCACTGTAGAAAATAATAATAAAGAGCGGACACGAGCATATTTAGGTGTAACTTAAAAGAAATGTCCACAAGCATAACCAACAAATCATTATAAAGCCAACTTAATGAAGAGTTTTTCTAAGAATAAGCACAATGGCACTGGCAGGCAAAGAGGGAAACAGAGCAAGGCTTGAACATGGCATGGAACTAGAATTCTGGTTATTCTTTTCTATTTAATGTTCTTTCCTCCACTATGGGATGGATAATGGGAAAAAACACCAAAATAACCTCCAGGATAACTATTTTTACTTCACCCCAAGGTAGCACTTAAATAACTTTTGCTCCATTCTATTAAAAAAAACCAAACACCAAAACACCCAAAAAAGACTGATACCTAATTCAGGTATGTTCTACAATTGCATCTATAGTAATGAGTGTGATTAATAAGTACAAATAATTGTATTTATTTGATAAATAAATCAGCTTCAGTGCCCTGAATAGGGGCAGCGTTGTCAGATACCACCTGAGCCAGAGGGACACCTGTCAGCACTGAAACCTCCACTCTTAGGAGACTTTTTCCACTTGAAAAACCACATTTTATCCTTCAAAATGCCAAAAAAACATAGCAGAGAGTTCAGCTGAGGGCGCATCAGGCATTGGGATATGAAATATCCACCCAAAATCCTGGCTGGGGAGGCACCTTCTTGCACCACCCTCCTCTTCACAGGTTCTTCTGCTGCCCTATAGACATCCCTGCTCCCATCCAAGGCAGAGATCCCTGGCCAGGGCAGGGATAGTGCAGTGGGAAAGTCAGGATTAATATCATCCACCCACGTCAGAGCCTGGGGAAAAGGCACTGCTGCCTCATCCTCCTCCTCCTCCTCCCCCTCCTCCTCAGGAGAAACCTCCCACGGCAGAGGGAAAAAGGAACGGGGGCAGCAGAAAGGGCACAGGACGAGAAGAGAGTGATCCCCTGGGAAAACCATGCTCAGGACACCAAACCCAGCACCCAAAATCTGCCACCAGGGTTTGCCTTCCCCGACACCAGTGAGCCCCAGTGGGAGCAGCCCAATTTCTGCCGAGCCCCGGTGTCCCACGGCTCCGTCTGCAGGATGGGGAGAGGGAAAGGATGAATCAGACACCCTGACTGGAAAGTCACCTTTGCTCATGTGGAGGTTCCAAGAAGTCTCTGCCCGGTTATGAACAAATACAGAACCATCCACGTCCTAATTCTGAAATTCAATGACTCTGCAGCTTCCCTGAAGAATGGAGTGAATTCCCAGAGATCCCAGAAAAGGCTCCCTACCTTCCATAACCACATGGGGATAGCTGGGCTACCCACTGCCAGCAGACAGCACAAGCCATTATACTGAGTATTTCTATTATTAAATATATATTTTATTAAATATATATATTATTAACTAGATTTGTAACTGTTTAGCAAAAGCTTAACACCTGCCTGGCCTTCAAACGGAATTTATTTCAGAAAGCCTCCAGTTCAAAGAGTTCTTTATCCATTCCCTCTAGAAGAGGAATTGAATACCTTTGGACTGCCCAAGCCTCATGTCAGAGCACATTTCCTGCACCTCAAGTATGAAGCACCTGTCATTTCTTTCCAGTCATTTCACATTTGGGACTTGCATAAATAAAATTCTTGCCACAACGTGCAAGGCCTTCCCAGCACCCTGGGCAGCAAAATCCTCAACATTGTGGGTTTCCTGAGACCTCCTGCAAGATTCACACTCGAAATGAGGAGAGAGAATTGTACATTTTTCCACTTTGCCAGGAACATTGCATCACCAGGCTGTATAAAACAGTTCTCTCAGTGTAAGGTGGAGGTTAAATAAAAACGAGACACCATTTAACGATCTTCTATCCTGTTAAAATTCAGCCAATATAAAACATAAAGGAAATAAATAATAGGAGTTCCCTAAAATGCAAACAGCATCCAGTCTTGTGGTGCTATTATTTTTGAAAATAAATTTTACATCGATATTCTGATTAACAGGAGCAAACCCAGCATTAAAACCTCAGCACACAGCCCTCCCTTTAGCCAAAACTTGACTCCCTGAACCTCAAGATTTTCATGAAGTGCCAGTGTGCTCTGAAATGCATGGAAAAACCAAAAGGAATTCAGTTTCAGAAGCTATTCAGCATTTAATAGATGCTGGCCAGCAATGCAGAGGAGAGTCAGATCTATGTCTTTATTGACAGCCCCATGAAAACATCAGTGAGAGAAAACAGAAAAGGTTCATTACACGTTTTAATCATCCACAGGGCAAGACTGTCAGATACCCAAAACTGTAACAAAAAGCATCAAATGATCTCTAAAATGTAAACACAGGAACAGAATTCACTGAAAAATCCAACTGCAGCCCTCCTTATCCAACGGCCAAGTTATTCCATATCCCCAATTAAACCTCCGACATAATTAGAAAATACAGAAACAGACAGTGCCACGAATAAAACGAATACCTCAGTCCTGGATCTGATAATACCTCAATCCCAAACCTGATAACACAACACCGCAGAGTCCTCCCTGCCGGTGCTCTTTATGTAAAATTAGTTTCACTATCACAAGGCACTTAATTACCGTTACATTCTGCAATTAATCACACCTATTGCTCTGCTGGTAACTGCTGTCAGGACAAACAAAAACTCGACAGGCAGACAGACAGATTTATTCAACTTTCTAAGTGACACAACACAAAAAAACTCAGCAAAGCCATTCTTAAAAAAAAAACCAAAAAACCCAAAACCAACAAACCATGCACCGAGATCAAGTTAAGCACCAAAAAGAGATTTTTATTGTCCAAAAAAAAAATTAAAACAAAAGAAGAACATGCCTGTGAGATCTTCCCGCCACCATTAAAATAACATTCAGAAAGGTCCTGAATTTAAGCTTGAGAGTTTCTAGAAAAGAAGATAATTAACACCTGCATAAGAGGAGAGAGAGCAACAAGAGCTGGTGCCTCTCCTTCCCGCTCGCTTAAATTTGTGTCCCCATCCACAAGAGAAGCAGCTCAAAGTATCCAAAAGTTTAGTGCCCTTAGGAACCCGGTTTTTCCTTCCAGTGCACACCCTCTCCCCTCATGGCAGTCCACGAACACATCCAAGTCATCCGAGGGATACCTACAAGAAATTCCCGAAGCTCTCACAAAAGGGCTTTGCCTATGCAATCCACACCACTGAAGAGTGAATTTAAAAAACCCAATTTTTTTTCCGAGTTTGAAGTTTTTAAGCCTTGCGGATGGTTGGAGTAGGAAAAAGGAAATTTACTAGGCAGTACAAAGGAAATCTTGTTGTCCTCTATTGTGGCAGTGGGGGTGTTGCCCAATTCTAACTTATCTAGGTTGATAAAGGAAACCAAAGAACACGGCAGTGCAAAAAAAATTCCAACAATAAAAGGTACCCCCTCCTTACCTTAATAGTGCTTGCCATAATGTGATCAAGATTATTGATCGCTAATAATTGCTAATAATAATTATTGCTTCGCTCTGACCAGAAAGAAGTTTTGATGAGGTTGTTTAGAGCGGATGAGATTGTGCTAACTCTGGGAAATGAAGTCAGCCAATGGCAGGAAGAGGTTTCTATTGGTCCTGGCCACCGCAGCTCGAAGAAACAGGATATTTGGGAGTGAAGAGATAAGAGTCCTAAAACAATGTTGTTTTTCTTGATGATATGTGACTAAATTTTTTTTTACTTTTTTTTTTGTTGGTTTTGTTTTGTTTTTTTTTTTTTTTTTAAACAAAAAAGTCAATTGCCCGTGGCCGCCTGGGCAGGTGTGATCTGATGTGCAGTAAGTGTGACAGGCCACTTCGAGGCAGGATGCAGATGTCAGATGCAGTGGGCCAAATCCAGCAGTGGTTTGATGCAGCAGGCTGCTCACTGGGGAATACCTGATCCAGAGCCAAAGCCAGGCTGGGTATAAATGGGTGTAACTCCAAATATGTTAATGAAGTCTGGCCCTGCTTACACCACGTCTATATTTGTCCATTAACCTCATTCCTGCATTCCTGAGCTATTGACACTTCCCAGCCTATCTGATTTAGCTTTTTTTTTTTTCTTNAGGCAAAGTGCTTTCACAGTACCCAGCCAGTGTATTCCACTCAGGATCCAGGGCTGGCACAACCCTTTCACACTCAGCAACCTCACAATATTCTATGTTTTCATAAAAGATACAATTCCTGGTCTCAGGTGATTCTGAGCTTTCAGCCTGAAGAGAAAAGCTTGAAAATAGAACCCTTGAAAGTGGAAGGAAAAATCAGAACATGTCAGGATTGATTCATTTTATAAAAACTAATTTTAAAAAGCTGATCGTGCCCTAGCAGGTTTGTAATTTCTCACTGCTCCCCACGACAACACCCAACCATGGACAGGTTGCCTGGAAGATAATTCTGGCTGTACCAAGGTCCTGCCCTCTGACTAGGGACTCTGGTACGATAAAAAGAATGAGGAATGGTGAATGGCTCATTGCAGCATTATTTAGTGGAAGCAGATGACCTCACCCTCTCCCAATGCTGCCTTCTCCTACTCCTCAGGGGAAAAAAAAAGAAAAAGGAAATGGGAGCGTTGTTCTGTAGCTGGTGATGACTGCTGGCATTCAACACACAGTTTTTCCACACAAAGACAGCACAGAGTCCCAGTTCACTTTTCCCCTCCTATCCTGACTCAAAAAAAGTGAAATGCACTATTCCGAAGGTGCACACAAAGTCCNGTAATTTCTTTTTGATGTCACTTTCTTACTGAGGAGAGGAAGTCACAAAAAGACATAAAACTTCAAAAGCAGATGCCTGAATGCCGTGAAGTCTTAAATCTTCCATGTTCTTCCCTTAATTCACAGCTCTATCCACGCATGGGAATGAGATGGTTTCACTGGTGATCCCCTTCTTGGTTAGAGTGCAATGGCCATTTTTTATTCAGTGTTGTATTTTATTTGTCCTTTTGGAGCACTTGGCAGTCATGGAGCACCCCAGAACTCCCAGCTGTGCAAACAAAACACCGTCCCTATCCGAGGCCTTTGTATAAGAGAACTGAACTTAAAAAAAAAATAATTAANAGATGACCTCACCCTCTCCCAATGCTGCCTTCTCCTACTCCTCAGGGGAAAAAAAAAGAAAAAGGAAATGGGAGCGTTGTTCTGTAGCTGGTGATGACTGCTGGCATTCAACACACAGTTTTTCCACACAAAGACAGCACAGAGTCCCAGTTCACTTTTCCCCTCCTATCCTGACTCAAAAAAAGTGAAATGCACTATTCCGAAGGTGCACACAAAGTCCCTCAGTCACTTGTCCTGCAGGTGCTGCTCCATCTCCCCCAAAGCAGGGCAGAGCAAAGGCTTGTCCACCTTCTCCTGTTCATGGGAATGGCTCAGCCACTCACCACGTCCCAGGAAATTCTCATATCCAGGTGTCCCATGGGCATCACAGAGCTGGGAACCCCTGGATGCAACAGTGACAACCAGAATCACCAAGGTTGGAAAGAGCACCAGGATGACCAAATCCAACCTTTGGGATACAGGATCAACTCCCTGCACAAGATTTTAGAATTCACTTTAAGGAGCTCTGGTTTCTTCCACTGTAAAGAAGATTTTTGGTCGCTTTGGAGCAGTCTGGAGTGAGCACCGCCACACAATATTTTATATTCCCCATTAATTGGTTCATACAGAAATGCAGTGTTGCACTGCTGAACGTGCTCTTGCAGTCTACATCCACCAAATCACAGTGCTCCTGCAGAGTAGGTAACTTCCCTATTTTCATTCTGAACAGTATGAAAAGAAAGCAATTTATAGTAATTGTATTTCATGGGGATGTTGATTTCCTCCCTTTTCATCTCCAAACAATGAGGAAAACAGCCAAAAGATCAGAACCTTTCTCTTGAAATTTCAAAGCATTGTATAATGTTTCAGTTGGGTGACTTCCACTCCAGTTAAGCCCCTGATATTTGGGTTTTTCCTCCAATATATCCAGAGGTTCCAAGTATCAGCTCCAGCTCCCCAGTGGAGGGGATTTAACAAATTCATTCACAAGCAGATTTTAGTAATGATTCTTCTCCATCCCACCTCCACATACACAAACCTCCTCTTGGTTTACACAGGGATTTTGGAAGCATAAGGCACTGCTGAGCTCTATTATTATTATTATATAAGTTTTACAGAGCCCACAGCCCGGTGAGGATTTTGCCATTTTAAACTGGCACACATTCTGTGCCAAAGAATCCAGTGAAGTTTATTTGACTTTCAAACTAATACCCACAGGCAGATTGCTGAGTGCTTACGCTGATGCTGATCCAATTGCAAGCAGAGCCTTGGTATTGTGAGGCAAGGAAAACATTGGGTTATCAAATCACCATCATCCAGTTGCAAAAGAAAAAGAGCACAAACACTTTTACTATTTTTCTCTTTTTCGTTATTTTTTTAAGGTTAAAAAGAAAGAAAATAATTTTTTTTTTTTTACGTTAGGCAGCTCTGTGTTATTGTCTGAAACAACGCCCTGTGAGTTTGAAAAACTTGGTCAACAAACAGAATAAAGACATGGAAAACAGTATTAAAAATCTACACCAAATGCTCCCTTCTAATTTCTCTCTCAAGCTTGTCACCCAAATTTGTCCTGGATCCTTTCTGCTGGAATATTCTTCTACCTTCAGCCTGCATCTGGAAACTAAAATTCCCCAACATGTGTTAACATTGAACATGTGCTTAAGTGTCTTGATCAAAGCAGGGGGGTTGCACATGCTTTAGAGCTACAGCTGTGCTTAAACTCTTTCCTGAACACCCTTAAAGTCTGCTTGAAGTGCCTTCTACCTTCAGGACTCAAGAGTTCCCTCTTTAGAGAAGATCTTTCTAAACTGGAGATGAAGGATCTGCTCCATGTTTATCTAAGCCTGCTTAAACCAACAGGGCCCTGGACAGATCTGAAGATTTGGTCTGACCATGCAAAAAGAAGTGATTGGTCTGGGTCCTAAAGGAAGAGGATGAAATTCCAAATTTAAAAAAAAAGTTATTTTGCTTGTTGCATCCTTTCTAGGATGTACTAGAAATACACTCAGTATGTACAAACCCAGCTGAACACTTAAAATGTGTTTTACGTGTGTTCAGGCGAGAGGGACTTGTCACAAAGGTGTGGAGTGTCAGGACAAGGGGGATGGCTTCAAACTGAGAGTAGGTTTAGATGGGATCTTGGGCAGGAATTGTTCCCTGGCAGGGTGGGCAGGCCCTGGCACAGGGTGCCCAGAGCAGCTGGGGCTGCCCCTGGATCCCTGGCAGTGCCCAAGGCCAGGCTGGACAGTGGGAGGTGTCCCTGCTCATGGCAGGGGTAGAAATTAAAAGATCTTTAAGACCCTTTCCAACCCAAACCATTCTGTGATTCTATGAAATATGAAGGAAATACATTGCAATATTCCCTATGTAAATAGATCTGTAATCCTTCTTGCTGTCTGGGAGGTAAACCAAGAACTCTGAGCTAACCAAGAGACTGGAGACACACTCTCCAATGGTAATAATGTGACCTTCATCCCTTGAACTGCACAAAAATTTCTAGGTCAATAATTGGCAAACTGGAGACACAGTCACCTTTGTGTCTCCAGATGTGGGTATTAAAAGAAAGGACAACAGAGAAAAATGAGTTTTGTTCCTCTTGCCAACCTGTCTGGTAAAAAGGAGGTTCTTTTCCAGGTAGAACCAGGCTACAAATCAAAAAAAACCCTGCAGTACAATAACAGAATTTGCCCTGCACTTTTTGGGAGCAGATTTGAAGAAATCCAAGCAAATTAGTGCTACTTCATGGCACACAAAGACACATAAAGGTATCAATCCTCTCAAAAAAATTCAGCATTTTGCTAAAATGCAGCTCCCAACATCAGTTTGGCCATGTCCAGTTCGGCATGTGAGGGTCAAGTACCCTCTTACCAAGCCCTTCAGCTGGACTGTCTCCCTTTAATTCCCAGTTTTCCACTGGCTCTGAAGAAAATAGCAGTAAATCTGCTCCCAGAGGGGTAAAATCTCCCCTCAGCACAAGGAAAGGTCTCACAATGATGCTTTCAGCAGTGGCACTAACAGGGCTCAGGAGAGAACAGAATTCCAGGACGTGCCCAAGGGGCTGCAGGATCAGCAGCTCAGGGATGATGGGCTCTGCTCCCCAGACCCCCTGGTCCCCTGACCCCGGGACTGCTGTGCCTTTGGGGCTGCTGCAGGGACCTCCTCCTTCCATGCCTGAGGGGCTCTGATGCAGAAGCAGCTCTGAGGGCACAGGACAAACCCTGTGCTGGAAGAAATGGGATCCAGTTCTGGGATGGGCTCACACCCACTGACCCATGGCTGGACACGTGGAGCTCAGCTCCAGGAGGAAGGCAGAGTGAGAAGGGGAGTCAGGCACTTGCATTCCCTAAAATCCAAATAACACATGGAAGCCAGCAAGCCATAACCCTACTTAACTAAAATAATTATCACTACCTGATCACGGGAACAACACAACGTGCATCCCCACAAAAAACATCTTCTCCTCCAGCACTGCTTCCAAGCTTTGGTGCCTCTCAATTCCCTCCCTTCCAGGCCCGGCAGCACAGAGGAGGAGAAGGGAAGTGTCCTCATGCCTTTCCCTGCTCCCTGCCCTGTGGGCAGCCCTATGGTCACTAGATGGTGCTCCCTGCCCCTGGAAAGGAGCATCCTCCACACCAGGCGGTGAGCAGCTCTTCCCCAAGGCAGCACCGATGCCTTTCAGTGAAGAGAATACTTTAACAGAGGCAGATAAAGGATCTTTTCCTGCTGCCCTGGCACCCAACATCAGTTCTGCACTCAGGGCTGGTTGTCCTTGGTGCATTCCCACTTTTGCATCCCCTCAGTTGCTTCAAACCATTTGTACAATTAATGCCTTCATGACTTTCCCCCCATCCCCACCCTCCTTCCTCTCACAATGAATTCACTCACTGGCAGAGTCGAAAACTTGGGAGAGAACCTGATTTGGGGACACCTTTTTTATTTAACATGACTTCATGGAACAACAGCAGTCAAGAATGGGTTGTTTTCCCATGGAAAAAGCTTTACAAAAAAGAAGCACTGGAAGTTTGCAAAGTGAAAATCAGAAAGTCACTTCATTTACCAAGTCTTACCTGTGACCCAAGCTACTTAAGATTTTACCAGCCAAAATATTTTTGGTGGCTACACCACTGTTTGCCCACCTTTTCTGAAGACCAGCTGCAGCCTCTACATAAAGGAAACACCACAGAACTGGGCAATGCAACACAAGCTCTGTTTCAATGACACTGGAATTATTTTCACCAGTCAGTCCTCGGTAACAGGGAAGTTCTGACCCTCATTTGCAGAGAGGGAATCGAACCCCTGTCTGCTGAAGGGGGATTCACCTCATCAGCCTTCCAGGATTTTAAATGTAGGTGTCAGAACTACTCTCGTTCTCCAAGATTTCTGAAATTCCCAACACAACCACCTTCATAATTTTGTTCAATTTCACCTGCAACTCCTACCTGAAAAAGACAAGATGAATTTCACGTTTAAAGCGCTTTCCTCTCTTCATTACCTAAAAAAGGGAACTGCTGCTACTCCCAATTTTTGACAGCTCTGCTTATATGAGATGAATCTCACCTAAATGTTCCTTCTTTTATTCCCTTCTTTCCCACCTCTGAAATACCAACAGAGTATTTCATACCAAAGGGGTGCTGTGTGGATTGATTAATCAATTGATGAGTTAAAGTGCACCAAAACTATCAGCTCAAAGTTGTCACTGGTACGAAAACCTATTTGGTTTATGTTTGATGCTCATTTAAAGCTGGTTATGTAACAATGGTAATGCAGGACACAAAAAAACCCCCTGAAACAAGACAAAACACCAAAACAAAATACTTCAAAAAAGCAACTTCTCTGCAAGGAAAAAAGAAGCAACTGTGAGGGCAAAGGCCAACATTTTTCCTCATTTTTTTCCAGAAGTTTTAGGTCATTTTAACTGAACTACACAATAGTTTGAAGTGGTTATTGGACAGCGTCCTTCAAAGTCCTTCCATCCCTGGACTGATGGCCACAGCACACAGCAAATATGTCTGGAATATTGGATTTCCACCCCCTATTAGTGAGTCTGCTCCAAGATTTTCATCAAGAATGGAACCCATTAAAGTGTCTCTCACACTCTGCTGCTCGGGACTCTCTCGATATTGGACTTTGTCGGTGGCTGCCAACAAGAACCAGATGTGGAATATCCGTGTTTGAAACTCAGTGACCCCGAGAGACCAGGGCTGACCCGGATCATTCGTAAAAACTGGAATCTGCCACCCTTGGAGCAGCTTGAGGTGCATGCCCACGCTCAGGGATGACCCCATCCCCACCCTCAGGCACAAACAGAAACCCTCAGGACTGTGAAACACCTTTATGCTAAAGGTGTTGAACTCAGGTGCAGTTCAACATTTGAAAAACAGCAAAAAAAGGATTCCCCACCCATCTTTTTCCTTAGTGTCAAACAACCTCTTTCCACTTTAGACAGCTGCCCTCCACCAAAAGGGAATTCTCTATTTTGCCACAAGATTCAAAAAAATAATAGAAATTGAGCACTTGGGAAGTGTGATGTTACACCTTCTAGGAATACTCCCAAGACCAGGCTGTGTGGTCCAAAAATTCACACATTTCTGTGACTGTCTGACATTTCTGTGTCTCTCTCTAAGATCCACTAATACCATATGCCTTTTGAGGGAAAAAAAAAGTTTAAAAATCACTGTTAACTAACACTGCTTAGCTGCAGGGTTTTATAACAGTTACAAAATTAAATTAAAAATGCTGATCACCTTGGATCTGTAAGGCCTGATGTCAAAGACCAACTATTCCAAACACACAAGAAATGCCATGTTAAGTCCTACCTGATTTCTGAATTCCCAAACCTCAGTACATCTAGAGAAAGACATTTCCAACAGCATGTAAGAAAATGAGATTATTATCTTTAAAGCACCACAGTGAAATCAAAGGACTTGGCAACGATAAACCACAGTATTTTCTCCTGGGGACTTCTCATTTACTTCAATGGATAAAAACTGTGGGCTTTTAGAAAAAGAACACTGAATACAGTGAATTGCCAAGTTAAGTCTAACTCAGAGCTTTTACAGAGCTGGGATTTGTCATGATCATCACAACCTTTTTACCTGTATCTAAAGCACTTTGTAGGTCACAGAGTGCTATAAGAAATAAATAAGAATATAGTATTAAGAAATAAAGACTATGTCCTGCTTCCACTGACATGGGTGGCAAAACTGCTTTTGCTCCAATGGGATCAAAGTTTCAACCCACTGAGAATTCAACAAAAGGACACATTATCAGCATTTTCTGCAAACTGGAAATTCGGAGTTTCACAGGGCTCTAAGTTGATCATGTTACAAGGCACGAAATGTACTGCCCAGTAACAACAAATTAGCAGAAGTGGAAATGGGAAGGGAACCAATAATTGATAGGATTTAATGCCAGATTTAAGGCTGGGGTAAGAATCCCTAAAGCCTTCTCCTATTGTGAGAGGATTGCCAGACATGTATGAAGAACTTGCTACAACACGTGTGTTGAACTACATTGGTGGCCTGTGACTTTCCCAACAACCACTCACAAGGAGCTGGGATCCAGTAGAACAGGAATTAAATTCTGTAGGCAGCATTATTCCATGGAGTGGGGCACTGATTCTGACAGGATCTGTGTTTTGGGCCTGGCCCTAAAAGATGCTGAACTTTTCATGGCAGTCACCTGCACGGTGTGTCTGCATCTCCATCTCTATTTTCAACTGAAAGGTGGATTTTTAAATTGTCCTGTCTGGATCTGTCTTTGAATCACTTGATTTTACTCACTTTGGAATTAGACCACAATCTCTCATCATGCAGGATGGTGACTGGTCCACAGATGAGACTCCTGGTTAAAACATTTGGATCTAAATTACAGCTGCTCTTCCCCAAAAGGAGCCGTGGAAATCAGGACAGGATGTCCTTGAGGAAAGCCTGTCCCATGGTGTCCCTCCAGTCAGAGTTGAGGATCCCCCCATGAACGTGTAACCAGCATCCCACACACAATTCTGTCTTAATAACCCAGACAATGAGGAAAGGCTGGGAGAGCTGGGATTGTTCAGCCTGCACAGGAGAAGCTTTGGGCTGAGCTCAGGGTGGCCTTGCAGGGCCTGAAGGAGCCAAAGGAAACCTGGAGAGAGACAATTGCCAAGGGCTGGAGGGCCAGGAGGCAGGGAATGGCTTCCCAGTGGCAGAGGGCAGGGCTGGATGGGATCTTGGGCAGGAATTGTTCCCTGGCAGGGTGGGCAGGCCCTGGCACAGGGTGCCCAGAGCAGCTGGGGCTGCCCCTGGATCCCTGGCAGTGCCCAAGGCCAGGCTGGACATTGGGGCTGGGAGCAGCCTGGGACAGTGGGAGGTGTCCCTGCCATGGCTGGGGTGGCACTGAGATGATCTTTAAGTTCCCTTCCAATCCAAATCATTTTGGTTTCTAAGTGGCAAATAGGTCATGATGGTAAGGCAGGAAAAAAAAAATGTTATTCACACCACTGTCATTTTATTTTTAACATCTGGCATTTAAAAAAAAAAAAAGAAAAGAAAAAGAGAACAGGAAAGAAAAAGTAGAAAAATTTTCCTTAGACTTTAAAGTAACCAAGATTTATGTTTTAGTTAAGTGTTAATATTTCATAGCTTTTCAGTTCTAGGTTCAGCAAAGGACACTGCTGGTACCTGTGATGTGTCACTTGGTGTCTGTAACCGCTGGATTTCTTTATAATGATCTCATTTGGGGTTTGAAAATAACACCACAGAAGTGAACTCGAGTCCTGCAAAGACTCACAGCTGGCTTATCTTTACACAACTGAACTCCACGTTCTCACTGAGTTCAGTGAAGACAACATAAAATAGAAGGAACAAATTTATGGATGTGGTTTCGCAGGATTGGGTTTTTATTTTTTTGAATTTTCACTTTTTTATGAGAAGTTTCATTGCAGCTGTAACTGAGCCTGTGTATGTTCCTTCACACCCCACAGGCACAAATGACTGAAGCCACTGGTTTGTCTGTCCAGTGTGGGTCAGTCACCGGTGAGATTTATCAAAATTTTAGGTGATTTTAACACAGGTGAAAAAAAAATGCAGAAAAATTTCAGGAAACCTGGACTTTCCTGCCTCATGTGGAAAATAGTCTTGGATGGACTTCTTTTAGAGGTGAGTCTGATAAATGTCATACCAAGAATACAGGAAAATCCCACTTGAAAAATAGTCCTGTACAGATGGATCAAGCTGCCACCCTGAGCTGATGACACCACTGATAGTGCCAGGACTGCCCCAGGAGTTTCTCAGCAGATCAGCCTATTTTGCCAACTAAACACAGGTATTTAGGGTGGCCAGGAGGTTCAACACCTGAGCACTCTAACACAGAGCTCCTTCCCCTCCAAGGTTCCAGACTTTCCAAGACCTCTCACCATATGCATCACTTCTATCACATATCAGTGAAACCATATTTATTTATGGGCAATGCAGTTATTTGCCAAAGAATGTGGTTTTGGGGACAGCTGAAGACATTTCTTAGCTCAGGACAAACTTGCTGGGTTGTTTTGGCCTGAACAAAAACAACAGCAGGCTTTGAAAGCACCTGGCATTCCTTTGAGCTGGGGTTTTTAAGTGGTTTCCACACTTGGTTTTCAGGACACTCATGCAAGCAAAGGAAGGAAAGAAGATGATTTCCAAAGATTTCAAGGAGGGAACCCCCAGTCCTTTGCCCACCATAGCCCAGGACTGTTGGGAGTCACTGGAACACCTACAGATTAAGATTAATCTCATGCATTAAAGTACCTTATGGAAATGACACACATAAATTCATGCTCCAGTCACCATGTTATTTCAGGCTTCAATATCATGGTGATTCCCTGGGCAAGACATGAAAAGAGCCTCCTTCCCCAAATATTGAGAATATCCCAGGAAGGAAATGCAAAGGATAGAGCAGGGTGACAAACATCTTCAGGCACTGGGTAAATCAGGCTGCATAAAACAGATCATAAGGGATGGGGCTGCACTGGGGGATGGTTTCTGAGGAGAACTGCTGACCAACGATATCAAAGCAGCAGCAGACTGAAAGTGAAGGAAACTTGTGGTTTCTTTATGACTCGGAGATGAATTCTTTCATCAGATTAACCACTTCTGAGAGCATCCGGCGTGTCTGACACACTCGAGGGACAGCCAGGGTCTATTCTAAGGCAGTGCATGCAGGGCTGACTCAGGATAACATCCTTGTTCAGGAAGGACATTTAATTTTAGATTTCACTCTAAGCAGATGCTCAAACCCTGTTACATTTGGTGAGTTTTAAGCTTATCCTCAAAGTCAAGCACGTGCTTTGGCTGCTTCCTGAATCCAAGGTCGGAAGGCACACACAGGCAGAAATACATGGAACTGCAGGAATCAGTGGAAAAAACACAAACCTCAGGTGGGGAGCTAATAAAATGATAATTATTATACAGAAAGCTTCCAGAAAATGAGTAGTAGGATCAGTAGGAAAGTGGTCTCCCACCCAAGGTCCTGGGGCACCAGCACCTCTCCAGGTCCAACCCTGGGAGAATTACAGCTGGGGGCATGGATAGAAGAAAAATCCATCTCTGTTTTGTAAGAGCCAGGCTTATAAATGAGCATATTTTTTTTCTGGAAAATGTTCAAATTCAATGCAGGCTTGGACATGGAATCACAGAATCATCAAGGCTGGAAGGAAAAAATCTGCGAGATCAAGTCCAACCTTTCAATAAACACTATCCTGTCAGATGAACCACAGCACTGAGTCCTCCAAAACTCTGAACTGCATGTAAATCAGAAGAAAAACTCCAAACACTCCAGATTTGGTGACCGATGGCAGAGTTGGAAATTCATTCACAAACATTCAGGTAAGTACACAAATTCACCAGAAACTGTCTTGATATGGAAACAGGAATTAGTCAGTAGGGAATTAGTAATGAGGGAATGGCCTTAAGCTGAAGGAGGGAAGGGTTAGATGGCATCTTGGGCAGGAATTGTTCCCTGGCAGGGTGGGCAGGCCCTGGCACAGGGTGCCCAGAGCAGCTGGGGCTGCCCCTGGATCCCTGGCAGTGCGGAAGGCCAGGCTGGACACTGGGGCTGGGAGCAGCCTGGGACAGTGGGAGGTGTCCCTGCCCACGACAGGGGGCTGGAAGCAGATGATTTTTTCAGATCCCTTCCAACCCAAACCACTCTGGGATTCTCTGATTTATGGAATATCAAACACCCACAAGCCAAAAAAAAAACCCCAAACCAACAGAAATCTGCTTCCTAAAATTATCACTTCAGATTCCTTTTGCTCTAGAAGACAACTTGGGCTGCAGAGAACTAGTATTCACCCCTGGCAGTATGAAAAGAAATACTAAGGGGCCACTCCAAGCTGTCTGTGGGTTGGCCCAGTCTGAGTGAAAATGAAGCCACCCAGGTGAGCACAGAAGTGAAGTTCATCCTCCTCCAGCTCCACACAGGAGCTGTCATTGAACCTCTGCCTTTTGGTGGAATTTGTGATGGATTTGTAAACTAATCTAATAACAGGCAACCCAATACCCTACAAGGTGTTGGTCTCCTTGTGAGACTCAACTTTTATGAACATCAATCACTGGGAAGGATGTTCCACGTTGTTCTCGGCTTCGGTGGGTTCCCAGAGCTTTGCTTCGTGGAATAATAACGAAGTACAAAGATATTTGCCAGGATAAGTTGATGCTATTTTTTATCAAGTGAAATCAATTCAGAAAATTATTGAGAAATGATCACACTTTTCTTCTCCAAGCAAGCAGGAAAATGTCTCTAATCTGCCAAGAGATGCAGTTAGCTGAGGGAAAGCAGTTTTACCAGGTTTTGGAGAAACACAACAAGATTCTCTGGCAAAGAATGGTAAGTGGCGGTCAGCAAATTATTCAGGAAAATAATCATGGAAATGACAAAATTTATTTTAAAGGATTTGCTGGTGAGACTGAGTATTTCCCTGCTGGCACAAGGATACAAACACTTGTGAAAAACTTAAGACAAAGTTAACGTAGGGGAGCTCAGAGTAAATGTTTTGAAGAAAACACTGTTGGAGGAGGCAGCTTTTTGTATTACAATCTCCATTTCATTCAACCTCCAGGAAAGGTCATTGATTTAATGAAAAGCTTTTTTTCCCCCCTTTGGTCAGACTCCCAAATGCACATACCATCAAGATCTGGTGCACAGAAATAATTTGAAGCAAATCTTCTAAAAAAGGTTTTGAAGATGCCTGCCAGTAGAACATTGTGCCTCACAGCTATAATATCAGAAAAAAAGCCATTCAATTTAAATTAATATATTTGGCCAGACAGCTATATTAAAATTCTTGTTGTTTTTTCAGCTATAATGGTAGCCTGTGGTATGACTAGCCCTCCTCAAAAATCTGGGTAGTTATTGCCTTTCTCTTGCCTAGGGTGCATCACATGTTTTCGATTTGGACGATCTGCATTGCGCTACCTCATTAAAACAAACATTTATGCAAAACAAAGGCCGTGCATGGTGGGGCAGGGCTCGGGAGCCGCCTTTGAAGGCTGCAGCCTTCCCAGAGCATCTCTCAAAGCTGAGCTTCCCCCGGCCCAGCTCCACTTGTGCTGAACATTTGTGGATGATGTCAGGGCGTGAGCGCAGTGCCCTCTGAGTTCTGTGGATGGGGAGGCTTCAAAAGTGATGCTGGAAGCAGCTGTGGAGCAGGGAGGTGTTTGCTGGGGGAATGGGGAGGTCGGGGTTTCTCCCGTCCCCTCTCAGAGCAGCCCTGAGGAGCTGGAGGTGCTGGACAGCTCCGCTTCTCCAGGGCCACCGCCCCGGGACAACCCTGCCCTGTTCCCAAAGGCCTCCCACCCCTGCAGTAGGGGAAAAAATCCAGGGAAAAACCACATCCAGAGCATCTGTGCAGGGAATCAGGAGGATGTGTTCCGGAGGAATTGTGTTTCCTGGGTCGTTTGCAGCAACTGCTTTCAGCTGAGGTTATTTTTGGCCTCAAAACTGTCTGGTTCCCTCCCACCGCAGGAGGAAACTCCCTCACTTCAAAAAAAAAAAAGACATTGAGGGGCAGGAGCGTNCTCTGCCAGCCTTGGTGATTCTGTGATCCTCTAAAAAGAGCTTTAGATCAACAGTTCAAATGCAGACATTACAGATGTCTGAAGGCAGGTGCAAGGAAACCTAACAAAAAAACCCCTAAGATACAGGAATCTCTGGATACATCTTTGGTGGATTTTCTTAAAAAAACAAAAAAACAAAAAACCACCACTAACAAAAAAAACTCAACAAACAAACAAACAAACAAACTTCATGTGCCAAGGTTAATGCTTTTCATCCAAATCTCCCAAGCTGCTTCCATGCCAAACTACATCACTACTAATTTCACAAAGTTTACACACGCTGGATTTTGGAAGGTTACAAAGACATTACAGAACCTCAGTGATTATCATGGTTTTGTGTAATGTATTCCTCACATTAATGCCTTATCATGATGCCAAAATACATTAATCAGTGCAGGCAAATATTTGCATACTTAAAATAAAATATTTACTGTTTGGCATTTCTGACACTCCACAAGCTCATTTATAATCACTTATCTTCAAGAGTCAATAAACACCTTTAGTAAAAATTCAGGGGAATTTTCTGCAAACTCCCTTAAAATGTAGCACAGTTAGTGACTGTATTTATAACTCAACACAGAAAAGGAATTACCAGCCTGTGTGCTACCTCAACCTTCCAAAATAAGTATGGCTAATCCACATATTCTACAGTTGTAAAAAAGTAAGTATTTTTAGGTTTTTGATGTGGCACATTTCGAAGTGACTGACATGAAATTATGGCAAGACTGATGCTTTGGAAGCTGAGGATACAAGTGACTTTTCTCTGAGTATTTATTTGTGGGAGTTCTGCACAGAAGGATGATTCCAGCGGAAAATGAGCCCTTCTAGATTTGTTTCTGCCCCTGCAGCTTGGACAGTTTCAATCATCCATTAACAAAATTCACTACAGGAAATGCAGGCAGCTGACCAGTCCTACAGTTCGAGTAGAGGTTTTTAAATCAACTCAGTGAATTCAGGCTGGGGCTTGCTCGAGCTATGAATGGATTGATGCAATGTGTGAATTCTTCAAAATAGTATCTGTACAAATATGCAGAAAATAACTGCATGTTCATGGGCAACTACAGAAGACAAAAAAGACAGTATCTAGAACTTAAATAGTTTGTTAAAATATATTCAAACACTTGGCCTTAAGAGCTCTACTCACCAGTTTATCTTGTCATCTCCCTCTGGATGACTCTACTATCTCCTTTTTTTTTTTTTTAATGGACTAATTATACTTAGAAGTGAGTATTTAATTTCCTTTTACAAAGCCAGCAACTTGACTATTGAAAATCCATGCTATTATCTAGCACTGAAGCCTGCCAAAATGAAACAGCAAGGAGTGATACAGTTCACCAGCAACAGAAAGTATATACAGAGAGCTAAAAAAAAGAGGGTGAGGGTTAAATCCTGTCTCTGTTAAAGCCAGGGGAGTTTCATCACTGTCTTCCTCAGAGCCTGCACTTCATCCCAGCTACTCATAACACTTTTCATATTTGATAGGGAACAATTTAAAGTGATAAACAGCAGCCAAATTGCACGTGTGTGTGAGGAGGGGAAGATTTCAAAACAGCCTCAGTGTCGAAACTAAACTACTTCTGTCGGTTTGGAAATTTTTTGGCCTACCAGGCTAAAGCTGAGTTGAAGCAGGGGAAATATTTCTGCTTATGCTGGTTATCTGAAAGCTCCAGGCTGGTCAGACTGGCTCCTTCTGGAGTCACCCACTCGGACGCGAAGTTCAGGCTTGCCCAAATTTCAAAAGGGGCCACCAACCTTCACTCAGAAGATGAAGTTATTTTTATTAATGTGTCTATACATCAGCTTAAAATCTAGTTTCAGGCAGAAAAAAATGCCTCACACAATTCCAAAAAAACCTATGCTTTTTCCTCATTTGCTGTTGGTAAAACCTTTACTGCTAAGTTGTGAACCTGAAGCCACATTCACAACGTCTGTAGCTCTATCCATCTGGAACGTGCTGCAAAATTTCACCTTTGAGACCTGGTACCCATTGCTGCTGAACCAACCATCATCATCATCATCATCATCAAAGGGGAAAGAGGCTTTTAGAATCATCCATGCCCAGCTTTGAAGGTAATTCTACATTACTTCAATTTCATTCCATTCAGAGAGCAGAACTCTTCAAAGCAGGGAATTTTACTATCTTGTATTGCTTTCCTGACAGAGTGTTCAGTAATATCTAGCTTTGAAATAGTAATTTCATTTACTGAGTCTCTTTAAAGGATTTATAATTTTTTGTTTCTTATTAAAAAAAAAATCCCAAAACAAAACTTTGAAGATATTTCTTGGAGAGTTTTGCTCTTAAATATAAATACACAGACTGGATAGGAAAACATGTTTGTGCTTCAGAGCAATGCAGCCATCAGACTTTCTGAGAATGGATTCCTATTGATTCGCTCCCTGAAAATCAAAATCATTAAAATGTATGCTGACAGCAATGGAAGTTATGTAATTACAGATTCCTTCCTTTCTTTAAAGCACCTCTCCCTTCAAAAAATGCTTCCTCTGCTCCCATCCAGTGAAATATTTCAGGAAACTCCCTCGCAGCTTATCTCGGGCAGAGGGAGGAATATGATGTGTGGTGGGTTCTGCCCACACGTGTGAAGCTGATCCTTGTCTCCCACATCCAAGGCAATTTTTAGCCAAAACTGTTTGCTGGCCCAGAGGGAATAATGGTTTCAAGTTAAAGCCACATGCAGAGCAAGACAGAGAGAGAAGAGATGCTACCCCCTGTCAAGCCTCTCAGATGTCTGGCTCTAAAAATACTTTTCTACTTTTCTCGTGTCTGCCATGCCAAAAACAGTAATATTAACAGTGCTGCTATTACAGCCAGCACTTCCAAAACTGCCTTCTCGTTAAAGTATCTCATCCAAAACAATTTAAATGGTCTGTATCTAAACCACATGAAAGTCTGTAACAGTGGGGACTGGCGTTATCTGCGCCTCACCCAGCCTGGTTTGCTCATCAGGATCACCAGCAGGAACCAGTAAAGCATCTGAAATCATGGGTCCACTGTCCAGTTTCCTGGAAAAATGCTGTCAGCCACACAGCTCCACCCAGGCTGTTCCAGCCCTCATTTTTATCGTATTTTTTCAGAAAAGCCCAGCTGACGCCGTGGGAAGTCCTGCATTACCACATCCCAGTGTTCCCATTAAACCTGTCTTGGAGAGCCTCTACTTAAGGCATGTGCTTAGAAGATCACGAGAATTTACACCTCTCAAAGACAAACCCCATCATTTTGGAGCTGCTGGTTCATTTCTTCGGTTTGAGATTTCCCTCTGCTGTAAAGGGCAGTGGATGCCAGGCCTGAGCCTACAGCTCTGACTCAAACATCCCACAGATTTTAAGAGGGGCATGAGAAGAGAAATTCCTTTCAGAAACTTTCACACAGGAGAATCACTAATTTGATTTGTCTTTAATGATGTCAGGAAGCTTTGATTTCTAGCACTGGGCATCCAACAGGGTGTAAGAGGGTGCACCAGGCTCTTCTCAGGGGTGCCAAGCAATGGCACCAGAGCAACGGGCAGGAACTGATCCCAGGAGGTTCCAGCTGGACATGAGGCACAACTCCTGCCCTGGGCAGGGCCCAGCCCTGAGCACATTGTCCAGAGAGGCTCTGCAGTCTCCTTCCTGGGAATATTCCAGAGCCAGCTGGACACAACTCTGCCCTGGGCTCTGGGATGGCCCTGCTGGAGCAGGGAGGTGGCACCAGGTGACCACTGTGATCCCTTCCAGCCTGACCCATTCTGGGATTCTGCACTGTTTACCTCAGAAATTTTTCTGGTGTTTGTTTTTAACTTTTGCATCCACATGGCAGCTCTTTGCTTGATAAGTTCACCTTCCTAAAGGATGCATGAAGTGGGAAAAACTTCTGCCTCCTTTGCTGGTGAGGTGCCATCTCCCCACTGCACAGCAGGTGACTGAAGCAGAGAGAGAGCTCAGGATTGAACAGGCAACTCGTAGAGATGTGAATCTGTCTGAACAGAGATGAACAGCTGAAGAGAGGAGAGAGGCTGAGGGCACTTCTGTCCAGCTGGAGCAGACTGAGGTCAGAGCTCCCCGGGGGCTGCAGCTCCTCCCGAGGGACAGCTCCGATCTCTGCTCCTGGGACAGGGACAGCACCCAGGCAGCGGCTGGAGCTGGGCCAGGAGGGATTTAGGGTGGATCCCAGGGGAAGGTTCTTCCCCCAGAGGGTGCTGGGCACTGCCCAGGCTCCCCAGGGAATGGGCCCGGCCCCGAGGCGGCCAGAGCTCCAGGAGCGTTTGGGCAGCGCTGCCAGGGATGCCCAGGCTGGGGCTGCTGGGGGGTCTGGGCAGGGCCAGGGGTGGCACTGGGTGATCCCTGTGGGTCCCTTCCAGCTCAGGATATTCTCTGTTTCTATAAAACAAAGACCACCTGGGGTGTTACCTCCACCTGGTGTTGACCATAAGGATAAGCCAAAAACAAAGCTGTTTTTTCTTCCCCTCATCCTGTAGCGGGAAGGCTGAGGAGCCTCCCCTGGCTGCAGTTTATTCACACCTTGTTTATTCACACTGAAGGTCTGGCCTCCCATGACCAGTGCCATCACAAATACCAACAATTTGCCGAGTGATCCCAGTTTTTCCAAGCACTGCAGACCATTTCCTCTGAGTGGTTGCCACATTTTCTCCCAGCAGTGGCTCCACTGCAGCGATGAGTGAAGGGACTCCTATAAAAATTGTCTGAAAAGCATTTGGGGATTGTTTCAGGATAAAAGCTGCAGTTCCTCACCATATGGTGCAAATGGCCAGGAATAATGCACCTCCTTGTCAGGAAAAGCTAAAATCTGCAAGAGGGAGGCACAGGGATCTATGGAATGATACCATCAGTTTGGGCTGGAGGGTTGTGCATTTGGATCTATTTTAAGGGTCATCTTTCCAGCACAGACAAAAAATAAAATTACTTCATTTTTAGCCAGATCCAAGCAGACACCAAGTGTTAAAGCAAAACATTTCATTGAGCTCATAAAAGAGACAGGATTAAATATATATAATTTTAAATTATGAGTAATTCTACAAGTGCTGCTGAAAGGAAAATTAACAAACAGAAGGGATTTATGAAACTTTAAAAATTCACAGTCCCATGAGGCCATGAGAGACTGCTGACCTCCTATCTCACAAAAAACAATAAAAAACAAAAGTAGTGATTTTTTATTTCAAATTACTAATCCCTGCACCTCTGAAACCTTTAACTGGGTGCTATAACTACCCAGGACAGCAGTTCAAAACATATTTGTAGAACTTTTATTCCATCTGGTCCATTGTTATAAAGTTGGCTTGCAAATTTTATTTTAAGGGAACTCTTCAAGCCTGTGAATGCACCTTTGCACTACAGAATCAAGAAGCAGCAATGTATGCAAATCCTTTAGAGAGATTATCTTTACCTTACCTTAGCTGCCCAGAAATTTGACATCTAGATTAAAAATGTTGCCTAGGCTCCTTTGAAATTTATTTGAAAATGGGATTAAACACCCACAGGATATGCCAATATTTCCATGAGCTCTGAAGACAGGTTTAGCTCTCAGAGTTAGGTGAGATGGATCTTGATCCTAAAGACATAAAGTCTCTTTTCAGTGGTGCCCAGCAACAGAACGAAGAGCAGTGGCCATAAACTAAAACTCAAGAAGATCCCCCTCAGGATGAGGAAGAATTTCTTTCCATGGAGGTGACAGAGCCCTGGAACAGCTGTCCAGGGAAGGTGTGGACTCTCCCTGTCTGGAGACATCCTGAACCCACCTGGGATGTGCTCCTGTGTCACCTGCTCCAGGTGACCCTGCCTGGGCAGGGGGTTGGACGGGATCATCTCCAGAGATCCTTTCCAACCCCAAGTAATTTGGAATTCTGTCGCAATAATGGCACAGCATGGAATTCAGAGCAGGGTTTCATTATCTGCAGGACACCATGAGGCAGAAATAATCAGAGATGTGAAGGCAGAAAACACATCCTACATGGCCCTGGGCAGCCAGTACCAGCTGCTGCAGCTCCTGACCTGAGGGAACTCCCGGCACACTGGGATCTCACAGAGTGAGAAATCAACTTGGCTCCCTCTGCACAAACTGATACTGCTGGAAACTCTGAATGAAGCATGTGGCCACTGCTTCATGCAGCTCCCCAAGTGCAGATTCATCTGAGAGCTGAGGAAGCTGTAAATAGGAACTGGGTCACCCCCATCACCAGTTTAAGTCCAGCTCAGCAGACAGGTGCTTATTTAGCCGTGGTTTTAGTCCAGGCCCCAGCAAACAAGATGCTGTCCACACCTCGGGTCACACCCATGCCCTGGCAGTCTCCTCTGGAAAGGAAAAGGCTTCCTCGAGGGACAGAGACTGAACTTTTCCCTCATCTTGCACTGAATGTCTGAGGCCATGCCTGAAGGCACTGATGTGATGGAAGTGATGCTCACACAGATTCCTCCTGCTCCACACTGCTGTCCCAGCCAAAAGGGCTCCCAGTCCCTTCCCAGTGCTCAGTCCGCATGCAATTGCTGGCACGGAATCTGAGTAGAAACTCCACAGCCTAATACAGCAACTTGCAGGGGCCACAGCTGACCCTGAGGCTCCCTCAAAGCATTTTTCCAAGGACATCACTTGACAGTGTGGCCAGAGACCTTTATTGTCACAGTCACTGAAGAATTCCTTGGCCAAGAGAGAGTTATAAAGTGGATTTCTAATACATCACTGACCACTAGCTCTTCTGTGTTTCGTTTTCGTATTTAATTTCTTTCTTTCTGGAATCCCTCAGCTGGGGCTGCTCAGCCTCGAGAGGAGCCCCGGCTGAGAGGGGCCCTCAGGCCTGGCTGTCCCTGGCTGCAGGGAGGGCTCAGGGCAGGGCCCAGGCTCTGCTCCGGGGCCCAGCAGCGGCACCAGAGCCACGGGCAGGGCCTGAGCCCAGCAATTCCCCTGCCAGGGGCACAACTCCTGCCCTGGGCAGGGCCTGAGCCCAGCAATTCCCCTGCCAGGGGCACAACTCCTGCCCTGGGCAGGGCCTGAGCCCAGCAATTCCCCTGCCAGGGGCACAACTCCTGCCCTGGGCAGGGCCTGAGCCCAGCAATTCCCCTGCCAGGGGCACAACTCCTGCCCTGGGCAGGGCCTGAGCCCAGCAATTCCCCTGCCAGGGGCACAACTCCTGCCCTGGGCAGGGCCTGAGCCCAGCAATTCCCCTGCCAGGGGCACAACTCCTGCCCTGGGCAGGGCCCAGCCCTGAGCACATTGTCCAGAGAGGCTCTGCAGTCTCCTCCCTGGGGATATTCCAGAGCCAGCTGGACACAGCCCTGTGCCCTGGGCTCTGGGATGGCCCTGCTGGAGCAGGGAGGTGGCACCAGGTGACCACTGTGGTTCCTTCCAGCCTGACCCATCCTGTGGCTCTGTGTGATGCTTTTAATCCAAATCAAACCCCAAGTATTTTTACTCCAGCACAGCAGCTCCAAAAGCTGATTATGGTATTAATTACCATCCCTGCCATTTGTCAGCCACTGCACCACATGGATCACTGCCTGGCCCAGAGAGAATACAAGTGTACCACAAGCCTAGGACTTTGTGTAGAGTAACTCCTAAGAAAGTTATCAAAGAGGAATGGCTGTCATAGGATGGAAGTTTGTATTTCACTATAAATTAGAACCTGATAAGCAAAGAGCCAGAGATCAGTTTTCAGCATGGGAGAAGATTAATGCAGCGTCTCAAAAGTGCTTTTCAGTGTATTTAATTGCAGTGATAGTTATTCAGTGGCACAGATTTTTTTTACATTACTTTCTCCGATGGATTTGTCAGAGCGTGGCGCTTTCTGCTTGGCTTGGTGAAACATTCTGTATTTCCTTCAGTTTGTCCTGAATGACCTAAAAAATACATGACCATGGATATCATTTCCACTGTGACTGGGGTCTTGCTTCCTGTTTTCTAGCTCATTACCAAATGGATTAAACAACATCAGATTTAGGATGCGATGTGAGACACCCCAAAACTGATCTGGAATGCCAGCCTGAAAAATTAGTTCTGACTATTTTTTTCATGGTTTTTCCTTGTTATTTTTTCTTGTTTCTTTCCTATCCATTTTTAATGGCTGACTGAATGTCACTTTTTCCTTTGACAAGAAAGCTTTTTGAGCTGCTTTTTAAAAAAACAAACCCGTTCTTTCAAATCTGCTCCTTTTCTTTTTTGTGAGATCTAAAAAATGTGCTACAACAAAGACTTCCAATTTTCCTTCGGAAAATACGTCCCACTTCATATGGTTGATGGAGGAGGTGTATTTATAACTTTGCCATTGTTTATTATTGCGACTGGTTAGGTGTTATTTTTGCCCTGCAGTAAGGCTTGGAGGTGCTTCCCAGCTTTGCTCTCATGTTTGTTTTTAAAAGTAAGTACAAAGACTGTCACTCTTAAGTTCCCCACTTCCCCTGAGTCCATACATTTGTGTTGTGAGCAGCTCAGGCACTTCATTCTTCAGGCCTTTCAAAACTCCTGGATTAATACCATTAGGTCTGGGTGACTTGTTGCTATTTAATTTATCAGTTTGTTCCAGCACCTCGTCTGTTGATGCTGGCAAATGAAGCAAAATGCTTTAAGGGCGCCTCTCGAGCAGATATCTAAAGAAAGTCACACACACATCCCTAAAAAAAAATCCTCACTCCAGCAGCCAGGATTGGAGATTAGAGCCTGGTTCATGGATGTGAGCCACACCAAACCAAACGGGGGATCCAAATCACTCAGGTCTTTCTGCTGCCGAAAGTGTGGTACCACGTCACTGCTCTTTATGATTAGCACAGTCCGTAACAGATCGGGTTTTTTTCTCCCCTGTAGTAAACATTCTCATGCTTTCTTCAGCTGAGGTGGCTGCTGCTCTGCTCCCAGCTGTGTGTGTGTGCAGGCACACGTATCACAGACACTGCCAGTGAGCTACAATGAGAGACAAACCTGACCCACAGCGCAGGATCGTGGAATTGCAGAGTCATTTGGGTTGGGAAAGACCTCCAAAATCATCAAGCCCAACCTGTGACTGATCCCCAGCTTGGCAAACAAAGCACTGGGTGCCACGTCCAGGTGTTCCTTGGGTCTCCACCACCTCCCTGGGCAGCCCCTTCCAAGGCTTGACCTCCCTTTCCANCAACTGGACACAGCCCTCCAGGGGCCTCTCAGTGCCCAGCACAGAGGGACAATCCCTGCCCTGCTCCTGCTGGACACACAATTCCTGATCCAGCCCAGGGGCCAGGGGCCTCTTGCCCACCTGGGCACCCCTGGGCTCGTGTCCAGCCCCTGGCACCAGCACCCCCAGGTCCAAACCCTGTGCCAGAAGAACCCTTGGTGACACAATCACCATCATTACATGGGTCTCATCCCAAAAGCACCTACGCTCATTAATTCAACCCCAAAGCATGGGCTCAGTGCTGCTGGCCACCTGTGCCACTTCCTTGCCCCAAAACTGTGGCAGTAAAAACAAACTGAAGAACTGGCCAGGCCTGGGCACCTCTCTTTACTTGAAACGGCCAGGAGACAGACAAACCAGGGAGGGAGGGAGCTGACCAGGCAGCAGCCCCTCAGCTCTCTCTCCCCATCCCAGCACTATTAGGGCAGCAATGGGATGCATGTGTGACCACCCCACACATACACAGTGCTTCCTGTGCTCCCAGCCCTGCTGGGGCTGGGTTGAAATGACAGCATTTAATTTATAAATCTGCTGCCAGAGGCCTGAAAAGGCTGGGCTAATTCTGGATACCTGCAAGGTCCGAGCAGGGAGCAGCCAGTTGGGAAGAGAGGCAGGGAAAGCGCTGGGAAGAAAGAAGAGCAGTGCCAGCTCCGAGAAGAGGAGCGCTGGGAGCAAGGAGAGCCGCTCCCTACATTTGCTTTGGGGCGTGTTTTTTGAGACCAGACAAAAACCCCATTAAAATTGGTGTTGGTTTCAGCTGTATGAGCATATCCCATGGTGGAGGGGCTGCAGGTCACACTGCCCAGGCATGACCCAGTGACCACTTCCCAGGCTCCACAAAAACTCTGGGATCTGGCTCCTTTCCACCTTGAACACATTGAACTAAGCACAGCCAAAAGCAAAGGTGGGGGAGGACCCAATCTGAGCTACAGCAAACCAACAGAAACACTTTCTCCAAAGCCTGCCTGATAGATTTAATATGACTGGTTTTGGAGGCCATCTATCATTTTCGTTTGGCATGAATATAAATCCAAAAATCCCTTGATCCCAAGAAGGCACTGAGGAGACTCAGTCAAGATTGTAGAGGGATGTGCTCCTTAACTTGGAAAGTTGGCAGATGATTTAATTTCGTTAGCAAATTTGACAGTGCTGTAGGAATTTTCCAAAATCAAAGAGCCCTTTCATAGGCTTCCCTACCCAATACTCGATCCAGTGTCTAAGAATAACATTCAGCCCTCATTAATTAATGATATCAGTCTGAATAATGTCAGATTGCCTCAGAGGCCTTGCCGGGAGGGATGAATCACACCCGGCCGGCTCCAAGGCTCTCCCTCTGACAAACCCCAGTGCATGGAGCCATAGCAGCCCTCACCCTGTTTGAGGTGTGTGGGGCACACTTGGAGATGCACCGTGGCTCTATCAGGAAGGAAAATACTATTTTCACCCTGCACCTCCCCAAGTACTTTGTGTGGTGGATGTAAGAAAGGACTGCAGGGGTCCACTCATTTCTGGGATTCCCAGCAGAGTTAAGATCGTATCCAAAAGCAAAATACCACTAAGAAATCTCTGTGTCTGATTCTGGCTTTTACCAAAACTACAAACTGAGATTTCTCACAAGCCCTACTCAGCTGATCCTATTCCAACAGGGGAAAAGACACTCTGTCTCTGTAAATGCCCAATTTTACTGAAGCCACAATCATGTATGAAAACATCCAGACTGCTTCCAGAGTGCTCTGTCCTAATATTGACGTGAAATTGCTTCGTTTCTATTTGCAACGTGATCACAAATCCATGACTGGAGTTCTCCACATAGCCACACTCTGCTTTCTGTCACCGCTAAAAGCAGCGACTCCTTATCAGCCACGAACGTGAGGTTGGGTAATGTTTGCGTATCACCATCTTTTCACATAAATGCTGCATTCCTGGGCCTCGTGAAAGATCTCCAGGCAAGAACAACCACGTTGTTTAACGCGCTCACATAAATATTTATCTGCGGACATTCTCCCTTTCCCCTTGCGACGGCCGCGGCCGGCCAGGCACGAACGTCATCCCCGGCGTCTCGCGGAACACCCCGGTCCTGCCACGAGGGCCAGCCCAAGGCTGAGCCTGGCTCAACCTAAACACGAGCTCAGCAGAAAGGCACACGTGGCCCTGGCTGTGGGATCCCGGTCACAGAGGCGAAGTGTCGGGCAGACAAAGCTGGGACTTGTCTTTTTTTTTTTTTGTGCAGTGTTTGTTTATCCGCCGCACACGTCGTGCCCGGTAACACGAAGCCACCAGTTTCGGATTACAAATATACCATAAATGCCATAAGTGATTTATTTTTCTGCCGCGCCTGGGAAAGCAAATTTGGCGTTTTTCAGAAGATCTTAACTTGACGCTGATGTATTCTGATCGCCACAGCGAATGTAGATGTTTTTGTTATGCACAAGCACCGTTTTGATGTGATGGCCAAAGCTCTCAAGAGGGTTTGATTCTGAGAGACGGAGCCTTGAGAAAGACCCACCAGATTTCGGGACCCCCGCCACAAACAATTTTCAGTTCAGTAGGATGGGTCTGAGAACAACTTTAATGTGCTGTTTACTCTGAGGCATGTTGGTTCTAAAAGCCACTGACAAGTTTCGCACACAAACATTTGTGTTTGGAGGAGACGCTGCCAAGCAAACCTGTAAAAATCATTAAATCTACAATTTGTTACTTCACTAAAGCATTCTGAAAAATCACACCGAGAGGCTGCGTTTTGAAAAACCCGGTAAAGTTAATTTCACCCCTGAAATGTGATTTCTTTTAAAATCCCTTTTTTTCCTCCACAGTCCCTGCCATAGGATCCATCCCAACATCTGGAGAGCAGAATCCAGGCTGACACACTAATGCACATGTGGAGGAGTGTGTCTGCTCCTTTGCTGCTTCTCAGGACAGACACATTGTCTCCCTCTCCTGCCTGTCCCCTCCTTTTCTTTTCCTTCTTTCCCCCCACCTCCCTTTCCTTTAATAAGGCTCCACATGTCTTGCAGCTCTCTGCTGCGAATGTGACCAGGATGTGATATTGCCTTGCACCGACACACAACGTCTGGCTTAGGTGATACCAAGTTACTGCCCTGGCTTTGAATGCCTGCAAGGTTATTAACCAGCACATCTGGCTCTCTCCCTAGGAGGGTGAGTTCTGCAGTGCCCCAGGAATTTCTTTCATACACCACTTTTATTAGCTTTTCAAAAGAATACGGATTACCACTGGAAGGGAAGACTTAGGTCGTTTGCAAACATACTGGTCCCCAACCTGCTTGCCATGTTTGAAAAGCAGCAATAACTAAAACTCCTTATTTGACTTTCAGAAGTGATCTTCCTTCATTTTAGCACAGTCTTGCTGCTCTTGGTCTGCTTGACTGAAAAAATGGCTGTTATTTGTGATAAATAAAGTTTTTTAAAAAATGACATTACAGAAAGCCCAAGGATAACTTAGTTTGGAAATAAAGCTCCCAAACCACTAAATTCTAATCCTATTTTTCCTGAAGACCTCACTCAATGATCACAGAAGGGAAGAGAAATGTGTTTCAGGCTTAATCAAAAGAGAGAAGCGCACGTGCGGGTCCACAGAGCAAATTTATCTCCTTTGCCCACACATGGAAGTTGCACAGGACGTGAAGTTTGAATGCACAAGTGATATTACTGTAATTTCCCATCTGGACATCCCTATTTCAGTAATGCCAGAGAGGCCTTTTCTGGTTTCATTTATGTCATTTCCGAAGCAGTTTAAGACAAACGGGAAAACTATGGAAAAAAAAATCCATGTGGGGTTATTACAGAGGGAGTTCCCCAGGGCTTTCCTTCTACCTGCCCAGCAAAGTTCAACATTCCTGGCCAAAGTTCTCCTGCAAAAAACTTGGGAAACACCTGCCCAGCTCCCTGCCTGCCTCCCAACCCACCTGGAACTCCACCTTCCCAGGAGGAACCTCCACCACCTGCCACTGCTGAGCACACCTCGAGCACAGACAATATTCCGCATGCAGAGCTAAGCAAGCCGAGAAAAAAAAATAATAAAATTGCTGGACTTGTTAATTAATGTCCTTTGGAAGGCACGTGAGGCCACATTTTCAGAAGCTGTCGGCACTCAGCAGCTCTCATTGTTCCAAGTGGGAGTTGTTTGGCACTCCCAGCTTTTGAAGGGTTGCTGCTTCCTTCACGTAGGTGTTTAAACGGGAGCTCTGCTCTCCACCAACCTTTCGCAACTGCTTTTGGCCAGGCTGATCCTCCAGAAATATCCCACTGCAAAGAGCACACTCACAGAAAAGTCTATTTTAAAACTGAGCATAAATAGCCCACACTCCTCCAGCCAGGGAAAAGAAACAACATTCTGTGATTTCCCCAGCCAGGCAAAAAGTTCACAAACTCCAGTGAATTCATACAATGAAAACAAAACAAAGATTCCTAATTATGCAAATGAAAACAGTGAATGTTTTCAAGAATGTCACAACCTTATGTGGGGATTTCTGCCAAACAGAGCAAGAATTTAAGTCTATCAGATAAAATCCTGATTTCTTTAGGTTAACATCCAAACAGAAAGGGATGCCCAGCTGAAACCTCTAACCATAAATTCTATCATCAGATAAATTACAACCAATTACAGCCAACAGAACATAAAGACCTTCTCACCTCCTCAGGTCTGAATCTTCTGAAAAGCCCACCTTGGCAGCCTTAGACTTGGCATTATGCAGTCAGCTCCAGCCTTCAAAATAACCACGACTCATTTGGTCCACTAAGGCTTGTGGAAATCCTTACAGGGTTTTTTGTCGCGCCTGCCTATAAATTGCATTGTCTTCTTAAAGCTTCCTGTCCTGCAAACAGAGGCACCAGCACAGAGATTCAACTGAGATTGTTTTCCCCCTCTTCTGCTGCTTTTATTTAACACACACACACAAAAAAAAAAAAAAAAGAAAAAAAAAAAAAAGGGGGGGGGGAGAGAGAGAACTGGTAGAAGTTCCTTACAGGAGTTGGAAGAGGACATCTGCAGGCAATTTAACATGAGGGTTTGTTTCTGTGTCAGCTGGCAACCCCTGGATAACTCTGTCATGTAACTTATATGCTCAAACATGATGTAGGACAACCAGTGAGATTGGGTAAATATGGCAGCACATCAGTTTTATTTGATTAAGATTTATACTTTTTCGAAGGGAGCAGCCCTGCCATAAACTCCGTAAACAAATACAACCCTGGAGCTGTGAGAGTGTCCCACCCTGATCTTCAAACCCACCTTCTGCTGCAGCCCAGGAACATAAACCAGGTTTTTTCAGGTGGAGAGGGGAATTTCTCCATTCCCTCCTGATTCAGCAAGGATCCAGCTCATCCTCCTCAGCAGGTGACAGCAGCAGAATGTGGAAAGGCTCAGGCAAACACGAGGCACAGTTTGTGCCCCAGCTCACTGCTCCCTGCTCATTCCAAAAGGCACCTCAGGAACACACACCAGTATTCAAAGGAGACAACCCAGCTCCCAAGTTTCCCCACCCCATGTGTTGAACTTCCTCCCAGCCAGAAGAATCTGGTCAAGTGAGGAAAGCTCATCCATCCTGGTTCCACTTCTGCTCTTGCATCAGATGTTATGTATTTTGACATTTACAGCCACGCATTTCAATTGAGGCCCTGATTAGATTCAATTGGTAAAATTACCTTCCTCTCCTTCCCTCCCCCTTCTTCTTTGTGTGTGTGCACGCTTTGGTTTAGGTTCTTAGTAATTTAGAAATCAATCTTGCAGTTAAATGTTTAATGGCATAATTGCTCCTGTTGCCTAAATTTGTTTAGTTTGTGCTTTATTAGCATGTAATAACTGAAAGTATATTTTCTTCTGTCTGAGTTAATAACGTCTCTGTGATGGCTGATGCGCTGTGAGCCGGCTGGCTGCAGTTCTGGGACAGCTCTGGGGGAACTGCAAAGATTTTCTGAAGCTGTAACTTAGGAGTCGGTGGCTTCCCTGATTGAATCCTCAGCTGGCCTCCACTTATGTGTTAAACACTTCTTTTGTTCATGCCAAGTTCATTTTGAGGGCCTCTTAATCCAAACTGTAGGGCAGGGAAGCTCTGTTGTCCCAGAGCTGGACATGTGTGCCAGCTGTGTCACACAGGATGGGTCAGGCTGGAAGGAACCACAGTGGTCACCCTGTGCCACCTCCCTGCTCCAGCAGGGCCATCCCAGAGCCCAGGGCACAGGGCTGTGTCCAGCTGGCTCTGGAATATCCCCAGGGAGGAGACTGCAGAGCCTCTCTGNAGCAGTCTGTTTCTAAAAAAGAGCTAAATTCAAGCCCCCCTGTGCACAGTGTAACACTAAGCCACCATGTGAAGAGTGGAAAGACAAAGGTGCTTCCCATGGAAAATCAGCCTCTCCCTAACACAGGTCTCACCCTTTCTTTAAAAAGGGAACCTAGGTAATGTTTACAGTAATTGAATTGTTTGGGAAGGATGGGACCTTGAAGCCCACCCAGTTCCAACCACCTCTGCCATGGGCAGGGACACCTTCCAGTACCCCAGCTTGCTCCAAGCCCCACCCAACCTTGAATATTTCAAACAATGGGGCAGCCACAGCTTCACTGTTGCTTCGCTGGGCAACCCATGCCAGGAGTTCTCCCCTATTATTCACAGCCTGGACAGGGATCTTGGAAAATCTCTCTATGTGACCAAGTCAATATGGATAGAAACCTGCGTCAGCCCACCCAGTGAGGAGGGCTCACAGCACACCTCAGATTTACCTCCTTTCTTCCCAGTGCTACTTTGAATTTGCAATAGCAGGTTACAGTGTCCCACCAAACATTTACTGCTGTTCAAAGAGGTGATAATGACTGCCAGCAAGTTTATCTCTTTGATCCAAGGCAATCACAGATGATATGGAATATACAACACATGCCCAACACTCTTCTAAGCCTCAGCAGCAGAAGAAATTTATCCCTTTTGTGTCACAAAAAAAAAAAAAAAAAAACCAAAAACCACTCAAACCAAAAAGAAAACTATTGGAAGCAACAGAAGCACAGGCCTAGAGATGTAGGAAAGTTGGGTTAGATGGGATATTAGGAAAGAATTCTTCCCTGGCAGGGTGGGAAGCCCTGGCACAGGGTGCCCAGAGCAGCTGGGGCTGCCCCTGGATCCCTGGCAGTGCCCAAGGCCAGGTTGGACATTGGGGCTGGGAGCAGCCTGGGACAGTGGGAGGTGTCCCTGCCATGGCAGGGGTGGGAATGGGATAAGCTTTAAGGTCCTTTCCAATCCAAAACATTCTGGGATTTTACATCTTACTGTAAAACTCACCCACAGTAGCTGAATTCATACATGCTGTAAATCTGGAGGGCAACATTTGGGGTTTACAGGTTATTAGGCAGCAAAAAGCTGAATTTCTGAGCAGGACCTGGTAGAGAAGAAAGCACTGTAGAGAATCCTGGGAACAGAACTCACTGGCCACAGAGACATGGAATTTTAGGGGCACAACAGTTACCCTTTTGGCTCTTCTAGGTAAGGACATGATACACTTCTTTGATACATAAACAAAATTCACCAGGGATACACACTTTGCACTGAATCAGTTTCTCTTTCTAATTAAACATGTACAGAAATACCCAAATATTGGCTGCTGACTTGAACCAAAGAAGATTTTCCACTACAAGCATTTGAATTGTCTTGGGAAAGAACACTGGAAGTCTGAAAAAATCCTACAAAACAACAGGGAAAAGACTTATGGCAAATGATAAAACAGCAAGTTGGTGAAAGGTATCTAATCAAATGCCCATAACTGTTTAAGAGGTAATGTCTGTATTAACAATCTAAAGAAGGGGATAAAACAACACATCAGCCAAAGATACTGCACCCCAAAGTCAACTGTGGGACACCAGCAGGATTGGTGAAATAATCCAAAAGGGTCTTGAGAAGATAAGAACATGGGTAGGAAATAATGAAGTAAAATTTCAGATTTAAAGAGGACTGGGTTAAAATACGAGATCTTCTAAAAAGGGAGAAAAGAGAGGAGGCTGAGGGAGAGTGAGGGAGAGGAGAGATTCATTTTTGAACAGATGAAGCACATCACCAAGTCCAAGAGGATCATCCATCCCCATCTGGGCTGCTGAACAACAGGCCCTGGAAAATGACTGCCAGGTATTACCAGAAGTGTAACAAACTGGTCATTTGTGATCACATTTGTGACCAAACAAGCAGGACAGCTGAAAGCAGGGCTGGATGCAGAGGTGAGGGGCAAAGCTGCCTGACCCCCAGAATGGACTCTGAGCAGAACTGATGTGCATAGACTGTGGGTGCTTGGCAACCTGCCCTCAGCCCTCCCTATGAATCTCCCTCTTTTAAGAAGGTGAGGAGGAGCAAAGTCAGTGTGAAATTAAGGAGCTTGAATCCATACTGAGCTGATACACAAAGGTTTGTCAACGAGGGGAGCAGGGTGCCTGAATACGAAGAGACGCTTCATGATCGCGAATCATGGGGAATCATCTCTCAAGAAAGTTGAAAGATGACCCATTTCTTGGGATATCTGTGGCCAGATCCAGGCAAAATACAAATCCATTTGTCTATTAAACAGCAAACTCTGACTTGCTGTGAGACACTCTCCACACATCTTCAGCATTTGCTCTGCGGATCTGTGCGAGGACAGTCCGGGGCAAGTGGTTTCTGTAACCAGTTTTCAAGGAAGAAGGATACAAGTCCTTCAGAGAGTCCCAAGTCTGCTGCAGAGCCAGAGTTTCTTGCACCCCTTCTCTTCAGTCACCTCAATGAAGCCACACACAGAAGTGATGGCCTTGGAGGCACAAAACAGCACTGGACACTTGGGCTTGTGGATTTGTTGATTCCACATGCCACAGTGGGCAGGACCTAAGGAAGAGGGGACAGATCCTTTGGCAGGGGGCTTGAGAGACCTTTACAGGCTGAGATTTGGGAGCCCTCAGTCCCATTCCAGGCTCTGAAGCAGAGCAATAGGAACAGGAGGAATCTTTTTTCTCTATGTCACCGAAGCACAACCGGTTTTGTTCCTGTTCCTGTTTGTCTCGTCCGTCTTTCCCAACTTCTTCTTGTAGCTTCTCCCCACCCTCATCTTCCCACAGTGGCTCTGGTTTCCATGGCCATCCATTTTATGATTTCTACCAATCACCAGTGGAAATGTCCAGACTTTCAACTGTCTGGCAGACTGCAGAAATGAGATTTAAACACATCTGACTCCATGTAACAAAGGGTTCGTGTAAAGCACATCGATCAGCCAGAGCTCTGAAAATGCATTTGGTACTCTAGAAGATAATTTTTGTTTAAAAATGGCCCCACTTAAGGAATTATCCATGTCATTAGTCCCTATAACAATAGAGATTAAAGTCTCTAGACCATCCCCTATCAAAATAACATACTCTTCTTTGAACATGTCATTAACACTGCTTTCCATCTGGTTGTTGGCAGCAATCTTGGATTTGCTCTGAATTGCTGAAAGTTCATCAATTACAGCACACAGAAGCCATTATCTCTCTTTTCCTTTAGCAAGGAGGTATTTGCTCAGGCAGACAGAAGAGGTAGAGTTCAAGAGAAAAGACAAAAAAAATAAAAATAAGGAAGAATTTACTCACTGGAACTCTGTGGCAATCATTTGGTTACCATCCAGAATTTTAAGCTGCTGAGAAGTGAACCACAATTTCTGCCTAGGAGGGGATTCTAGAGTTCAAATCCAGTAGTGATTCTGGCATTATTACAGGTAACTGATGTGTGCTGACACAGGAGGGAAGCAGCACAGCAAATCTGAAGCCTGGCAGTGTGGGAGCTCTGAATGAGCACGAGAGGGGAGAAGTGCCACCCACACCCAGGGTAAACTTTGTTTATAAACTCTTCCACGGCAAACTTTATTTTCTGAGGACACAGAGTACGCTGTGGTGATCATTCAAACAAGATTTAGGGGCTGGGTTCCAGAACAATGAGTAAAGAGCACAGTGACACTCAAACAGTGGTTTTACCCTGTCACTACTAAAAAGCAGGGGAAGAGCTTTTCAAGTTTCACCAGAATAATGAATGAAGTCCACAGTGAGGGGTAAAAAAAGGGGATGAAGTTCCAACTGTTCAGCTTCAGGGGCTGCTGATACTAAAACCTTTTCCCATCTGTCACAGAGCAGGCAGGAGTTATCCCTGAGCAGCTGCCAGGCACTGGTTTGCAGCCCAGGTAACACTCAGGAGCTCATTCAGCTCTGTGCTCTGGAGCTCAAGGCACCTTCTCCCAGTGAGAGAGGCCACTGCAGGACTTTTGCCCACGGGGTCATCACCGACTCCTGCCTGGAGAAGGGTTGGCTCCTTAGTCAGCTGCTTCCAGGAGCAGTTATTCCATATTTTCTGGAAGGGATGGGAGTGTGTTATCACCTGGCAGCAGCCTGGGATTGAGCAGTACTCCATGCTCCCTACTGTTGGGAGTGCAGAGTGAAGAGAATATTTCTCTGCCTGTTCTGAAGGATTCTACCCCCCTGGACAACACTGGTTTTGACCTTTGTCCATGGAGAAAATTGGGAACAATTAGAATCTATGCTGGTTTGAACTAGGTGGTAGAATATTATGTAAGACTGTCACGGGGTGAAAAATTTAGAGTTTTTGGGTTTGTTAATATAGTAAACAGGTAAAAAGTAGAAACTCCAAAATGGAGGAATATTGCTGGTTTCCAGACCTTCTCCTTTTTCTTCTATTACTCCATATTCTGCAGTGGCAGTCGGTTAAGGTGACTGGATAAAGAATTCCACAGTTCCTGTCTATGTGACAGAGTGCTTTACCAAATATAGGTGGAAAAGTAAAAATACCTTTCATTTTAAGTTTTAATTGGATGATTTACCTTTAAAAGATGGTGTAATCTTGATAAAGCTGGTTTTCTCTTTTGCATTCTCTGCTCTGTGCTGTCAGGGACTCTACTTCTCTGGTAAGACTTAATAAACAAGTATCTGAAAGCAGAGATGCTGAAGGTTCTGTTTGTCTCTCTCTCCCCTGTCCGGGGAGATTTAATTAAAGCACGGACATAATTAAGGCACGGAAAGTGTCACCTATGGATCATCTCCTCATCCAGGCTGCAATGGGTCTCAGTTTACTTCATGTGGGGCTTTGGGCAAAGCTCTTTGTATCCTTGGCTCGGATTTCCATGCTCTCACTCCCAGCTGAGCTGCCCAAATATTGCTTTAGAAGCAATGAAAGAAGTGCTTTAGCCACGCAAAGAATCCACAAGGAGCAGGCTTCTGGCTTAGGCAAGACCCCAAAAAGAGGTGGGGGTAAAAGCCTGGCTTTATCCTCCTTATCCTGGAGGATGATAATAATCATTCTGTTGTCCTTCCTTTCTTGTCCCCCTGCCTGTTCAGGCAGAGACTCTATTGAGCATACAAAACTCCCAGCATAACAAAGTCTTGGATCTCATTTAGAGACTCGACAATTCCAGGAAAAATAACAGATTATATCAGACCCAGAGTATGCTCCTTAACAAATAATACCACTTAAAAAAAGAAAATCAGATTTAACCACAACACAACTGATTAGGTACATCCAGCAGCATCTCTATACTGCCACAATTTGAAATCCAGCATATTCTTTGGCCAGCAAAGGAGTTCTGAGATCAGGTTTCGTGATACTTCCAGTGACAATATGGGATGCTGTGCACAGAAATGTGGATGTGGCACCATAGCTCAGGCAAATAATGCTAAATTCAGAAGAAACAGCTGTGGAGTAATTATTTTATTTCTTCTGAGAAACCAGGTTTTCATTCACTGTAGTATCAGGAACAGCTTCCAGATTTGCTAACCCAAATTTGACAGATTTTGGAGGCAACAACCACAGTTACATCCACAGAACAAATGAGGTTGTGCAGACACAGACCAGCTGAACTTGGCTTGAAACATCTGACACCCTTTGAGAATTTTTTATCAAGAATGTCCTCTTTGATTAAGCTGTCTGGGGTGTAAATTGCTCCCATTCCTCACCTTCTGCAATGGAAACCCAGGGTGTGCCATTCACCCATCTCTTCAGCCATCCCACATCTCAAAATCATCACCAACGAACACAAAAAACAACTAAATGTGAACAGACCAAATCTTTCACCAGCCTGGATTCTATGAAAACCACACCATTATCCCAGGACAGACACCATTCCTGATAAATACAGTAAATTTTTTTTACCTCCAAACCATGCCCTGCATTCTCCTCTCCCAGTGAGGTCCAAAGCAACAGCAGTAACTTGTTTTTTCTGAGAACTGTTTCCACAAAATCCCTTCACAGCGATGGCACAAGCTAACTAAAGTCAAACAAATATTTGACCTCTTCTGAAACCAGAATTTAACCCTTAAAAAAATAAAAGCTTTATTTAAAGGTCAGTATTTACAAAGCATAAATCCCTAAAAACAAAACATGCAAATCTCAGGCAGCATTTCAGAGTTTTCCTGTGACTGTGGTTGTAAGAACTGGAGTTTTAAAGATAAGAGAACAACATAAATATCACAATAAAGTGTGTGTAAACGACAGTTTTGCCCAACAAAGCCAAAATTTTATTGATGTGAGGAGTCTTATTTATTCCAGTCCTCTTGCAGGCACTAAATGTGTGAAACTGCTCAAAGATCAGGGTCAGAATTCCCTGTATTTTGCTGAATTGGAACTGAAAATCAGAAAACATCCATCCTTTATCTTGTGCATATCAAATGTTTCTTGGGACAAAACACAAGGTCGTGACTTAGGTGAAATGACCCATTAGGGTGCCACAGGGTCACCAGATCAATGTCAGATGCTTCAGTCAAGCTGAAAAATGGAAAGTTTAATCTTTAGTATCTCTGGAATGAAGCTGCCCAAACAGAACGAGGACACACACTTTGAGGCTTTCCAAACATTCCCAAAATTGGACAGGATCTGCCTGGGTGCAGAATGGGTGATTCTGGGTGAGAACCCAGCTCTTACCATTTCCCATTCAGGAATGGAGCACCAAGAACATTGAGATTTGTTACATTTTCCTCCTGGTAGCAGAAAAGGCTGATTTCAAAACAGCACATACAAAACTCACGTGGTGCACATGAAATCCCCCTTTCTGAAAAAAAAGAGACATCTCTGAGTATTCATCTTGCCACATTCATGTATCTTTTGCATTATTCTTCCACATATGTTCAGGCAGAAAACTTAAATCTTGAAATCTGTCAAATCTTAACAATCCACTTTCCAGAAAGTGAATTTTCAAAGTTCCAGCTCTAAATGTGCATGGATGGGGCTGTGTCTGTCTATTGAAGGCTATAAAGAAACACCACCACGTGACAGAATACAGTTAATTAAACAAAACCTGATCAGGGATGATTCTAATGAACCCAGTTTGTCTCTTCTGCATTGTAACACCAATGAGAGGTTGAAGAATCATAAAATCCCAGAATGGTTTGGGTTGGAAAGGACATTAAAGCTCATCCAGTGCCACCCCAGCCATGGGCAGGGACACCTCCCACTGTCCCAGGCTGCTCCCAGCCCCACTGTCCAGCCTGGCCTTGGGCACTGCCAGGGGTCCAGGGGCAGCCCCAGCTGCTCAGGGCCTCACCATCCACAGGAAGGAATTTCTTCCCAATATCTTAACCCAAATTTCCTCTGTTCCAATTTGGAGCTGTTCCCCCTTGTCCTGTTACTCCAGCTCCTGATGAATTGGTCCTCTCCAGTTTCCCTGCAGCCCCTTCAGACCCTGGAAGGTGCTGTGAGGTCTCCACACAACCTTCTCCTCTCCAGGCTGAACAATCCCAACTCTCCCACCCTGTCTCCACAGGGCAGCTGCTCCCCTTACCAACTTTATGGCCTCCTCTGGACTTGCCCCAACATTTCCATGTCCTTCTCATGCTGAGGGCAACCAGAGCTGTGCTCAGTAGAGACCACCACACCAAAAAGGCTTTCCCACATCCCCTGCACTTTATCCTGTCTTGTTTTTAAGAATGTAGCTGTGTCCACTTTTAAAGCCCAAATGACCCGAGCATCCATGGCAGCTTTCCAGAGAATGTGTTTAGACCACAGCAGGCCCCAATGACATAAACAGAAATCAGAAGGATTTGAAGTGGAGTTGGCCAGCTTTCCTACCCCAAACACAGCATTAAAGTAATTGCCTTCCTCACACCCTTTTTCAATGAAACAGCAGCTTTGGGGTGATGCTGTGCTGGAAACAGGCTCCTACAATTCCCTCGAACACACCATCACAGAGATTTTTATGTAGCTCTCTTGCTGTAATAAGATACCTTCATACCCAGCCTTGCCCTCTGCCACTAACTCCTGTGGTTACAAAAACCTTCTCTGGGCACTAGTTTTGGCAGAAGGCATGAAACTGAGTTATTCTTTATGTTATTTCTGCTGCTGCTGTGGGCATTTAGACAGCCTGAAGAGGCACTAAATCCCCTTCAATGTTTTGAAGTCTTACTGGTTGTAACCTATGTTGAGGGGAGACTCCTTTTTTTGGGGGAGTGAGGGTTTGTTTTTCTCCTCTTTCTATAAAAACAACAGAGGACCAGAAGGCTGTGAAAGTGCTTGGTTTGGAAAACCTGGAGAGGGGGAAAGAACGAGCTCTCCCACTACTGTAACTCATCCTAGTAACTAAACACGACCCAAAAACAACACAGAGGAATAGAGAGAGAGATTCTTTCATTCACTGCATTTTACAGAAAATGGGAGTTGTTCAAAATAATATTTCATTTTTATTCTATGTTTCAGTTAAAAATAAGTTGTAAAGGGGAGCTTTATCTAGAGAAAGCTGCAGACTGGTGGATGGCAGCCAGCTGAGGAGAAACTCCATGAAAGGTGTTGCAGAAAATGGAACTTCAAACAAAAACAGACAGAAGGGCAGCCAGAAAGAATGAAAGAGCCCTTAAAAGTCGTTCAGTGCCACCCCTGCCATGGGCAGGGACACCTCCCACTGTCCCAGGCTGCTCCCAGCCCCAATGTCCAACCTGGCCTTGGGCACTGCCAGGCATCCAGGGGCAGCCCCAGCTGCTCTGGGCACCCTGTGTCAGGGCCTGCCCACCCTCCCAGCCAGGATTTTCTCTCTCCTGTATCCAACCTAAATTTCCCCCCTTTCAGCCTGAATTCATTACTATTTGTCCTATCACTGCAGCTCCTGAGTGATTTGTGTGCAATATTCCAAAATTACTCTGTTACAAATTCTCTGCAACAGCTACACCTGCCAGGTCTCACAGGTTCCATGTCTTCCATGAAGAAGGATAAGAAAACCACAGTAATAATAGTAATAATAATAATAATAATAGTTATAATACAGTACAAACAAACATTTCCTTCTGAAACATAGCAAATCAAAGCTGGTTTTAAAGCATTTTAAGCATTGCACTGAATCTATGGAAGGGATCTTTGTTTGACTTTGAGTATTTGCATGATGATCATTTTCCTTCTTCAGCTGAATTTAATATTTGCCACTGGATGTCGTGGAGCAGAATCAGGGACACAAAAATCCAGTATTTTTCAAAAAGGTGTATTTTATCAAACACACCAAATATTAAAGGATGATCAAGGAGGGTTAATTTTAGAAAAAGTTATCTTTAAAATATCCACGTACTTCAGAGCAGATCGCACAGGTGGCAGCCAACAAAGACTGCAGGGCTGACTCAGACAATAACAAGTAAATATTGAGGAATAAAAAAGTCCACGTAGGGCAGTGGCACAATTTATAAACATGGAAGAAAAGCTGTGGTATGTGCACATATTCTTTAACTTTATGGCTCTCCAAACATCTGAGGACTCACAATAAACAGGAAACTAACCTTGATGTGAGCTGCTGGATCTGGGACAGTCTGAATCATGTCCTTTACCAGGCCAACGTGTTTACCAGGAGCTCAGATCCCAAGGCAGCTGTTTAACCAGAGAAACAAAAGTTATATCATTATACTTTAAATGTTTATTTTCAACAGAAATCTCTTTTCATGGACTGATAAGCATCTTTCCTTCCCCAGATCTCCTTGAGACTCAGCACAGCTGAAGCTCTAAGACGTTTCTGTCCCCATAGAGAGTTGAGGATTTATTTCATGCAGGAGAAAACACTCAGCCCTGAAATTCTCATGGAAGAAAAATGGTCTTTATTTGCAATGTACAGTTTTCCCAAAATAAGAACTTGAGACATGCTCTGCCCTGCCCAGCCCCATTTTTCACCCGAGATATCAGAGATTTCCACAAGCCTTTCTTCCCAATTTAGAAACACACAGCAGGACTGGGACAGATCTGCAGCTGATATAAAAAAGGGCCATTTCACTGAAGCTGTGCCCATTTACAAGAGCTGCAAATCTGGTCCAGACCCTCAATTAACAGCACTTCAGAGCAGGGATGTTCTGGAATCCCTTATCCATGTCCAGTAATCGAGTGCAGAGGGGCTGGGGCAGGTGGGGTGCATTTGTCTGCATGTGTAGGGGGTTGAAAACCATTAAAGCACTTTGAAATAACAACAGCATTTAATGTAAAAAATGCAGAGTACTACTCAGTAACCTGAACACCAAATAACTGTTAATGAATTGGAATCAACAGATCAGGAAATCTGAAAATGTGGAAAAATGTAGGAACGTGAACATCATTTAAAGTAATCATCTTTTTCTCCATTTTCTCCAAAAGGCTCTAAATTCCCATTTTTTACACAAGAGGTTTCCTTCTGCCCATGAACTCGCAGTCAAGCAGCAAGGCACTATCAGAGAAACAATACTTTTCCTCAGCATCAGCTTTTTAAATTTTTATTTCATTATCTGCTCTCACATTTACACTTAGAAATCAAATCACATTTTTACCCATTAGTTTAGGAGAAATATTATGTGACTGACACTGCAGCTTGCCCCAGAGACAGTGGTGTGAAGGGGCCACCTATGATCTATGCAAGTTTAATTTGCACAAATTGCACTAAACAGTGCAATTAAAGGTATCACCATTCAGATCTTAACACAATTCCCCCTCACTACTTAAAACAGCCAAGTTCTCCCCCTTCACATCCATGAAAACAAAGTGGTTCATTTGATGGCCTATTAAAGAAATCCCTTAACAAGCCAAATTCCCATTTTGTCCACTTTTCCCGGCTATCTGTGGGTGATCAAATGGGATACTGACGTCATGGTTTTAAATGAAGCTTTTTCTTTCCACAGAACTTCAAAAGCAAGAGATGCTTTTTCAGTAAAAGCCCAATTCCACCGGAGACGCTGCTCAGATTGAAGTCAGACAGAAACACCCACAGCACTGATGTGCTTTCAGTTCCCTCCCTCCCCTCCCCAGTAAATCCATGCCTGCCACATCCTCACTGGATTTATGGGATTCATATTTTAAGCTCTCGAAACATCACACGCAGGACCTGGGAACTGCTACGTTTCACATAAACCGGGCAGAGGGATTTTTTGAATGTGGTGTTAGATCATGTTTTCAGTGTTTTCATACTCCCAGCACTGGGCTGCCACAACTGCACCTCGCCCCCAGTTAAAGAAGCCCACCCAGGAAAGGGGATTTGCGCCACATCCAGATTTATTTTGGTCCTCTCTAAAAGCCTTTGCTCAACTTCCAACAAAACCGAGACTTAGAAAATACATCTTGAGCTCAGAGGTGGGAAATCCATCCCAAAAATTCCTGGTGTCACTCAAAACAGATCTTTCTCTCCGAGCTCAGTCTTGAAGCTCTTAGGGTTAAAGAGAAGTTGTCTGAGCTATTCCAGGCCACTCATTTCATATCTTTTCCCTGAAAAGATGGATCCTTCATGGAATAAAAGATGACAGAGAACATTTGCACCACAAGGAATGGGAACCAAAGACAAGCAAATGTTGTCCAATATGAGTTGGAAAAATGCATTCTGGACATTTGACTTTTGCCCTGTACTGCTGTGAACTTAAAAGGGGGGAATTCTGCTTTAAACTCAGCCTTTGGCAGTGTATTCTTCCTTCTCACCTGATATTCAATTCTTGCTACTCTAAAGCGGGACAAATCCTTGTCTGCAAAACACATGATTTTTATCTCTTCACCTCTGGAAATCATGGCTAAAAAAAAATAGCTGTGACACTTTTCCTTGTTTCTTCCAAACAGAAATACAATTTTAATTATTTCAGCTCCACCTTTACGGGCTGGAATTGGAAGCTTCCACACATCTGGTACTAACTTGCTGAAGCAGATGGTATCTATTGCCAGACCCTCCTCCACCCCCACCCCAAATTTCATGCTGGTCATGTTTGTGCTCCATGGTCTGTGACAGGGTCTGCTCATGGCTCTAGGGTTTGCCCTGCATCTCCTAAATTAGCAGGACTTTAAGGCAAGAGCCAAAACTGACTCTAAAGCCTGGTTTAGGGAGACTCTTTTCAGGAAACCGAAACCAGGGAATTAAAACGCAAACTGAAAGTTAAACACTTGCTTAATTAAGTGCCTTCCTGATTTAGGGTTATCCTGGAAGGGTATCCTGGACAAGACTCTGAGCAGCCTGCCACAGTGGAAGGTGTCTCTGCACATGGCAGGGGGTGGAATGAGATGATCCCTTCCAACCCACAACATTCTGTGGTTCCATGATTCTACAGAAGGACACATTTGTAGCCACAGGGCAGGTTTTCTTACACTTCCCGGCACCCTGAGCCATCCAGACTAGCAGTGATTAACCCAGCTTCAGCAGTACAGGTTTTTGGGACTGGTTTCCATCCCCTGATGCACCCCAAGTGTCACACAAGAACTGTGGCACCAGTAGGAAGTAGCAATACTTGAGACAGGAGATGTAAATTCCTCTCTGATGCTCGGGACAGATTAAAATATCAAGATAGAAACAAGTTATTGTACAAACCAGCCAGAGGCACCCCTCACACGAGGAGACAGAGAAGCTCTGGAGCCTGTTGTCTTTCTGTGCACGCATTTGTGGAGTTATGTAAATACATCAAAGGGTTGGTGAAACATGTACAGATCTAGAGCTCACCAGATGTGATTGCATTGTTCTTTCTTTCCTATGGATGTATCAAGAGGATCAAACTTTTTAATGGACATAATATATTGCCAAATTACTGAGAGGCTGAACATCTCCTTTATACGGGGGCTGCATACAAACCTCTCTCGTTCATTTTCTCGCCTCGCAGACGGGAATTTAGGTGCCTTTTCAGTAACTTGGCATGTTGTGCTCACCTAAAAACCTCAGCAGGTTCTTCTTGATGTGTTCTAAACCCTGCACCGAAGTGCTGCAATAAAGCATGACCGGGCAGTGAGCAAGGCTGACAGAAAAGGGCTCCAAGCCAAACTCCGACACCACGACGCCCACGTGGAGCAGAGCAGGGCTGCAGCAAACACAAACACGGCCTGGGCTGCTCTTTGCCAGCAATGAACGTGGCCCAAATCACAAATAACAGAATCCCTGAGGCTGGAAAAGCCCTCTCAGCCCATGGAGTCCCAGTTGTGCCCAATGTCCACCTTGTCCCCAGCCCAGAGCACTGAGTGCCACCTCCAGGGATGGGCACTCCAAACCTCCCTGGGCAGCCCCTGACAATGCCTGACAACCATTTCATAAAGAAATTTCTTCCTGATGTCCAACGTGACTCTCCTCTGGAGTACTGAGGCTGTTTCCTCTTGTCCTGTCCCTTGTCCCCAGCCCCACTCTGGCTGCACCCTCCTGTCAGAGTTGTAGAGGCTCCCCTGAGCCTCCTTTTCTCCAGGCTGAAAGTACTTATCTGCACAGGGAAAAACAATCAGAATACTGCCACAGTTGTAGCCAATTCTGGGTAACAAAGGGCTGTTTAATTGACAGCAAAGGAGGTGCCAGAATTGCTGGGCCTGATTCCTGGTGCACTGAAAGAAAGGACAATATTAAACAGTGATCCAAGCACAGGCTGCCAGGGAAACAGCTCTGCCTGCAGGTTCTCTCCAAGGAACCTTGTGTCCCTGCTGCCTGAGACATGAATGTCAGACAGGAGAACAGCTCTGAACGGCACTGACAGAATAATCCATCATAAAGACCTGGAGGAAAGTCCCCTTTTCCTGTGACAGGCACACAGCACCGGGACTGGCACACGCACACACAGGGTGCACACTCTGGTGGGATGAATAACCACACTGGCATCACACCAAATTTCTACCAGCATGACTTGGGATGTTTACCATTACTCACAGGAGGTGAATCCCTGAGCAGCTATGCAGAATATCCCAAGTCAGTGCCAGCAGAACTTTCAGACCCCTTGCACTGTCATGCAACAGGACTGGTCACATATTTTAAAACAACGGATGTTTTTCAGCTGTTGGAAAACTTTTGACATGTCCCTTGCTGGATTGTTTGCTCAGGAAATCTCTTTTTCTGTGCCTGGGTCCCACCAGCACTGGTCAGACAGTGTGTACCAGAGAGAAAGGCTGGGATATTCAAAATGCAGAGCACTATAAACCTGCTCCCAGTGGTGTGCAAGAACAGGGTAAGCTCCTGTTGCTGCAGGTTAGAGCTGCACTTCTTTGGTAGATAAATATGCTGCATGTGATTTTCAGCCTTTCTGGACACCTAAAATAATTCCAGTTATTGTGAGAGGCCTTGCATAGCACATTTAAGCCAAATTTAGTCTTGCTGCATTTCAGAAGCAGCCTACAGATGTGAGGATTCACTAAGAGAAAACCAGTGTGCAGGTATTCCCCTGTGCTGCTGCTTTATTCACACCATAGGGCTGTACTGGAATTATTACACTGTTATTAATTTATTTAAATTAAGTCCTATAGAAGGACTACAAAGATAAGAGGTGAAACCCTCATCCACTGAAACAAACTGTTTGAACCAGCCCAGAAATTCACCCACCCTGCCGTAGTGGATGTGGGCAAAACTCAGGAGCAGAAGATCCTTACAAGCCTGCAATGTGGGAACTGCTAAACAAACAAAGTCACTTTCCTGCCCAGCATGGTACTGTCAGTTTATGCCTTCCCTGCTCTAATATTTCCAGGTTTAGAAGAAGGTGCTGCAGCTCCTGCTGACACCTGGGGTTTGCCAAGAAGCTGAAGAGAGCCCCAGGAGGGGCTGAGGCAGCCCCAGCCCCTTTGTGCCCTCCACATATGCATTTCTGGGGGAAATATCAAAACCCAGCAGTGAAGAAAGGCCACAGGAATGTTTATAATTCCTATCTGTGAAGCAGGTTAAGTGTGAAACACCACAACTCCTCCACTGGCAAGGAGCTATGACACAGCAAAGCTGCAAGACATGAGTTCAAAGCTTTTGTGTTTAACTTGTGGTTGGGTAGAACCACTTCAGTTCTGGGGTTTTTTTCCCTTTCTTTCACTGTAACCTCAATAAAACACAATAAACAATAAAACCTTGAGGAAAGATCTCCTCAAGAAATGCTACTGCCAGGGCTATTCACGTGCAGTCAGTATTTGCTGTTTGGGTAAGATTTGTTTGCAGGTGAATACCATAAATAAAACAACAGTAAAGGACAAGAAAACCAAAACAGGAAAAGATGTGTCAAGCCAGGAGGTTTCTTCAACTTTCCATTCTCAGTGATAACTTTTTGTTCCCACCCTGACCTTGCAGGACAGAACCCACTGGCAGTGTTATGCACTGTCTGACGTGCTTAGTTCTTTAGAAGCAATTTAAATAGAAGTATAACTCATTGATTACTTTTTTTTTTTTCCTGGAAATAAGGAAAACTTCCCCACCCAGCCCTGCTCTTGAAAAGCCTCCTGAGGATTTGGTTTCATGGCCATGCTGGCAAGTTCCCTCCCTCACACAAAGTTACCACTATTTCTGTCACTCAGATGAAGAATACTGCTCTAACTGGCAGCAAATCCTCTTCCTGATGGGATTCCCTTCCAGCAGCCGAGTCCTGGTGCCCCTGCAAACCTCAGGACAAGGCAGGAGGGATAAATCCCAGCTTGGGGCTGCAGGTAAGACCTGTCCCTGCTGAAGCAGCTGTGGGTTCAAGCTGACCACGACACCACAGCTGGAGTACCACCCCAAGCAAGTCAGTAACCTTGGGACAAGCCACTGTCACCACCTGCGTGGGAAGCACAGATGGCCAGAGCTGAGCTGGCTTTGGACTAACAGCAGCACTTTGTGTCCCTAAAGTCTGTGGGGACAAAAAAGGACAGAGCAATCTGAGAACACGTCTCTGCCATCTGTGTCTGTGACAGGCCCTCCTGCAGTTCATCAACACTGAACAAGGATTTTCTTCTGAGTACATTTTTCCTGGAAGGGTCAGTTCTCTGACAGAAATTCCCCTTCTTTCCCTCTGAACATGGAGCTGATGGAGAAGGCACATTTCTGTGCTACCACCCAAAAGTGTCTGTGCAGCTACTGCTTATCTCACGTTCCAGCCCATGATCTCAGGGGAGGATACGGCCCTAAATTAGCTCATTTACAGTAGGAACTTTAAACTACAGCCAAAAATATTTGATTTTATTAGTACTCCCTATATAGTACGCCTCTGACCAATAACTTGTTTTATTTATTTTTCTGGCGAATTACCATGTTCTTATTCAAAGCCATAATGAGGATTATATATCAATTTGGAATGCAGAGCAGCCATTCCTGAAAACTCCCAACTGCGTATAAAAGAGTTTGGAATTCCCCAAACACTATCTCTTCAGCCCAGGCCACTTACAAATGTGGTTAACATGAATGAAGTAATATCTTCGGAAAGGAAGGAGACTTTTGAGTCACGTCTGACACATTTAACAGCACCAACCACTTTCCAGAGCTCAAGATTTTAACTGTGTGTCTTAATACCAGGCAGGGGTGTTTGGTAATGATTACTCCCTGATGCTTATCCTGTTGCAGGATGCTTGGGACACACACACACGGGATAGCAAGGGCAGAGCTAAGGCAGGAATTCAGGACTTGGTGCCCTCCAAGTGCAAAACCACAGAGGTCACCAGCAAAGTTCTGAGATCCAGACAGATTTGCTGCCTTTCTGTGTTGTGCTAGAGCAGCCCTGGCAGATTTCTGTGTTTCATTATTCAAGCTCAGCTCAAGTCCCAGCTTAGCTGAAGGTGTGCACCAGCCACGGAGCAACCACCACGTTATTCCTGACTGCAGGTTGTAATTATGGAGCTTAGTTCTCTACAGAAATACAACTTTCCAAAGAAAAATATCGCACTGTGGAAAAGCTGGATGACATCAGGAGAGATATACAGTGACAAAGAGTAGTTTCTAATTTACGGTCATTCCACTGGTTAAAGCCCAAGAGTGTTTCAAAGATTTTAACTGGCGCTGAACTTAAAATTACATCTGAGGAGAGATACTCAAACTGTTTGAAAAAGAATTAATAACAAATTACCTCGAGGCTGAAGCCATAAACTAAGGAAAACTCCTATCTTTATTTGAAAGATAAAAACAAATGGAAGTGTTTTAGAAAGTGGAAAAACAACATCCAATTCAATTACAACAAATTAGTTATGGAATCATGGAATGGGTTGTGTTG
>VXAC01008819.1:3721-117951 GCA_013399225.1 Rhipidura dahli
TTTTTTTTTTTTTTTTTTTTTTTAATCTTAGTGATTAATGATGGTTTCTGTCAGGAGATGGAAACTTTAATGAAAAGCTGGGATAGACCAACTTTAATTCAGAGCTGAAATGACCAAGTGACCTTAGCTGCAGCTCAAGGTTCTTCACCATCTTATTGCCCTCCTTTGGACACTCTCCAATAGTTTAGTGTACTTCTTATATTGTGACACCCAAAACTGCCTCATATCCCTCACACTTTTGTCCCAAGCCAGAATACGTCTCGTTGTAAAAAACAAAACAAAATACTCCTAAATGTGAAAACAACTAAATAAGCACATGAACTTTCTCTGTGTGTTGGTGGGTGCAGTTATTTGGATGTTACTGCCCTGCTATTACTGAAGTGGGGTTGAAGAGTGCTTAGAGTACTTTGATTTAATTAAAACAAGTAGGTTAGGACATTACTTATGGAAACTTCATGCGTTCTTTGACACCACTTTCCTATTTAGACTGCATCTCAGAAGCATGTGAGACCTCTTCCTGGTGCTTGGAAGTAGCTTTTTGTAGCCGTAGAGCATTTTGCCTGTTAAATAATAAATGTACACAATCCCTTGTGCCCTAGACATTTCCGGGTAACTGAAAGATTACATCAGCCTAATCCACAAATATTTGGAGTAGTGTTAATATCTCCAGTGGGGAAAAGTGTCAGCTATTTCACTAAGACAGATTCAATGTTTTCTGTCAGTTATTAATACATGGCTTTTAACCAAGGGAAATTTCTGTGATCCCTACTAAATGAATTTGTCTTTTGTTTTCTTTTATAGACTATTTTGAATGAACTCTTGTGCTCTCAGAGAGATCTGAACATAATCCTAGAATATTTGAGCTGCTGCATTTGGGACATCTGAAAAGTGTTTAGCTGCAAAGCAAGTTAACTTGAAAAACTTTAACTTCTTTTTACTTTTCTTTTATCTTGCATCAAATGCAAAAATTGGTTTTGTTTTGTTTTGGGTTTTTTTTTTTTTTTGCCTTGACAACATACAAGATAAACCCCAGATATGGAAATAATAGAGTCAGTTTTCCTAGGATCAAAAAGATTGTGGAGTTTTCTTGCTTTCAGTTTTAGATCCAATGCAGCTCAAAGAGGTAACGTTCTGAACTAGAAAACAGGAAGGAATATTAATCAAATATGAAAAGGTTGCTGGAAAAAGAACAGCCTCAGAAAATGTTTTTAAAGATCACTTGTCAAGAACACCATTATTTCTTTGGCCTATTTTATGCCAAATTTTAAGAAATGGATAGTAAATTTCAGTTCCAGAGTACACCATGTTCATGTGTACTGTACGGCTGCTGAGTGGCTAAAGAAAATTGCTTAATATTGGCATTATGAAGAGATCTTCAGTTCTTCAGGCACTGGAACTCTTTTGTGATTATTTTCTCTCGCCCAAACCAAAGGGCTACTTCTATCTCGCGACTGAGGAGGATGATTCTTAGAGCTGGCCTTCTGATGTACATTTTTTTAATTAGTTGAAGGTTGTTATAAAGTGTCTGAGCAACTGTTGGCCTCAGAAGCTGACAGAGTGTGGTGTGACTTCAGGACTCCCTGCAAGTCCCATTCCTGAAAAATGCCAGCATAAGCCACCTCATGCGAATATTCCTGAGGCATCTGAGGGGCACCAGGTCCTGCTCCTCAGACAACAGTAGCCTAGAGAGAAGTTTTAACCTACAGAATGAGTGTGAAAATGCCATTTGATAGAAAGAGAAATTGGTCTTGCACTTCTCAGAAAAGTCACTCTGCTGAAAAAGATATTTGGCTCATAAGCCTTTTGTTTATAACTAATGGATGATTTAGTAAACAGCAGAAGGAACAAGTTTGTGGTTTTACAGAAATGGATTTATAAAGTAAAATTTGTGATGCATACTGAGTGAAAACTCTAAGGAAGAAAAGATGTTACTGATTTTACAAGTATTTTACAGTTTGGTTACTTTTCATCTAGAAAATGAAAGAAGTTTTCAAAGAAGAGAACACATTCTCAAAAAAAAAAAAAAAAAAACCACCTTTTTTTTTTCCCCTGAAGCAAAACAAGGCTAATTTTCACATTTCTCACACATAGTTGCTAGTGATTATTTTAGGGGAAACTATAAATTTTAGTAGAAATATTGTATTTTACTACTGCATCACTGTTTTGACATCAGACTATTCACCTTTGTAAACATATACCCTTGCTTTAGAAGCATCTATCCATTATTTTACCAAGGCCCTTTCCTTTAAATAAGCCAATTTACTTTGCCACTATTATTAGGGTATCTGCTAAGATTATTTGATACTTGTAAATCATATATATTCAAACCTTTTCTGGACTTAGGTTTTGTTTGCAGATGCACTTCCCACTTCAACAACATTGCCTAAGATGTGGAATGTGAAATTCAGACCAGTTCTCATCTTCCTTGTCCTGCTTTGGCATCTGTAGCATCCACGGCTATACGTCATTCACCAGCTGACAGCTTCTTCAGGCAAGCACACAATGCATGCCTTGAACTCTGCTGTGCCCCTGCCTGCAGCTCAGCCAAGTTTCTGCTTGGGCTGTCTTTCCAGTGGATCCACTGTCTGCCCATGGAGTGATGGCAGGCTGCACTCTCAAGTTACACACCGTATTTAGTGACACTCAAAGAGGTTTTAATGACTTTTCCATTCACCAGCTGCAATACAACCTGTCTTTCTTGCAGGGTGTTGCACCTAGAGTTGCTGTCTTTTCTACACCTTTTTCTCTTAGATTCTGTATTTTTGGCACCTGTGTGTCAACAGGTATAAGTGAAGGTGGTGCCTGTGATTTGGCACTGTCACAGAGCAAAACCTTCCTGCAGAAGGGGTAACTTGACCAGAACACATGAAGCATCCAGACTACATCTTCCTTGGTGTTTCATCTATTTCTCAGAAAAATATCATGTCAACCTATTTCTATCATTCCAAACCAGGACTGACATAGCAAGAATTGATACCCTAGCAAGAATTAATGCATAGAGTGTGGATTGCTCTGCATATTTAGCTAAATATGCTTATTATTGTGATCTTTGTAGATGCCTTCTGCTACCCAATCTTTAGCTGAGTGAATTAATTTCAATGACAAGATAATAGGCTTGGTCAGTGTATAACAGAGTGACTCCTTTTCTGCAGGACCCCACACCCACCCTACTTCAAGGCAAACAGACTGCCAAATTTCAATGGATGAGTTGGCAGGCTAGGAGAAATCTATACACATGGATTTCCTGGGGCTCTGAAAACAGAAGGACTGGGGAACTCAGGGCAGGTTCTCCTTCCAAATATCACTTCTCTTCAGTGCAATTCTCAACTCTATAACATGTATGTTCAGGCTCCCATGTGTTTTCCAAAGATATGTCTGTGTAAAATATTGGTCTTTTTCCACCAGGTCTTTCTGTGTGTCTACTTACAAGGATTAGTTATGCACGGAATGGTTTGGGCTGATTCCAGGCTGTGGGGAGCACTGCACGTCCAGTTGCCACGGCTTAATGCAAGCCATTTATTAAACTGTCAAAATTGGCTAAGCACCAAATGCTGACTCAAGTGCTGGATATTTTTGTAAGGTGTTTATAACCTTTTGGTGTTATGAACTGGGGGTGTTTGAGAATGTGAATACAGTAAAAGATGTTGCTAATGAACATTAAGACAGTAACACAGACATGACTTCAGTAATCAGCAAAACCCATACATAATATTATAAATAGCAGCACTAGATTTTGAAAGAAACTTCACTGAAAATGTCTGTGATTTTGTAAACATTTGTTGGAGGCAAGCTTGGTTTTTTTTTACTGGTAGTCAAGGATCTGAGTTAAAACTTTCAGCTTTATCATAATCAGTATCTTATCATGAGCAGTATCTCCTGTTTCCATACACTAAATTTCAAAATTCTAAAGTCTCCAGAAACAGTTCTGACTGAAGTGGAAGGACACTTTTTGGTAGGCTACTGGACCAGAACTGCTATACATGGGTATCTTACAACCTTGGTAAAAGTCCTTGTCTTTGGCAAATCTTCTGAGAAAAAAACTGGTAGAAAAAACCCTGATTTATTCAGCAAATGATATGTATGGATTATAAAATTCATCAAGTAGTTAATATGAGCCAAGCATTTTACGTGTGTGAGGCAGAGCTTTCAAACTTGTGCATTTTGCTGCAGAAATACTGTGTGTTATATTTTTGCTTAATGATCCCTCATCACCTTAAAATTCCTAGGCTGAAAATTGCAAAAATCTCAGTATTTCATAACTTTTAAAGTATATATCAGTATAAATTGCTTTTAAATTTCCCATTGATATGTGTGAAATTACCATTTTGGACAATCTGCCAGCTAGCAGCCAAACTGTGAACATTGTAACTTCAATGGATATCCCATTTTGATTGCAAACTATGGGTATACAGTTCACCTTGGTGAAGAGGGCTTAACTAATAAATTTTTTAGGTAAAGTTTCGTTCTTACTTGAAATGTCAGAACAGAAAAATAAGGACAGAAGAAGGTTTTTAAATATATTTTTAACCTTCTGATAAGCAGGTATCTCAGTAAAGTAATATATTACTGCTGTGAGGGGATTTGAAATCAGTAGTTAATTGCTGTGTAAGGAGATTGATTGAATTGCGTTTCTTTTAAATTTGCATGATATGCAAACATAAGTCTTCACATTTCTTCTCTTCATAAAACTGTAAGCAAATTAATGTTTTAAAAAGCTCTAGGATAGAGCTTAAATGCCAGATGAAGGAGAATTTATTTTAATTTACTGGCAGTTGTCTTTCACTTTTGCAGCTCATAAGTGAAGTCCATTATGTGAGTGAAAGCTGCATACATTTAAATTACTTGAACTGCATTTAGGTTAAATAAAAAGGGCAGATGCATTTACTGAAAAGTGGAAACTTATAGCCATATGAGAAACACAAATATAATAATGGAGACCAAATCCTTTACTCAGAACAAGTGCCTAACTGTTGGTGTCAGCTGTTGAAGAACAACTGCATGCAACAAAAATGATGACTGCCTTGAATTTACTAGACAGGTAATAAGACGATTCTAGAGGATGATGACAGGAACTTAGATGTGGGTTTTACTTTAACAACCAAAGCAAAAATTTAAAGCAGAGAATATAACAAAAGCATAATCTAGCTATTCTCATAACAATCTTGCTCTTTGATATCTTGGACAGTACAAGAATGACAATTTATTTATCATAGGAGAAATAAATGCAGTAAAATTCTACCTCACCTGCCCTCCATAATAAAGGCAGTGTAAAAATGTAATACAGGTATTGTATCTGAAGTGTTAGAAGAATAGAAGATAGACAACACACAAACAAAATCAAAACACCCTAGACTGTTGGGTCTGCAACTTCTGGAGTAAAATTTAACAGTTGGTTTTTTATAATTTTTTTTTTCCAGAGCAGTTTAACTAGAGAAATATGAACAAGCCTTTAGTTATGTGATCCTGCACATCTGTTTGGATACTTTTTCTAAATAGCAGATGTGGTTCATAAACATTAATAGAGACTGCAGCATACAACAGAAACAGAAAAATTATGTCTGATTCTGATTCTGAATTAAGTCCAGTATACATAACATTATCTACTCAGACAGAGTATATCAATTCCAGTGTGAAGTCACAGCAAGAGCAAACTTTTTCACCGGAATACCTGAATAAATATTAATCAAGAGATATTTCTGAGGAAGAATATGCTGCTTTCCTTCTGCCCTTTGGACCTTCTCTTGTTGACCAGGTGCAAGACAGACATACAGATTATGCATAGACCCTCTACTCAATTCTCAAACACAGTCAGTCCAAAATTTGCTCCATAAATAAAATGGAAGGCACTGAAGTGGTACAGACACACTCACAATGAATTCATCCTTAACAGGAAGATGTGGAGCTTTCAGTGCCAAGGAGACTGTTTACCACTGTGATTTCCATTACTGAAAACTCTAAAGAGCGCCTGTAATAGTAAGAACTTCTTGCAGTATTTCCAGGGACTGCTTATGATCTAACATTGTTCTGTTAAGACAACACCACTTTAAGTGCTTTCCTAACTTACTTCAAATATATAATTTATATTTAAGTTAACCAGCTAACTCAGAAGTGAGTTCTTTGGTTGTTAAAAATATCATTACATCTGCAGCTAAGGCTATAAGTTAAAATGGTCAGACAACCAACTTTATTTCCCTACAACAAAAGGACCTTTGTTTATTTCTTGATATTACTTAAATAGAGGTTACACATGTTCTGTTCAAATGCTTTTCTATTAGATGTACTTCTGTTTTCCATTTGTGCCTCCTGCATTAAAGGGATGCTTGAACACTTTGGAAATATCAAATGACTGCAATACTATGTTTTAAATTGTAATTGAGGGGAAAAAATATCATATCTGACAAAAATAATGAAAATTAATTTTTAGCTACTATCTTTGCAGTTCATCAATTAAATAATGCATTTTTCACTTTTAGTCCCAGCTGAAAAAAATTATGACATCCAGAACTTTAATTTCCTTTTTAAATGTTACTTTGTTTTTCTTGGTCAGTTTTCTAGTGGGTGGCATAGTAATGCGAAACTTTCCAAAGATTTTGTGTTACTGCGATGTCACATACAGTGGCAGCACAGCCTAACCCTACTTGATAATTCATACTCTCTCATTTGGTTACAAGATATCCACCACAGGTCTCATAGCTTATCTTGAGGTGGCAGGAGATTGTAGATGCCAGAAACCTCCTCACATGAGATGTGGTTTTGTTGGTTGCCCTCAAGGCATTTAAACAGAGGTATTCCCAGATCCTTTCTGTGACAGCTTGGAGAGCCCTGAGACATTTTTACCCTTAAAGGAAACCTGGTGTGCGATCATTGTTGCTGCACAAACTCTGGAAGGTGTCTCAGATCGGAGGCACAGTCTCTGCCTGAGAAACCTCTGGACAAACTTCCTCTCCTCTCACACTGTCAGGGCAGTCAAAACTGCTGCTCTCCTGTTTTTCATCTTCTGTTTCTGGGTGATGCCACCTGAAACAATTCTAGACCAGGGAAATGGAGAGTGTCACAGTCAGAAAAGGTGGTTGTCCCCAGGTGGTGAAAAAGCAGCTAAACAGCAATGCTCTCAATAAAAATTAAGAGTAGATGAGTATAGTGAGTGGTTATTTAGTAGATCACAAAATCATAGAATTGTTTGGGTTGGAAGGAACCTAGAAAGACCTGCTAAATCCAATACTCTCTTCCATCATTCACGAGACAAGGTTGCTAAAAGCCCTGTTCAGCCTGACTGAAACATTTTCAGGGATAGGGCACCCAAACCTTCTCTAGGCAACCTCATTTTAAAAAAACACAGTTCTTCTTTATATCTCAGGTAAACCTACCCTATTTTATCATTACACTGTCTGCTCTGGTCATGCTCTGATCAGAAGTTCCTCTCCAGCTTTCTTGTTGGCTCCTTTAGGTACTGAAAGCTTTCTGTGAGGTCTCCCTGAACTTTTCTCATCTGCAGGCTGAACAGCCACAACTCTCTTGGATCTTTTTTTTTCACAAGAGAGTTGTTCTTGCCTTCCAACCATTTGTTCAGATGACTTCACAGAAGGTAGTACTCACAATATCCCTTTTTGATGTACAGGAGCACAGGCTACAGCTGGAGCCTGTGTTTGTGTGGGTGTATAACCAGCAGCTGTGGCTTGCATCACCCTCCCTCTGCTGGAACAGTTCCTGGAGGTGTTTCCATCTACATCTGCACATTTTTGCAACATTTATCAAGGACATTCAAGTCACCCTTGTACCACTGTGAATTTACTATTGTAAGCATGCTTGGGAAGGTTTGAATCTATGCACTTCACCAAAAAATGGGATATGTCTCAGAAGGGTACCAATCTTTGTATTCTACCATGGAGTACTAGTACAATGAATTAGAAAGCACAGTATGCTCTGTAACTCACATATAATTCATCAACTGAGCTGTTAAGTGCAGTCCTGTCAAATTTGATAATATTTTTTTTATTCCCCTTTTCCCATATTCTAAAACATCTCCCTGCAAAGAGCTGGGTTTCTCTCATACACTCTGCAATATTTTGCACTATCTAGGACAGTGTGCTTTCTGAATAGAAGAAAAATTTCTACAACTAACATATTAAGAACAAAAAAACTGCAGTACTTAAAAAATTACTAGATAGTTTAGATGGATGAGACTTGTATGTACAGGTATAGGAAGGACTAAAAGCTATCAAACAAATATTCATTAACTAGCTTGTTTCTTCACCCTTCAAGGCATTTTGATAGTACTTTGTTGAATCTATGCAATAATAGTATGCAGTAATGTCTTTTATTATCAAACTGAGACATTTTAACAAATAAAGAAAAAAATCTTATCTCTTCCTAGAGATGTCTATGTGTCTCAAAATAAAAAACAAAAAAACAGGTATGAAATATCAGGAAAAATTCTGTGTAATTGAAAATTTTTCATTGTCATTGCCTAGCAAAACTGGACACAGCCACTATTGTGCTGCAAATCAAAGACTGAGAGGGCTCAGTCTGGAAGTGCAGCTTATGTGTTCTGAGCACAAAATTCATAAATGGTGCCTCATAGAATTTTACAAAGACAAAGTGCAAGCACTAAAACCTAGTGAGTTAAAGTAGAACTAGAAAAGAGGATTGCAAAATATTTACAGGCATCATGTTTTTGTGAAAGTATTTAAAATGTGAAACCCTGATAGTTTTTATTTGAAATCCTTCTTATTCTTTGTAAATATTCATTTCTGGTCTAGGAAAAAACAAAGCAAGGAGGTAGAAGTTACCCATAACTCTTTGCACTACCAGCCCTAATCAACTGGTTTGTATTCAAAGGCTTTTCATATCAGTATTTCACACTGTTGATCTTTCCCAAAGTAAGGCTCTCCTAACATGGTACAGTTCAAAAGCAGAGGCATTTGCACTATTTTGAGCAGTACCTGAGAGAAAGGAAAGCACAGGAATACATTAGATATTGCCTACAAGGGGACATACATCTGGATAAGAGCTGCTGCATTACAGTGGATGATGGGGTGAAAGACTTTGCTGTGGACAAACCCTTTGCAGGGGAAACTCTGGGCCCAGATTCCCCAAAAGGCTGGTAGAGTTTTCTAAGCCTTCATAAATTAATCAACTAGTAGAACAAATTCAGACCTCGAAGTAGTAAGCGAAAGATCAAGATATTTTCTGTCCCGTTCATTTGACTGAAGCATGGTAAATGGAAGGGCTTTCCTGTCCCAATCCCTGGATCTGAGAGCAGCTGGAGGAGAGGAATATCTCCCAGGGACGGTTCTGTGGGAAGCCAAGGACATTGGCACACCACAGCCTGCTCTGTGCAGAGGCACTGCTTCTGGCAGAGGTGATTGAGACACCACAGGCTGATCCCTAGGAGCTAGAATACATTCAGACATGTCAGAGAAGTAAACTGCCTTCGTGTTTGAGAATTGACACCTGTCTTTGCAGATGATAGCTCAGTTATTTGGCACTCTTATCAGGCAGGCCCTGGCTGCTGTCAGGATTCTGCTCATTTATTATTGAAGAGAGGAAGAGAAGACTTCAGCTAACTTCTGGGAACAGATCATAAGCTGTGTTAGACATGCACAGACATGCATGCACATGCCAGCAATAAAAATTTTAACTTCTAAAATAAGCACCAGTAGAACACTCAATTTATGTAAATATGTACACTGTAGCTATGTGTGTGTGTCTTATAAAATAAATATGTACACTGTACCTATGTGTGTGTGTCTTATAAAAAAAAAAAGAAGATCCAAACCCGAACATTTCTAAATTGAAGAAAAGATATTCAAAACTAGCAAGGAAATTTTGTAGTGCTGCTGGTAATTTTCCAGAGAAGTTATGAAAAAGCAAGCTCACTGGCAACTTTTGGAAGCTCACAGGAGAAAAACAAGCAGTGAAGGTCAAGCCAAGTAATTATTCAACTAAGACTTTAACTTTCAAATATTTGAAATTTTAGCAACAAATATTTTACTGTATTTAAATGCAAACAAAAGTATGCTTATATTAATTAAGTTTGAAGAAATTCTCAGTCCCAGAACTGAATCCAAGAAATACTAAAGTTAACATTTTTTTCCTTCCTACTTTTTAGCGGGTTTTCATAAAATAGAACATTGTGTCTCTTTCTCTCAGTTTTTAAGATTATTTTCTGTTTAAAAGGATGAGAGAACCTATGCATGGAGAAATGCAAGCTTTGCATAAGAAATCCTGATTTACATAATTAGGCAAATAAAAACTGCAGTTTTAATTGTCCCTATAATATTGCATGACTTGAAAGAAAAATCTTATTTTAAATGGTATGCTTAAGCAAGTACTTAAATTTAAGTGGGTCTTCAGTACCTCCTGATCTCCAGAAGAATATGAAAATATGCTTCTGCACTCTCCTGAATGAGGTGATTTCTGAACAGTGATTTTCCTTCTCTCTCTCCTTAATTCTGTCTGCCATTTAGCACTGTGGTTGTGGTATTGTTAAGCATATCCCTTCTAAGTTATATTCATAGACAAAGTAGAGAAGGAGGAGCTGAGGGTCTAACATCCCCCATCTCTGCATAAATGGGTACTTTTTATTTCCAGAAAGCAAGGCTGGCATTGAGACCACGCTGTACCTTAGGCTGTTTTTTAAGCCATGCAGAGTCACTGGCTCAGAAGGTACTAGACAGCTGGAAGAACCTCACAAAAGGAAATGTGATGGGGTTAAGTAGCATGCCTTAGTCCTAGGCAGTGCAAACCTCATGAAATGCAACAAGCACAACTATGAGGTCCTGTTGGGGCAATCCCCAGCACAAGAAAGGGCTAGGAAAATAGTGGATTGCCTTGGGTGGATGAGGGACATGAGCCAGCAGTGTGTGCTCACAGCCCAGAAAGCCAAACATGTCCTGGGCTGCACCAAAAGCAGCGTGGGCAGCAGGGGAGGGAAGGGATTCTGGGGATTCTGCCCTTCTGCTCTGCTCTGCTCTGGTGAGACCCCACCTGCAGAGCTCTGTCCAGTTCTGAGGCCCCAAAATAAGCCAGACATGGACCTGCTGGAACAACTCCAGATGGGGCCACAAAGATGGTCCAAGGAATGAAGCACCTCTGCTGTGAAGACAGGTTGAGGAAATTGGGGTTGTTCAGACAAACAAAAAGAGAAGGCTTTGGATGCCTTTCAGTACCTGAAGAGGGCTACAAGAAAGCCAGACAGGGACTTTTAGTAAGGATATATAGGAAAAGAGGAAATGGTTTTAAAGTAAAATAGAATATATATATATTAAATATAAAGAAGAACTTTTGGTGAGATGCTGTAACAGTCCAGAGAAGCTGTGAATGTCCCTGCTCTGTAAATGTTCAAGGCTGGGTTGGATGAGGCTCTGAGCAAATTGATGTTGTGAAAGAAGTCCCTGTGCATGGCAGGGGGTTTGGATTAGAAGGTCTTTGAAGGTCCCTTCCAACCCAAACAATTCTACATTTCTCTGAAAAGGTATTGTTCTCTGTCCAGGACAGAGGCAGTACTAAATCTTAGCTATGTGACCATTAGAAGATGAACACTGCTAAGCTAAACAACCTCACAGCTGGCCTGTTCCAGTTTCCTCTACAATAGTAACTTTTCTATGCTTAAGAATAATGACAATATGCTAGAAGAGAAGAGCTGATTGAAATACGTCTTGTATTCATGTGAGATATAAAAAAGTCAACCCTTTTCCACAGTTTCAGTTTGGATTGATAGCATGAAAACAAAATTTCAGAATATTTGGGTATTTTTTCCCCCCATGACTTTTTTCCATATCTCCCTCACTGCATTACCAGTAAAAGGGTGTCCCCAGAGACAAGAGATGTCACTGAAAGCAGCTGGGCTGCATGCAGGAAGAGCCATCCTTAGTGCATTGCCTTCTTGGACAAGAAAATGGCACCCAGTATTTATGGATAAATATGGGCAAACACTTAAAGATTCTTTAGTCGGTGTGACACAGCTTTAAAAGCACCGTCCCTATCTGATAACAACCCACAAATGCAAATCCAGTAGCCTAACTTGCATACAAAGCTAGATTAGGATGAAAAAATTGACAGCTGCCTCTTTTCTGAAAAAAAATAAGTTCTTGGCACTCCACCCCTACACCAAGAACAGAGAAAAAAATGCTGTTTCTGGGTAGCAGTTTCCAGGGTTGTTTAATATTCAGTGAGGATCCTAAAGTTAGCTAACATTCTAAGAATTTCACGGCACATCTGTGCATCATGGCATGTTTTAAGGGTTTCCTCGGACACCACATTTTTTTCTTAAAACTCTTACTTGAGAAAACTAATTCAAGGCATTAATTGTTCTTCCTCCACAATTTCCAAAGATACATTTCTAATTACAAACAATTGCAGCTTATCCAACTATTTTACACAGTACATTCACACAATGTACTCTTGTCAAGAACTGCTACTGAGAAAGGTGCTCACAAATAAGACAATTTAACATTTGATCCTCCTTTTCTTCCTTCAACAGTTTATTGAGACAGTATTATTTAGTTATGAAATATATTGCTTTTATATTGCAAGTGTCTTTTAGTAAGTACTTAGGATTCCTAGGCCACTGTGAAAAGCCAATGGTAAAACTCTCAGTGTCATCTATAACAAAATGGTTAAGCCAAAACTCAAAATACCAGCCCTAATTTTTTTTTTAAGGTCAAAAGGTTTGACAATACACCCACCCTATTTGCATATTAATCCTCTAACAAAGCAGTGGACCACAGCACGCAAACACAACTGTCCCCACACTAATTATCATGGCACATTTCAGCCCAAAGGGAGTTTATCTGATTTATATGCCTTTGGGAAAATGGTATGGAAATGTAATTGAAATGTGACAGACTCCTAATTACAGAGGCAACTGTATCAGTCAAATATTTTCAAAACAATAGCACATGTAACTAATTTTGACAAACCAATGGTGCTGTGAATTAATGTTGCTGACAATTCATATCCAGCTTACAGGGAATTCAAGACATTCTGTGATGTTTCCTGTCTGTGCCCCTGTTAAGATCCAACATGATGATGCTATGAGGAGTGACAATCATAACTAAGACCTTTCCTCACTAAGGCAATCCTCTTTATGATCAAAATAATTGAATATATATTCATGCAGACTGTTATCTAATAAGAAAATCCTATAATAAAAATAAAACTTGCTTCATGTTTTCCAAGGACAAAAACTTTCTTCCTCTGTGAAAGTCCAGATATTCTTACAGCATTGACTTCAACATGTACTAGAGAAATAAGGTAGTTAAAGCAACTCAGGTAGTGAACAACTCTTGGCAGTATGCGGCATTTCTCAGAAAACAGTTAAATTGCAAATAAACACACAAATTCATCCAAGCTGACTTCCCACAATTTCAGTTAAAAGGCTCTTAACAAACCTTTGTATAACCCAGCAGCATATTCCAAGCTGGTGGGAGCTATTTTCTCAGATGAAGGAATCTGTGGCCTGTATGAACATAAAGTGAAAAGAGCTGAAACAAAGCAAGCAGGGGACGAGGGGCACAGAATGGCCGTGCCGTTTCTGGCAGCGGTCCCTTAGCAAGCATGGGAACAAGTGGGTACCTCTTCAGCTTGGAATGCTGAGTGCTCTCATGGTGATATGAACTCTGAGAGCTCAAATGTACTCTCAGACAATTAGATGAGTCTGACCTCCCAACTTCTTACATCCTGTGGTTCAGAAGGCTTCACCATCTCTCAGAAGGTGTACCTGTATCAAAAAGTGACTTGTGAGGCACGCATTTCCTTTTGCCACTTGGATATAGGTCTATCAGGACATAATTCCATGACCCAATCACTGAAGGAGCTTATTCTGTGGCTTCTTAGGTGTGAGAGAGGATTTTGTCTCCAGTGTAGAGGTTATAACCTCTCCTCTACACTTTAACAGGCTAGAGGGAGGAGAGCTAAAGCCACTGGTAAGTGAGAGCAGATGCAGGTAGCCAGTCCCCAGGATTCCACTAGCCAGGTATACAGAAGTCAAGGTGTTTCTGCTGCCTTCTTTCAGTGCCTCTGGTCCCAGCAGACAAGTGCAGCTGACCGTGGAGCGGATGTTCTTCCTCCCAGGGAGTAGCAGGGACAGGACAGGAAGCCATAGTGCCTGTTCAAAATAGGTGCTGAGAAGCTGTGTTGAGTCCAGCTGGCAGGGAGTTAAATTTCCCCCACAGCAGCCCTCAGTGCTGTGCTGTGTGTTGGTGGCCAGAGGAGTGCTGATCCCAGAGCAGTGTTTCAGCTGCTGCAGAGCAGTGCTCTCACAATGTAAGTGCTGCCTCTACAACATTCTGCCTGGCCATCAGTGGGCTCAGGTGGGCAAAATCTTGAGAGGGGACAAAACAAGGGCAGCTAACTCACACTAGCCAAAGGGATATGCTAACACCGTATGACATCAGGTATAAAAGTAAGAGGAAGAGAGAGGAAGGGAAGCATTTTGTTATTTACTTTTGTTATTTATTTTTGTCTTCTGGAACCACTGCTGCACCTGCTGAAGCCCTGGCTCCTGGCAAGTGACCAGACACTGCTTACTGATGGGAAGTAGAGAATGCTTTTTCTTCCTTTGCTTGTGTACACATAAACTTTCACTTTTGCTTTAGTAAATTGCCTTATCTTAACATATGAGTTGTTCTCTGTAGTATTTTCTCACTCCTGTCCATCTGAGAAAGGGGACTGATAGAGTGATTCGCTGGGCCCCTGACGTCCAGCCAAGGTCACTAAGCACAACGATGAAGCCAGAGGATGTCCTAGGTCAGGTGGGAGTCTGTGGTGGACAGCTTGGAAATTTTGCTGGGCAGATAATAACCTGTAAGGTCACAGCTGGCTTAATCCACAGCATGAGTGGGCAAGCAGGATGGATGCTCTGAGTTTAAACACAGAGGCAAGGCACACTCAAACTGGCATTAAGCCAGGGCTGCTTAGCTGGCTGAAACACAGATGCTAATGCTAGTGCTCTGCAAGTCTGTTCTTAGATCTATTCAATTTGTTTGGTATCTCCTACCTCTCCAACTACAGTTAACATTTTACTGCAGGCTTGAATAGTTTCAAGACTGCATTGTAGATGTGTAATTACTACAAAGTAATTAATCAATACATTAAGAGCTACAATCTCTAGGGAAGAAAAAAAAATAACTCAAAAGCAAAGACTGTATCTGAAACTTTCATCCTAGGAATGCAAGAAGATGGTTCTCTGGTAGAATTATCATGGCAACTGCTGCCCCACTGCCATTATTGACTTTAAGGCTTTCTATCAACAGAATCCTCCTCCTGAAGAGAGATACAGAGAGGATGAGATAAATTGTGCACACTTTCATCACAGGGCAATGAATAATTCAGATCCTGGATTGTAGTGTTCCACTGAGGATGAAAAAAATGAAAGACAATTCCACTTAGATGTTATCTTCCTATAAAAACCCATGAGCTTCCCACAAGTTTTACTCCTGGCATCCTTTCCAGGCTTCTGCCTTCAGTTCCCCAATACAACTCTGATGAGGACCAAGTTCTTCCAATTTCTTTCCATTTGCACTCCCACCAGCCCTATCTCCCTTGTCTTTGTGACAAAATCGGATGATCCAGCTGCAGAACTACTCCGCCAGCTATACCAAAGATATATTTTTTCAGTGATCTCAGTTGAAATGAAATATTATATAACCTATGCACCAGCAGTGAATATCCCTCCCTTGTTTCCAAATTCTGGCAGGAACATGGCCCTAAGAACTCTTTGTGAAAGAGCTCCTGTTCTACAGAAGCAGGACTGAAGGCTGCAGCAGAATTATTGAAAATAGAATCATGGAGTCCTAGAATGTTCTGAGTTGGAAAGGACACACAAAGATCATTGAAGTCCTGCTACTGCCCCTGAACAGGACAGTTCCAAGTCACACCATGTGCCTGAGATCATTGACCAAACACTTCCTGAATTCCGCCAGGCTGATGCTGTGACCACTTCCCTGGGCAGCCTGTTCCAGTGCCCAACCACCCTCTGGTGAAGAACCTTTTCCTGATATCCAACCTAAACAACCCCTGACGCAATTTCATGCCGTGTTGAAAAGTATTAACCTCGTGAGACCTCACTTACAAGAGGACAGAGATAGTGAGAAAGTTGGAAGAAAATTCTGAATGTTTTTTGTCTGGCCATCCTGAAAGTGGTTTGAAGTTGACATAATTTTAATTCAAAACTAGTGTTCATTTTAAAAAGAAAAAACAAAATTCTTATCCCCCAGACTAGCAAATACCAGCAATTCAATTTCAGTTAAAAATTGTCTTAACATACAGCCAAATTGCAGTATTGCATGATTCCTGATCATTAGTCAGTATAACAATTAATGAAAATTTTGAGGCAGACTAAAAAAAAAGTTGGTTTTTTATTAAAAATATATATTTTTGGTGAGTATGTGAAATTATCATTATATTACTTAGTCCATTGTGCCTGACAATTTTAAGTCTTCATGCAAAAGCAGTGATCAACTGTTTCATTGATAGTACATGCCTTTGTTCCTAACTGTGAACAAAAAGAGAATAAGATGAGATGAGGAGGTAATTGAGGTACTTTTAGTAGTCGTCACCAGAAATTCAGTTTTATAGAGCTGAACCACTTTCTCAAACTTTAAATATCCCTGTAATGAAATGAAGGGTTTTCAAAGTCTAGGAAAAAAATTCACCTACTCCTGTGAACAAGAACATGAGTGTCTTGAAGACTAAGACTCCACAAGACTGAGGGCATCTTACTCTATCGTTCACTGAAACATACTATGAGCCCTGTTAACATAATGGGATTCCACACTGATTAAGTCTCTGACAGCTCATTCCAACATAGAACAAAGTACAGGATTTTTCCACTTAGAATAGTTGTATTTGCCTTGTTCTATTTATATTTATGCTGTAAGAATACCTGCCTTTTCTGGAAGTATTTTAAAAATAGGATGAAATGTTTATTGAATTCATTGAGATGGTTGAGTCTGGATAAATAGGATTAACTATGGCCTAGTTAAAAAACCCCAAAACCCAACGATTTTGGGGGAAAAAAAATCATTTTTGGAAAGAGAAAAGGTTACACAAGGTGATACTGACAACAGCTTCACCATAATATATTCACCACAGTGGACTTGGTCATGTTTTTCCAGTGAAGCTTTCATCCCTTTCACAGAGAGAAATTCCAAGCCCAGAGAAAACAGAATCTGTTTTGCATGTACATGATTAATTTTACAGGCATGATTAATACCAGCAAACTTAACTTCACTGCTTGGATGGTGAAACATTGGCACACTGAGAAACACTGGGGCACTCAACATTGGTGCTTATAATTGCATTTCATCATTTGTATGTACTGGAATGGTTCTTCAATTGTATGAGTACCCATGGCATACCACACTTTTCTATTTCAATTTAGATAAAGTGTATTAGTCACAGAGAGTAGAAACCAGAACAGACACTGATATTTTTAATGTTCTTAAAATCTACCTCCCCAAAGCCCTGATTTTGCAAAAGATCCTTCTGTACAAGCACAGTAGCATTGATACCACAGCCAGCTTTACACATGCAACTCCATCCTTTCCTACCTGCAGGCTGAAATGAACATTCATCAGTGACTCTCAACACTTATTGTTCCTTGCATCTAATTTTTATGATAGACGTTTATTATTGTGAACTTCAATTCCACGTTTATTTTCTAACAAAGTAATTACATGTACAGTTTAACTGCAGTATTTATTTTTATTTTATACAGTATCATAAAAATGTTATACATAGCACCATCTGTTGGCTAAGATAGCTATAACAAATGAAAAATAGTTTATGCAGATTAGGATGAGAAAAGTAAACCAACAGGAAAACAGAAAAAGGACCATAAAAATTTAGATGACTAAACTGCATACTAAAATGATCTTACATGCACATTTTTCTGTAAGTTAGAGGATATATTTCTAAACAACACTTTTAAGGCTGCTCTACTCAAAAATTTTTGACACTTTTTGGAGGAAAAAACGATGGGTATGAAAAAAGCTATAAACACTAGTAAGAGAAAGTGATAAATTAATTCACCTGCAGCATTACACCTCACTCTGTGCTATAACAACATGGTTCTCTTAGTGCTCTTAATGGAAATAGAAACACAATTAATAAGGACATTGATGGTGTTTTCTGCAACCACTCACCTATCTGGTGAATTTCTAAGGCAGAATGGTGTACTTCTCCCATGCAGCCTCCCTGGGTGTGTAAGGCAGACTGCTCCACAGGGTGCTGTCGTTTTCTGAGGTTCACGTTGTACCTGTGTGTGGCATGCAGTAGATCTCCTCTGCTGGTGAGCCTGTTTCTATATAAAAGCCAGCCACAACTGCAGTCTGACAACCCTGAGAGCGCCTCTTCAGAGTAAAAATTCTGTGAGGAGGAAGTCTTTGTGTGTTAGCAATCCCAGTGCATCCTTTCCCACACCTCAGATGGCCTGCCACACCTACCTGGAGGGCTGACCTGGATGGGAAGCTGGACAGGGACTGGGCTGGCATTCCATGCCCAGCAAATCTCCATCTGACTGTGTCCTACTGGTCAGTGGAAATCACCACTTTAAGCAAAGGCTGCAAGAAAGTGTCTGTCAACCCCTTGTGTTCTGTACCTGTGATGTCATGATCATTTTTTGTCTTTACTTTTATACCCCATTATACCTTTTTACAACTTCTGTATTCTCAGTGCTTTTTGCCTACATTCTTGGACTTATTTTGTTAAGCTGAGAGACTGAACACTTTGGAAGCTTTGTAGTTATGGGTCAGTGTGCCCCAGAGCCCAAGGTTCTCTCCAGAACACATTTTGTAAACTAAGATAGAACCACCCAGGGGAGGGTTCCTTGGGGAAGGGGGACTCACTTGAGTCCCTCATTGGGGAATCTTTGACAGGGATGCTAATTAGTAAGACCTATAATCTTATACCAGATCTATCATGGGTGTGCATTGAGGGGTGAATAGAGGTGCATTCGATCTGGACGTTGTGCATCTAAGGATCCTTAAAATAAATACCAAGGTAAAACCACCTTTTCCCTTCTAACTGTGTTTGGGTCTTGACTTTAAGACCACGAAGTACATCACCTGTACACAGCAGGTTTTGCTGAGCAACCAAAAAACATTGTGACTTTTGTCTAGCAGTTCAGTTACATAGGCCAGCAGTATTATAAAAAAAAAAAAAATTAAAAATTTATATGTCCAGCTTTTTGCTGGTCCAAGTCAGGCAAGGAGAAGAGTGGACAAACTTTATTTTCCAGAACAGAAATCATAATTTTTCTGGTTTTCTGAATTTAGACCAGTGGAACTTGAGATAATGAAATCAAAAATGGTTTGACACAGAGCTTAATGAGACAATTGAATTAGAGTTTAAATCTAACAGCTGTCTCTTTATACAAAAACAAAGAGAAGAAATACTTGTGATTTAAGTACTTCTGTCAGGATTACCCATTCTTAGGTCTGCTGACATCAAATCAAGAAGCTGCTAGCTGCCTCACACAAAACACTGATCTGATACAAACCCACCTGATTCGAATTCGGTCAAAACATTTTGACAAGTTAATTTCGTGCAGGCAGGCTCCTTTGTGCCAGATGAGTCCCATATCTTGCTTTGTCTAATTCAGCAGAAGCGCAGTCATGCATTTGATCTGGATGGCTCAGCAGTGCTGGGTGACCCAGTGTCACGGAGATCAGGCACTAAGGACTTGGGCACCTTAGCTTCAAGTGGGGTCTGGAATTAACTTAGGCAGGAACCCAGTACTGCTTCACGGTCTGCACATTTCACTCCAGGCCTGCTGCTCTTGCAGCAAGAAGGAATATGACAGTCTTTCAAGACCTGACAACATATTTTATCTCCTTTGGATGCCCTTTTGCAGGACCAGAGGAAGTCATAATTTCTTCCACCTGCCACTGTGAAGGAAACATACTCACACAGCTCATCATCCAGGGAGTACAAGCCTCAGCACATCTAGTACTCCGTAAATAGTCTTGGTGCAGATATAGCAATAAATACAGCTTTTAAGGATGCACAAGGCGCCAGTGTTTCTTATGGCATATTTTTCTTTTATCCAAAAGATATTAATAAGACTAAGGACCAAATTCAGCCCAGGACTGTTTTGTTCACTGTACAAGGCTAAAAGGCAGATATTTTAATATAGTCATTTTTATAATGAAAAAGAAATTAATAAAATACATTCATTAAATTCTTGTGTCCATTCTTGAAATCTAGAAGATTAGTGAAGAAGTTTCTGATAGCAATCAGGACACTAATGTTTGTCTTTTTAAGAATCTCATGCAGAACCTTATAAAGTTCTGGGATTTACATATTTGTTTCTAATAAATTTTGAAATAATAATTGAAAAACCTACCAAGGTTATTATGCTGGGAATGGATAATAGACAATGGAAACAGCAAAACAAAAGCTACAGTGCACTAAAGTTTAGTTTGATTTTACAGTAACACCTTTCATATTTGTAAATAGATTGAAAAGTTACAGTGCTTATCTATGACATATTGTGGAGATCGATCAGTATGTGCTAGGGTGCAGTTACAGCACAAAACAACCTTTAATTTCTACACATTAGTTAACACAATTTGGGCAAAAAACCATACTTCATTCTCCTGCTATTCTACTCCACTCACCCTCTAGAACAAATGGATTTCTGTATTTATCTGCCTGAAGAAAATGCATGGAAAAATGAATCATTTAGGTTAACATGTCCTGGCACAAATGAAACCATGAATATTTTGCTTTCCTTAAGTCCTAAATGACAAACACTGAAGAATAAGCACAGGTCAACTGGGGAGAAGATCTCTAGTAGCTTGGTTCACTCTATATTTGGTTGATAATTTGCACTGCCATTTAATTTTTGTGAATGTGGGGACACAAAACCTTCTCTGTATATCTTCGTGAGGCCTAACTTGCAGTCTTTTCTCCTGCTGGTCAGAGAACACTATAACCTCTACTGCATCATGATTTACTGCTTAAGACAAAGGCAGGATGTGTTTTGAGTTAATGTCACATAAGCTGACTTTTCTTAACTCTTTTGGATAGTTTATATGTTAAGTCATTTTTAAAAAAATTCCACATATACATGAAGGACGAGACAGAAATCAGGAGCAATCAATAGGTATCAAAATTATACCTGACCAACCTGTGACAGTAATGAACAGATGACACCTTGACTCTAGGAACACTTCTGACACTGTCCCCCATGGAATTTTCATCTGGAAGGAATAGCATACTCTAAAGTTAATAACCAAAGGTTCAATATCTGGCAATTAGTAACAAGAAGAGGGTTTCTGCAGCCCGATGGAGAAGGAGTTCAGGGTGATCTAACAGCCTACAACTTCTTTGGAGGATTTACAGACATTACAGAGTCAAACTCCTCAGTATTGGTGGATACCATAACAAGGGAAAAATTGCAGCTAGGGAAGTTCAGAGTTTACATCAAGAAAAACCTTTTTATTGGGAAGGATACTGCAGCACCTCTTGTCCTGAGACACTGTGAAGTCTCCACCTTATTCAAGACTTAGTAAGATGGAAACACAGTGTTGGCAGTGTTGCTTTCAGCAGGAGTTTGGAATTCCCACCAGTGTTTCTGTGATTCTGTGATCTCATGTGAGCTACAAAATTGACATGATCATATGACAGCAGTGTGGAGCTATTAAAAGTGACCCAAATTCAAATGATTAATTTCTGTAATGTTATAGTAAATCTGTTCACACACTGGAGCCACTATTAAGTTATTCCGAGCAGGAGAAAAAGGCAAACAAAAGAGGAAACTTTTTTTTTCTTGCCCTTTCAAACACTTAGATCCAGAATCAGCACTGTATTGGAGAAAAATGTGGGCATGCTGAAATTAGGAGGTCATCAACACTGGGCAATTGCACTGTAAAATGGGAAACTTTAGTAGTTTATGACCTGTCCAAATGAATCAAGGACAGACTGTCCAGAATCAGTGCACAATGCAATGAACAGTAATAGATGCAATATATTAAATAAACTATGTTGTATGTCTTCTCTCCTTCTTATCTCCCTTAAAAATCAAAAGAATTTATATAATCCAAGTCAAAGACCAGTATCTGACAGCAATAATGGTGTTTGCTTTCAAAGCCCCACTATTGGTCTCACTATGCTCCACCCAACAGACCACCATTTGCAGACCCTGAGTTCGAGAGTGGATGTAAATTGAGCAAACCTTTATTGTTTGGCAAGGTGGAAAATCCATTTTTAGTTTCTTTCACTTCTGCGCAGGGCAGTTCTGCTCTACTTTCACTGTTTAATGCAGTGTGACTGAAAATCTGTACCCTGCAGAAAGCTTTCAAGCAGTAGCTGAGCTTGATGCATTTGTGATGTTCTGGCAGCAGTGAAGAGCAGTGAACAGAAAAAGTGGCAGGGATCAGAGAATTGCTGAGCACACAGTAAATTTTATCTTTTCCCTTGCTGTTTTCTGTCTTTCCCTAAACTTAAGTTCTTGGTCATTCATGCACACCTGAGAGGAGCAAAGGTCCTTCAGTTACTGTCTTTAAAAGCAACATACTTCTACTTAGGGACAGAACAACCAGGCAGACATTGATGAATTCTATGTTTCATTTCCTTTGCTCAGGTAAATAAGATATAGAAACTGCTATGAGTGTTTGGAGGACAGGAGGGTGGCCCTTGAGACAGATAAGGATACAATTTTTTTCCTAGATATCATTAAGATTTGTTGTGTTCAGATTTCCTGTCTCATGGCTAGCATGCTAATGTGGGCATACCATCTTAGGATCTTATTATGAAGGCTGAAAATTCAATGCTTTGAAGTTAATTAATTCTGCAGAAGAAGAAGCATGTCTCTTCCCTTCATAGCAGCAGATACATATATACATGAGTAGAAACATGAGCTAGAGGAGAGGTGATGGTGATGGATGTGAGACACCTGCCTGACCCTGCTCCTTGCTGGGAACTGTGCTGTCAGCAGCTCTCTTTCCTTTTTCACTTCACACTGATTGGGAGCTGTGTGCTAAGGCTCCTGTCCTGTGAGGCAGACAGCTGGAAGAGGAAGGGAAGTACCTTACAGCAAAAGAGATTCCCATTAGAGGTCAAATTTTGCTTTTAATTATTTGCATTGTCCTCTCATCTATTGTTTATCTAGAAGGCTGAAGAGTGTTGTGTCATGTGTCTTGTCTAACCAAGAATAAATAGAAGCTCGGTAGCAAATACACTAAGGAATGCCTTCCATTTGTTCCACTAGGTGTGTCAGTGTATAGATATGATTTATACTTAACTTTCCAGGCCAAAAACATTAGTTTTCCCTGAACATCTGGCTGGCATGTGCAAAATCTACAGTATGCATCATTAATCAGAATATCATTGTGAGGTTGGGTAATGAAAGATAATCAGGTAAATTCACTTTATTAATGTAATAATGCTTACTAGAGTACCACAAAGCTACAGCTTTTACTGTGCACTCGAAAAAAGTAATTGCTTTAATAACAGCCTAGAGTAAAGTGTGGTATTTGTATTTAATAAAATCATCTAATGAACATCTGTCTTCATTCCTGCTAGTTTGCTCTGTATGAAGTAGAGATCACATTCTTCATTTTCTGTCATAAGCTGTTGCTTGCTGTTAATGTGCTAGTAACTTTACACAAATATATGCTACTTGTGCATGTGCATGTGTGTGTGTTCATGTATATAGGTGTATAGAGAGAGGCAGAGGGGCATGGGGGTACTTTCCCCTTTCTTCTAACTCCTCTTATTTCTCTGTTAACAAACTAATTATAAACAAGGGATTCTTTGTGCTTAATTTTCCACTGGAAATGATTTTTTGTTGGATGAAGTTCTTCCCCTATTAATACCACCTACAGATTCTTATGAGATTTTACTTCTATATGATTGTATAAGAAAGATAGCCACTTCTTTCCATGTGTATAATATGGTGACTGAAAGGTTTTATTTCTCTGTAGCAAGTTAAAAAATGCACTTTGGGTGAAATCAGAACTAGAGGGTATTAGCAATATGTTTCACACATGAAAAATCTGTTCATTTTCTGCCATTTAACAAAGCTGTGGGAAAGGATTCAAATGGCAGGCTTCAAATAAATAACAAGGTAGACTGTGCTTGAAACATAATTAGTACATTACCCTCTTTTCACCTGGCAGAATACATGGTTTAAATATTCCTTCTTGTTTTACCAAGATTTTAAAAATCAGTGTTTTCCACAATTAATGTCTCCACTTTAAACATAAAATACCTGCTTCTCATACACAGGCATTCCTATTATCTGTTAAGATTCAACCCAGAAATGCTAAAGGATTAGAGGTAAATTGGTGGTGGAGTTGTATTTTGCCTAAACTTTGTTGTTGTTTTCTAATGCCAAGAAAAATCAGTTGGGTTATAATTGGCTTTAACTGGCATTCACACAGGATGAAGCTTTTTCTCTTTACCTGAAGCCAAGTAGCTCTCTGACAAAGGAGTTTCTTCTCAGCATTTGAAAACATCAAAGAAAATTTAATCTACACCATACCATGCAATCTTTGATGAGGAGAAAATAGTTGGTGGTTGGAAGATTGCACTTACATTGCACTTACATTTGAACCAGTTTTTTTTTCCTAAAGAATTGTTTTCTCTCAAAGGTTGTTTAGTACCCAAGGTGAATAGTTCAGAGATCACAATGGTAGAGGACATCAGTCTGTGTTGCTCCTAACCTCCTAGTGCTATGTTTCCTTTAAGTACACAAGAGACTCTAAAAGCCAGAAAATACCTTCCTTCATAAAATCACTTGTCCTCCACTAAAGGTGAACAAAAATATCTCTGGTGCTATGTAGGAATCTGATAATGCCATTCCTTCAAAGGAGTTATGAAGACACTGAGCAAAATGCTTGATAGGGCCTCCGTGTTTCTGGGACTAAAAGTGAGAAGCACAGTGTCTGACAGACTGGTTGTTTTAACAGGTATGTCAGAAAGCAAAGGCATGAGTTACTGAAGGCAGAGAAAAGATGCAACAACACAATGACCAAATAAAAGAAAATTACTGTCATTAGTCTGGATAGTCCCATCCAGAGTGAAAAGTTGTTCTTGGGAAGAAGTTTTATTCTGACTGGTTCCAAACAAAAGGAGCTCTCTCTTTGCCGGCTCTCTTCTGACAATATCCTTCCATGCACTCACTCACAAACATTGTTGAAAAATACATAATGATTCTGTAAGCATGGCTCATAGCTACCTTAAAATAATGGGAAGTCAGTTTTTTCTGGATATTTGCTTATTTACATTCCGACCTGTAAACAATCTAATCTGAAGTTAATGTCTAAGCTATTGCTAGATGTAAAGTCCTGTGCTGTTGTTTGTCTTTGGGTGTTTAGGCTGCATATCTGTGGTTTTTTAGGGGTTTACAGCTTTCTATGCCTTTACCTCTAGGTGTCAGTTACATGTCTCAGCTGCCAAATCAATTTCACATGTTCTTTCAAAGGCTTGCTCTGGTTTCCTGGTGATTTATGCTGACAATTGTATTAGGGTATTGGACTTAGAAATGACTCCTTTCTTGGACAAGGAATCAAGGGGGCAATGGAATGAGGTTAGTGCCTGATTTCAATAAAAGAGAGATTTCTAAAAAGAGATGTGTAACTCTATGCCAAGAAATTCCTTTTCAATAAACTAACCATTGGTCTTTATAGTTTTTCATATCCTTATATTAAATACCTCTTGTTCCACATTTTCTTTGAGAACTAGTGTTAAAATACACATATTCTCTACCATAAACTACTATTTTGACAAGTGAATGTTAAAGATATTGCATTGGCACGAGCCCTCCCAAAGTTATTACCTTTAAAATCTGTATGTGTAACACAAGTAATAGCAGAACCAGAATCTGCTGCATCTGCAGAATTATAGGACTTTACAAAGACAAAAATCTAGCCTGGAAAGTTCTTAAAGTACAAAGCACATCAATGTTTAGAGTAATTTCTGACATAAGCAGTGATAATTAATAATCCTAATTGACACTAGCACCTTGGAAGTTGTCCAATCCAAAAAATCCCTAAATCCTAAACCAAATGTGAGATGATATAATAAATCAAATTATAAGTATTACAATCATGCTAAAGACTGCCAACAGAAGATTGTCTTTATTATCATTAAAATATGGAGCAATGGAAACAGAAGGGTAGTCATGTGCCCCCCACCTCTGGAGAGGAAAGGGCCTGAGAGGAATTGCTCAGCTTCATGGCACCATTAGTCCTAAAGCTCAAATCTATACTTTCCTTGAAGCAGATACAAAAGCTTATGATTCAGACTTTTCCATCTGAGATGAAAAACATGACGTTTACGGGTTCTGGAAGGCTGATCATCCTGCATAATATTCCTTAATATAATTTTGCCTGCAATTGTAGTATTTACAGTGCATTTTGCACTGCTGTCACTCAAACACTGCTGTGAATGCTCAGCCAAAGTTTTGTTCCAAAACAAAAGTGCTGTATGGCCTTGTTAATCTAGTTTCTGCTCAGAATTAATATTAGTGTAATGACTTGAATTATCTCCTCAGATAATCACAACATGGCATGCAATTTTGAATGTCATGTTTGTTTCACTCCTGGGAAACGGGAATAAAAAATTGCCTGGAGTATTTTGAATGCAAATAAGTTACCTCTTAGCAGTGGTGACCTTATATTAGATCATGAAAATTTTATTAAAGGCACATCCAAACTGATTAAATATTTCCATAGAATTCCAAAGCCTTTTACAATTTCTGCTATTTAAAATGAACATTTTACATAGGGTTGCTGATAGGCATTTTCTTGAATGAGGAGAGCAGAGAAAACTAGTTAAACTTTGTATAAACAAGCTTCAATCACTTATTAGGTGAGAAAGAAGTGGTGAAATTAATTATGAATTCACAACTATGTGCATCCTTTTGATTAAAAGCAAATATTCTAAGAAGAATTCTTCTATACCTTGAAACTTCATTTAATTGTGAAGTCATTTAAGGAGAGTTATAAAGATTAAAATTGTATTTACAAAATTAATGGATATAATTTTATGTTATGTGAAATAGGTGAAATTCATGTAAGATTCAATGATAGATTTAAATTATTTAAAATTGTCAATATTTTTTGTCATTCTGGTGATTGTGTTAGCTCCCATTCAAATTCTAGTTTAGCATTTAAAAATTTCACTTTCTTCACTTGTACAGTGCTGAATTTCTGAGCATAGGTAACTAATCTTGCTGTCAAATGCTGTAATAGGAAGCTTTTATGTAAAACATCTGAATCATTAAAATACTATTTGTTTTCTGATGGCCACTGATCCTGTTCTGAAAACTTTCTAGGTTTACTAGACATCGGTGTAGTAAAGTCAGATTGTCTGGGCAGTTATTAAAATCTTGATGAAATTAGTAAACTCTGCATTGATATCTAATTTTATCATCAAAATATGTAGTAATAATATGTGCCTGTTGGCTATATGACTTTTCTGAGTATGGATAGTTGCCACAGGGCATGTCATGGGAAAGGACGTAATCATAAACATGTGGGGCTGAGATGAATGGGAAGACCAGAACAGGATAACCTGGAGCATCATCCACTTTTATGAGCATAACCCACTACACAGATTTCTCAAAATTTTTGTTAAAATTTTTCAGTGGAAGACATCCACAACTTCTGGATATCCTGTACCTGTTTCACCTTTTAAGAGCTGGGTATTTGTAAGGCCTAAGCTCAGTCTCTTCTGTAAATTAAGCCTGTAACTTCTATCTTTCTTCTCAGAAAACAATTGAGAATTCTGGGGCCATTTTTTCCATATGTAATATTGTCATAGTATACTGCATCATGGACTTCTCTGTTAGGTTTTAGTTTCAGTAAATGATAAAGAACATCCATGAACCTCTCCTCGAATGACATATTTCCTAAACCTCTACCATTCTAACTTTTTCTGTCTGACCCCATTGCTGGAGTTTTTCAAGACTCAGTTGAAGAGGGTGGCAGATAACCTCACCTAAGCTCCCTTCCCTATGAAAAGTTGTGCCTGATCTTCTGAAGTCCCCTTCAAGCTGGGCTGTTCTATGGTTTCTATCACCCGCTGTTTGTATTCTTGTTAATATGTATGCTTGGTCTTCATCACCTCAAGAGTCTCTGATGACTTATATTCACCTTACTCTCAAGAAATCCTTTTCAGTGAACTAGAACTCTGTTTCATATCAAAGGTCAATATTTCAAAATAAATGTCCCACAGCTACTTACTAATGACAGGAATAAAGTCAAGAAAATAAGAGTTAGCTGTCATGGGTGCTTGGCACAATTCACAATGGCTTAAAAAACAATCTTGTGGGGAGTGAGATCTATCGGTCTTCAAGAGGTCATAGACTAAGACTTTGATCAGTTCCCTTCACCAGCAAGCTCAAATAGGAAGATGATTCTGGTTAAACAATAAAAAACAGCTACAGCCATTAATGTGGGGTTTTTCCTAGTCTCTAATTTACATAGACATTTAGATACAGGGTGAATGCCACTGACTGCTGTAAATTGTCAGTGCTTAACTGATTTCAACAGAGTGATGGTACTTTGTATAGCAGAGAACGCTGTGGATAGATCAATGACTTAAGCTTGTTTCAGTTACAGTATTCTTTTTTTATGAAGTCATACTGGGTTTGCTGACGTGGTCCCTGGTAGCTGGTACACAGAGTTTGGATCTATCTGTCTTTCGTTGCTAAAAGATAGCTTGTAAAAAAGCCAAAATGAAACAAAACAAAACAAAACCACCGCAAAACCATAAAAAACCCCAAAAACTAAAGAAAAAGAAATAATTATGATTTCTGTGAAATCATGCTGATTTACAGCTCAGGAACATGGAACCCTCTGGAAAGTTTAAACGCTGTTTCTTTAAACTGAAGACTTGTAACTCTGCCATTTTAGACAAAACACAATAACATTCCTAGCTAGTTCTGAACAAGACCCCTACAAGCCCAGAATCAAAAAGTCTAGCTACAAAGACACGCTGGTAATTTGAGGTCAGAGGAAAGAGTTTTCTGAGAGCTCAGGAACTGGAAAGAGCTATTGATAAATCAAAAATCAGAATCTTAATGTTAATGAAGAACTTCTTACTCTTGTTTTGAATAAAAATTTCTTACTGTTTTTTTAGTTTGTTCCCTGTTTTGCTACAGGTGGCTTATTATAATTTAAAATAAATATATTTAAAAGCAATTTACATGGAAATTCAGTTTCAGAGACAGTATCAGATAGTGGTCAAATTATTTCTTAAGTTTAAATGGAGCCCCCATGCTGAAGTTTTTCCTTCTGCTTTACCATGAATAATCTTACCAAGACCTTTCTTCTTCAAACATCATGGGCATAAACTCTATGCTGACCAAAAGAACATCCACTCACAGTTTTTGCCATCTATGAATCTGGCTCTAAAAGCAATGGTCACTCAGAAAACACAGAGTCATAGAATGATTTAGGTTGAAAAGATCTGTAATCATCAAGTCCAGCACTCTGAACCCAGCACTGCCAAGTCCAGCACTAAACATCTCTCTCAGTGCCACATCTTCACAACTTTTAAATACAAACAGGGGTGGTGACTCCACCACTTTCCTGGGCAGCCTGCTACAATGCTCTACAAAGGCCTTTTACTGAAGAAATTTATACTAAAAGCCAATCTAAACCTCCCAGGCACAACCTGAAGGCATTTTCTCTCATCCTATGACTTGTAATCTGGGAGGAGGGACCAACCTCCACCTGTCTAGAACGTCCTTTCAGGTGATTCTAGAGAGTGATAAGGTTCTCCCTGAGCCTCCTTTCCTTCATCTAGACTAAACAACTCCAGTTCCCTGTCTATCCTTGTACATTTTGAGTTACTTAAAACATTTGGAGTTCCTATCCTTGTTCATTTTGAGACACTTGCCACCTGTAATTGTGTCAACATCATCTGTATAATATTTTCAAAAAAAAGTATTTTTATGCTTCATTTATTCTGTCAAGATTTTATGGTAATTATGCAGTAGAATACTCAATTCACTTGTTAAAATAAGAGTTAGTTAAACAGCAAAAATAATGTTTAAATCCTAAAATGACTTTTAGAATTGTTAATTATTACCCACTTTGCCACTTCCTAGGAGCCGAAGGTTACCAGAATGATTGTTCATAGTTTTTGTAACAAAATAATCTTCTTGTTTGAAGTTTGAACCACTTCTTTTATTATTGCCTCTGAACTTGAACAGATGCCAGAGATGTAACACTATATTTGAAAAACTGAGACAGTTATTATTGTACTTTCTTGTATTGAATTGATAAGGTTATAAAACTGATTCAGACAGTTAATTTAAGCAACTCTTATCATTATTAAAAAGGGGAAAAAAAGTCTTTACAAGAAAAGAAACATTTACTATGGGCCAAAAACTATTTAGCCAAAATACAACCAGCATAACCCAGGAAAAAATGCTTTAATAACGTATTTTTAAAGGAGTGGGATTTTCCTGTTCATAACTGTTCATCTCTAGTCATTGTATCAAAGAATTAGGAAATGAAATATCATAAACACACAAAAAAAGAGATAGTTATATCCCAAGAAGCAGTAAAAAATATAGTTTATTTTCTCATAATATGGTGAATTAAGACCAAATATAACTCTAGGCAAACATATGTACTTTTCATGTGTACATAAGCTTACTGCAGATACATTCTCATTCTGAATCTTCAAAAAAATAAAAAATCCTCAAGCATATTTCCTTACTTGATTTATTGCATTCATATACCCAAGTATTTAGTAGCTTTAGAGAATTACAGATAGTGGAGTGGCCAATAACCCTTCAGGGAAGCACAACAAAAATGACCCCAGCTAATCTACCAGTCTAGTAAGTAGTTGTTACAACAGCATTTCAGTTAAAAAGAAAAGTCTCCATATTCATTTATTGAATACGAGCTTGTTGCCCAGTCTCGGAGGAGACTTTTAAGGTTGGTAGCGGCACAAGACTCCATCACTAATCCAGGAAAAGTCATGTCCATCTTACAGAGCCACATGCCAATGTAGAGAGGATTTCCACTGATGATGAAGTGGTCGGAAAAGAGGAAACTTAATATCTAAAAAACAAAGAGAAAACAATTAATTCTGGATGGCTGAAACAAGTTGATGTATGAGAAGAGCATCTTCTCTTCGAAGTCTCTTTTCAGTCTTGAAACCAAAAGATTCTCATCTCCAGCTGCTGGTAGTAAAACTAAACCTTCTGCCAAACTGGGGCAACCCACTGCAGATTTCTTCAGTGTTTCCTACCTGCCATAATCCTACCAAATGCTGGGGTTTTTAAAAATTAATTAAAATTCTGTATCCTGTTAGTTGGCATTCAAACTGAAAGCAATTTGAAAGACAACTAGGGAAAAGCATCTTGATGTTGTTGAATAGGGTTAACCACAGAAGTACAGTTTCTGACTTCCAAATAAAGGAAAAAGGATCTCCTGCATTTTTTCTAAAATATGCACTGATGTGTTTGCTGACTCCTCTGCTATCCTTCCTCTAGAATACATAGTTTGCCCCCAGCATCCACCTGAGTAACCATAGCTTTATTCAGAATGATTAGGAAAGTCTACTCTGTTTTTTTCAAGCCTGCTCTTCTTTGCCTTAATTTTATGAATTTTTCCATGGCCTATTAAAAGACGCAACCTTGACTACAACCCTTGCCCCTATTTGTAAGTTATCACTTCGTCCTGACTACAGCCCTCTAATTGCAAACCCCTTTGTGAAATCACACCTGATCATCATCTAAAATGATGAGGTGTGGGATTTTTCAAAGGAAAGAATGCCCTTATAACCTGTGTCTGTCTAGAACATCCCATAGGATCTTCCTTCCAAAACATTCTTTTGGTATCTGTCCCATGACTAGTGGAAGAGCCTTACACACATAAATCCACATGCAAATCTCTCCAGAGCTTCAGAGACTGCAAGCCAAATGCCAGCAGAGAGTGAAGTTAGTGCCAATTTTTAGTGGTAGATTTGGAACTGTCCCAAATGATGCTAGATTGTAGTCCACCTCTCTGGTTATCTGTTTTCCTATCACACCTGAAAAATAAACAATAAACACATCCAAGATCTTGTTTTCTCGTTATCTTGGGGCCTTTGATATAATTTAATGTTTTGCTACTCTTGAGATCATAAACTTCTCCAAGGCAGAAGTATAGCTGCTAAGTGCAATGGGGATCTATATTGACAATCCCATTACAGTTCCAAAAGCTTGAAATTAAGACCTTGTGAAATCTTCTTCATCTTCTGCAGCATGAATAACTTCCAGTTCCGCAGCATTTTGTTATACCCTAAATCAAGGAAGACGTGATGATATGACAGGTGACTGCTTTCTTGTGAGAAGAACTGCATGCCCTTTATAGCATTTATTATGTGAAACCTTTCTCCAACAAGTATTCCAGGCTGTTTTCTTCATTGCAAATGACAGCCTGATATATTTTAATACAGCTTTTTCCTATACTTTCCTTGAAATCTGTTTCTCTGTTGGTTTATTACACGTGTTATTATTGTTTTTTCATATCTTATTCTCCTTTACTCTAGGATTTATGAATATATTTGAGTCTGCAGTGAAGTCCATTTGCAATATATTATGCAGGTACATAAATGACTCCAGTAATTTTGAATCTGATTGCATTTTACATTGTCCTTTATTATTTAATGAGACTTCCAGTTCAGTCCCATTGACCTTGGCTATGACATTAGCTGCTGAATCATTGCTCTCTTTTGGCTTTTCTGAACAAATTGCTCAGCCTAAGTGTCTTGTCAGGTTCAAGAACCTCTTGTCTTCTCAGAAATTCTTTTCAGAAAAGCAAAGAAACAAAAAGCAAGAAGAATCTAACCCTAAACATATGGAAACTGAAAGAAGACAAGTTTGCCAGATCCAAGTCTCGATTGCTGGAAAAAACATACATTGCAAAATCTCAGTGTTTTATTAAGAATAATGTGTCCTGGAAATGAGCAAACTGAATTCTGATAAAATGGAACCAGGTCATGGATTTCTAAAAAACACTGTAAGCATACTCTGTGCAGATGTAGAAGACGTAGGATTAGGTGTCAAATGATTGCTCCTTTTTAAGAGGTTTGATACTTTCTCATGATTGTTCCTTTTTAAGAGGTTTGATACTTTCTCATGATTGTTCCTTTTTAAGAGGTTTGATACTTTCTCATTTCTCTGTTGGCCCTTTATCCTTAGAGCTAAGCGTCTTCAGCTAAATTTTCAAGTGGCAATTGTTAGGAAGGGGAAGGAGAGTGACACAGAGAGAGAGAAAGAAGAAATATTTGTAGAACTACATGCTTTATTCCCAAGGTCACAAATGAGTTTATGTGGAATTTGAATTACTGCTATGTGTCATACTGCTATGCCAATTAAATATTATCACAACACAAAGTAACAGTTCCTATATTACTCAGATAATTCACAGTTTTGCAGTTTTCCCTTAGCAAGGTTGCTGAGTACCTGAAAAGCTGAGAAACAGTCTATCTTATTTCTCACAATGATTGACAAACAAAATTTTCCTGACCCAATCCTCAAGTTTCTTCCCCCAGTAAACCTAAACTATGGAAAAGAACGGAAAGTCATCAGAACTGGTGTTAGAGAGAATGTCCCTCCTCTCTCTGCCAAAGGCAGCAGGAGCCCACCTGTATAAACAATGGATGTATTCATTGGATTGTGCCAACTTTTTCTGAGAGACCTTTTTCTTGTAAGACTTCAGAGACAAATACCCATTCTGACTTTTTTTTATTTTTTTAATGTGAGATTTCAGTAGAGCTACCATGAGGGTTTTTTTCTTTAAGATTTCCTGTCTAGGAAATGAGACATCCCGGAGGCGAGAGTATTTGCACCTCTAATAGGAAAGGAGTAATATTGGCTTCATGCCCTCATTGCCTTGAATTTGTTCTGAGAAATAGAATGGCCTCAAATGTAAGAGTGACCCAGATAGGGCAGCCTTTGTCTTACTTCCTGGGTACTTCTTGAGTTGCTGGGTTTATCTGTGTAAATATTAATATTTTTTCATTCCAAATGTACTCATGTACTGAAAACTTTCTGCTAGTTCATATGTAGAGCAAATAGCTCTCTTTGATTATGACTTAATCAGCTGCAAAACAGCACTTTCTATCAAAAAGACTGTACGGGGCAAAGTTAATTCTTTCTTAGTGCCATGTTTTTCAGTTCTTCAGACCTTCCCACTTGAAGACATGTAAGGTATATTGAAAATACCAAAAAGTTACTCATCTTGGGAGCTTTAGAACCACTTTTCTTTTTCTTTCCTTCTCTTGTTATTAACAAATTGTTAGACAACAGTGTCAAACAACCAAAGTGAGAAATATTACCGAATAAAACTAAACATTTGCTCACACCCTATGGACCATAGTGGAATTTAGTAGCATGATTTAAGTTAAATATATATTTTTTTTCATAAGTATTCATGGAATTAAGGATATTATTATGCACACTTTTAAGAGAAAAGTATTCATGGCTCGAGGAAAAAACCTCATGCTGGATATAAACTCTTCTAACACTAGTTTATTCTGGTGACTATAGAAGACCTTAAACCCTTCTTGGTGTAGATTGATGGGCCTGATAATATTGTTGAAGTCTAGGCACAGCTGCTATTTTATTTCTTGCATTTCCTCAACTATGCTGTAATTGCATGCATAATTATACTGCATGTTTTACAGCTAAAACTAGCATGTGATTGTCTTTTTCTACTTAAATAATGAGAAAAGTAAAATGATATCACTTATATTTAAGAATGCATCTTTGAAGAAAACTAACATGGGTACTGAATTATTAATTATATTATTTAAATATAAGATATAATGTGATGTTTGAAAATGAATTTTGACAGCTTGGAAAGCTTAAACACTGCTGAACTCTTTCATGAAATGCGAATAACAGCATGGTCCATGAGTCCTGTGGCGTACTCCCTTCCTCACTCTCTTCAAGCAAGTGGTCACATTTAGTCAACAAAAATATGTCTGTATTATCTTACAATGCAAAAAAAAAAAAAAAAAAAAAAAAGGTGTCTTATTCCCACCTCCTTGTCTGTTTTTGTGTCAAAATGACCTGTGGGGAAAAGACACACTGATATGCATAAACTCATATCTTGCTTAGTTACTTGATGGGAACAATTTTTTATTATTTTTCTGCTGTGTAATATAAAACCAAATTATTATGTTTTTAGAGATTATATTTATCAGTTAAATTTGAGATTGTGAACTTCTATTTTATAAGTGAGATGTGATAAAATCCACGTGACCAAAATGGACCACAGATCTGCTTTCAAAATACCTTGAAAATGTCAAAGACATTTTTAGGCTTCAAAGAATGATATTGCTTATATTTTCTGCTGACAAACGAAGGCAATTAGGAAACACTGATTTCTTTTTTCTTAGTGAGGAAACAGGAAAAAAAAGTAATAAAATATCTATAAAAGACACTCTTAAAAAAAAAAATTGAAAAATTTCAAATCTGAGAATTCTAGTGATGGTAGTTCTTTGGAAAAGAATGCTGACAATTTCCACTGATTATTCTGGGTTCGTTTTTCAGCCTGTTATCTTAAGCAGTTGTGTTTGGAAAGAACCTCAGACACCCAGCTCCCTCAGCCAGCTCATGAGCAAGTAGCGTTGCAATGGCTGATTCAGCAGGAAGGAGGAATTCCTCACATTTTGACTCCGAAAGATGAAGCCAGCAGCACCAGCCAACAGAGCAGCACGCAGTGCCTGGGCTTGCCAAGGACCCCAGGTGTTGCCAGCCCCCTGTCCTCCCGTGGAAACCCTGCACCTGGCAGAGGCCAGCAGCTCCCTGAGGCTCTGGTGGTCCCAGGGACTTGCCAGGGGGGCTCTCTCTGCTCCCCCGGCTGCAGAAAGGAGCCACTGCTTGGGCAGGGTTTTTGGGAGGCTGCAGCTCGTGCCACAGTGCTGGCAGCTAGCCTGGAGCCTCAGGGTTTAGCAATGGGGTACATGATCCCACGGGATGAAAAGGGCTTTGAATCCCAGCTTCTCTCAGCTGCAGAGAATGCATTGGGTAACTGAGGAAGGTAGTGGAGTCTTGCAAATACAAGTCAGACTTCCCATTGTTTACAAAGTTGCAGCAAGTGATATTCCTTTGTATCGCTTTTTCAGTCCCATTGCTTGTATCCTTTTATTTGTCCTCATATTGAAAGGATATCAATGCCAGGCACCGTAACAGACGAATAAATTAAAATATAATAAAGTGTAGCAGCACAATTCTCACATGTGTTAAACACAAAAATATGCTACATAGCGATTTGTGTCTCTTTTTTCCTGTTTTACCACACTTTTTTCAAATATCTACTCTGAAAGAAACCAACCAAACAACTCTTCTTTTCCAGGGTGAATGTTCAGAGCCTTGGAACACTCACAATGAGATTTCATGCAAACTATCCCCTAAATTTTTTGCAGCAAGTAGCTGCAAAACCATGACAACAGCCCCTGCAGCAAGAGCACAGGGAGAGACAAGAACCCTGGAACTCCTCAAAGAGGAATATACTTATCCAGTCTACTTAAACACACTAAAAATGCCCATAATGCCCACATAATACCCATATCTAAAATGCACACAAAATGTCCATATCTGTGACTTCAAAATAGTTGTGAAACTTTGGCTTTAATTTATAGTATCAAGCTTTTAGTAGAGGTTTCCAAGCTATTTACAAATAGTTACAGTTTCTTCTTGTAGGAAAGTAAATAAACTTGTCAAATCCAGGGGCCAAACTTTGGTGACATTTAAAATGACAAAACAAAAAACACCTCCGGCCCCTCAATGGCTTAATGGTTCAAAAGCAATTCCATAAAAATATCCTGACAACTGTCTTCATGAGGAGAGGATAATACTGAAAAAATCAACAGCACTTTTAAATACGACAAATTTGTGCTGAACAGTATTAAATTAAGGTATGATATATGTTGATGATGAGCCTGTTACCAAGCCCTCTGTCATTTTTATTTCCTTTTATTGACATGCTTATGTGATGTTAGTAGACATTTCCCCCTCTCATAGCTATGGCTGCTTAGAAAATGTGAATGTCAACATCCCAGGTCAGCAAACACTTAGACACCTTAACATTTATACAAACACCTTCCCCTAGAATCTGGATCAGCTCTTACTGGTACATTTGACACTGGTACATTACATCTGTGAGGTATTTTAACAGTTAAGTTTAGGAGGGATAGACAAAGTGATTGTCAGAGACTCAGATTATTTTATAAAGATGATCCCAAAGGACATACATGAATAAAGAACACTGCTTTCACTTGGCACCATGTTTTCATTTTTTGCCAGCTTTTATCTTCAATAGTTGTGCAATGTCTTAAGCAGATCTGTGCTGCAAGGGAAGTTGGGCTTTGATTTCATTAGTATCCTGAAGTCACCCACTACCACTACAGCCAATGCACTTACAGTTAAATCAATTGAATTACATCATAGCTCAAATAACTGCAAGTGGTCTGAGACTTAAATCTTCTACAAGAACAGATGAACACTTTTGACATTTCAGGATTAGTATTTTTCGTTCCCATTTTGTTTCAGTGAGGGGTATTTTCTCTCTGGACTTCTCCATAGCAAAGTAAAGGTAAGGATTTTTATACCATCAGTTACCTGTTTTCATGCTATCTTTTAAATTAATGAATAGGCTCTTACAGCCCCCCCTGCTCTTGACTTTTGAGTAAAACATGTGTCAGTCATTTGTAACAGAGTTTAACAATGGAGAGGTCTGACAAAAATCTCAACTGCTTTTCAGTGGTCTAACTGTATTTTGTGGTCAGCATGGTTTACCAGATGCACATGGTGAAAAGAACATGCATATTCTTCCCATGTGCAGCCCCTCTTATTTATGTGCTGGAGTTTAGAAACAATGGAAGTATCACACTCAGTTTCTCAGGACTGAGACAGTGGGAATTGTTAAGCTGATGTTGATACCTTAGCCCACCTCCTACCCCACTCTTTAGTGTTGTGTGCTGTGGGCCATTAGAGATACCTGACTAGTGTGTAGAAGCTGCACCTTTACCATGTGAGTTGAAAGCTAACTGCAGGCTGGGGTTATTAAACACAGCCTCAGAGAGTTCATCCTGCTGCAGAACGTGTGAGGCTGCCAGTGCTGCACAGCTTGTCCTACACCAATTGTAATCACAGAAACAAGAAATTTCTTCTCATTAAAATTATAAGGGAAATAATAAAATCACATTTAAAAAAAGACCACACATATATAATGAAATCTCACTGGTGGGTTGAATTACACATGTGAGAATCTACTCTTTTTTTTTTTGTATGAATGGAAGTACACGAATTGAATGCTTTTCAATGTACTCAAGCTGTGGCATTCTTACTGCACACAACTGAAACTAAGAAACTGTCCTAGAAAATATTTTCCTTTCAAAAGATGCCCCCGACTTGCTCCTTGAAAAGATAGCCATGTATTAGTTGCTGAAATATTTCACATATATATATATAATATTAACTGTGAAAAGGGGTACTGGAAAAGGAACAAACACATCATTTTGGGCATGGAAAAAGATGCTGTTGTCCAAGACAAACAAGAGTTTATATTTCAATTTTGTCTCAAAAGTAAAGACCGACTATGTCTGTCATATAGTTACTTGCATATACAAAAGCATTACCTGAGATTTTGAAAGTTTCTGAAACTTTGTGTGTCTTTGTTTGTAGAGAAGTGATTTTTTTTTTTTTAATGTTAAAACCAACAATGGATCAAAAATATAAAAATACATGGAAGCCAACATATGAATTTTTTTCTTAGTGCAGTAAAAAAATAGGAGAAAAAGTTAATGGAATAAAAAATTTAAGTAAAAAATGTTGATACTCTTAAGAATGCAACTGTTTTCTTTGGTTTAATAAAGCCTATGGTTCAAATTTTGAAGTATCTCTTCTCATATTTTTTCCTTTGTCTACGTGCAGAGTTCTACAGAGATATTGAGAGCAATTACTGTGTGCACACACAGTAACTGAGGAATAGGATTTTCTTGCCAGAAATATCCTTTTATTTTATAAATGTATTTTTCGCTTGTTCTTCTGTTTATAGACTTAGTGGTTAGTAACCCTGGCCCAGTGATCATTTAGGCACTACAGTTGGCAGCAATGGTAGATATACAGATTTAGGAATTAAATTTATCTGTGTAAACGAGGCTAATATCAATTCTCCAAAAATGTTTCCACTTTCTTGGAAATAAGATGGTGGGAAGAGAGAAGAAACATCTGCTGCATTTAAATGCCTTGAGGAAGCCAGCCCCTCAGCTAATCAGCTCTGCCCTCACCAACAGATGTCACTGCAAGCAAAAGGAATTAATTTGTGAGGTTATTGGGCTCAAGGAACAACAAAACTCTCTGAAATACGAATGTGAAAGAGCCTCTCTTTCAGAACATATGTTCATGTCTCAGTTCCTCTGCCACAAGCTGAGAATTAGCAGCAGGCAGAGTGGTAAAAATAACAAAAAAGAAGAGAAAAAAAAGTATAAAAGACAGTGTTCAAACTTATAGCCATGTGAAACAACTGAAACACATCAAAAGAAAATTCGGTACACTGCTTTTAATTTTATGAATGATTTAACTGAGAAAACAAAATCTGTTAATTCATTGTGTATATTTCTCCAAGGCACACTCAGAAAAATAGACATTCCAGTTATCTGACTCTATGGATAAAGATAAGAAAAGGGAAGTGTTCATGTAGCAGTTACTAAGCCATTCTACAAATTTTTCTGATTGAAAAATACACATGTACCAGGACACACAAAACCATCACTAAAAATATTACTGACGCAAAGTAGAGACATTAAAAGTTAAAGACTCTTACCATTAGGATTATTCACATGCCATCTTAATTTCCTATTTTCATATGCATGGTCTGGTACAGCCTTTAATGGCACAGTCATAGCCCTGTTTTGTGTTTCTGAAGACAGCCTTGGATTAGAGAGAAATATTAGAATTCTACTACAAAAAGTAATTTTGACTGCTATGTCATCAGGCATTAAAACAAATGCAAGTCACAACACTCTTTTATATGTCCTACCACCAACACTGGCAGCAAGTGGAACCCAGATCCCAGGAGGCCTGATACACATTTTCCATATCTGCTTGAGAGCAATAAAGGAATAAAGAAATTCTTGGGTTTTGATAGGCTACCCAAAGCTTTGAGGGTACAAACAAACATTTTGTCGTAGCACAAATTCTGCTCTGGCTCCTCACAGCTTACCATAGTCATCATGCCCTTGCCTCTCTGCAACACCTCCTCCCATTTCCTCTGTTTCTGTCTCAGTCTGCTTTCATGTCGCTCCTGTTTGTGTGTCCTTCTCCCTCTGCTCTGATCTGTGTTTTCCTGCTTTATGCTCCTACTTGTTAGCAAGGAGGACTGTGAAGGTTGGGTTTTTCCTGTTCAAAATTAATCTATCTTAGCTGCCAGTAGGAAGAATTGCAAGGCTGTCTTGCTAAGCCCCAATGCCCTTCTCTCTCTCACATGGCTTTGTTGCAGCAGGAATCTCTGGCAAATTTAGCTGCCAACCTCTGACAAACCTCTGCTGAGCACTTGCAATTTGAGGTCTGATACTTGCAAAGTCTTGCAAACTCAGCTGACATTTAGTTTGTGGTTTGTTTTAAATTATTTTTATTTTCCTAGGGAAAACCAGATACAAAATGTCAGTCTTTGCTTGAAAATACAGAAACACTACAGGTCTTTCATAAAAGCAATAAAGTAATTAATGTCCACAGGCAAACAGCTTTTTATCTCTCTCATCTGATCTGAGATTATCTTGTTGATAGTGTGAGCTTTCAGGAGAGGGACATAGTCAATTATGGAGCATATCCATCTATGTGTTGAAAATACACAGTGTTCTCTATGGCATAAAAACAATCTCACTACACATGCTAAATGGAACGTGCCAGAAAGGTAATTTTTAAAACTGGAAACCAAAATACAACTGCTTAGTGATCCACTGGCTTCAAAAACCATCATTAAGTCCCACTGGCTTAGCAAATTTTTTCAAATTATTTTGTGCTTTTGAAAATATGATCACCACCCACAAATCATTAAAATTTTTATGATAAGACCCTTTTGGTTTAATGAGGTTACATGCAGAATAGTTGTGCAAATCCCATGTTAGGCTTGTGTTCACCAAACCCTGATGTCTGCCTTTCCATACAATCTTTCTGTTTTGTTCAAGCCACAGCAAAAGATCACTTTCTTACTAAACAGCTGCTTTGTATCTTGCAATGTGGCAAAATAATTCAATGAGGGTATGGGGGCATGGGGTGGTGTGTGATCTCCGTTTCATAGTCCTACATATTTCCCAGACTGGAGTCAGTGGCCTTTGACAGGAAGCTGGATGATTCTTTGTTTCTCTGATTTTTTTTATTTCTTTATTTCTCTTTCTCTTTCCCTCTTCTTTCCCATTGCATTTTTCCTCCCAGCTGACACCTAAAAGCCAGTCTGAAACAGGAGAGTACTTAGCATTTGCTTTTTCCTTTCTGGCTTTTTTTTTTTTTTTTTTATTCCAGGTTACATAGAAAAAACTGTAAACAGCTAGATCTCAGAAATATATTCAGTTAGAGTTACCTCTTAGCAATATACTCTTTCCTCATATCAGCAAATATAAAGTAACAGTTGAGTAAAAGAAAACAATCTTAATATTATAAACAGCATAAAGATGTAATTTAAATACAGGTCTGTACCCATTAACAAAAGAATGGGAATTTCTGTTATAAAGAAAGACTCTCTCCCCCTGTAAAGAGAGAGGAAATGCAACAGAAGTAGTAGATGAAAATCAGCAATACAAACAAGACCGCAGTGTTCCTAGAGTTCAAAGGAAATCATAGCACATCAAACATTCCACTTTGAAAGATCCCATGAAAATATATAAGCAATTGGCCACCAGCAGAGCTATAGACCAATATCTTTGTTCTCCCATGGAGGTGGGGAAATGCTGCATTTGTTTCAACATATTTGCCTTCTACTTAACATGGGAAATCTGGCTTCACTCCACAGAGGCCAACACTTTCAAAAGTTTGGGCTGACATTAGCAGTTTGAGTGAGTAGCGCATGCTGTGGTGGACTGGATTTTTGCCATTCTGCCCTAACAGACCATATTTTTAACGTGGCACGTTAGAGATAGAAATTCCCTTCCATCATCTAATGAGACCCCAGGCTTCCCAAAGCTAAAGAAACCCCCCTTCTCATCTCTCATACAAAAGTGCAAGCAATGGTGGAAGCATATTCTCCCAATTCACTACTAAAACTCACTTGATATTTTGAAAAAGAGATGTGGGGGGAAATCCAGACATGATTTACAGTTGGCATGGAAGTAACTGCTGTTGGTCAGGATATGAAGTAGTATCAGTAAACCTAATAAAAATAAATTAACAGGCAAAGTAAATGTGAAGTGATAAAAGATAAGTTCCATATATTACATTGTTATTGAAATGCTAGTATTCTAAACTTTTTCTCACATTCCTCATTTTAAGCAATCCCTCTGAAGTCAGATAAGACAAATCATTAAAGCTGCAGTTTGAAAAGTCTGGGAGCTAACCAAGGAGACTGGTGTTGATTTTAATTTCTCACACTGAGCAATAATAACCTGAATTTGTTAGCCAAGCACATATTGACCTTGAATGTTTTACTAGGTACTATTGCTACTTCTCAGATCTAATACATGTTATTTTCTGCAGGCAAATTTTTAAAAACAAAGGAATCTGAACTATCTAGAAAGACCATTTATTTCTCACAAAAAATGTACTTACCCATGCCTTAGCTGAAACTTTCTTCCCTGTTTATCAATATGCAATAGGTACAAACTGACCTAGCCTCACAATTTTTAATACTTAAGTCATGGTTACAACTTTCTGATGATAAAAAAAACCCAAAAAGCCCCAAAAACCACCAAAAACAAAAAACAGAAAGAAAAGAAAAACAAACAAGAAAAGAAATGAAAAAAAACCTCCACCCAAAAAAATCTCCAAAAAACAAAGAAAAGCAATGCAGGAGATGTTCATCTCTTATTCACAAGAGAAATGAAATTGACATTTCTGACCTCCATGAATGGAAAGATTTGAAATTTTCTTATGCGAATTCACAATTTCTAGTAACACCAGCTGTTTGTGTCACTGTTTGCATATACAATATGCAGTGAAGTTTCCCTCCAAAAAAAATCAATAGCCATTATCATTGTTATTTACCATCATCATAATCCATCATCTGCTGTTGTTTCACACCACGTTTTCCATGCCAAGTGTGGGTGTGCACTACCATGTTGATGAATAGCTGAAAATTGTGATGAAAATTTGCTGAGTTTCTGCTGAGTTTCTGCTGGCTGGCACAGTAAACCTGAATGATTCTTCACAGAGAGATGCATTAAAATGTGCTACAAAATTCATCTGTCAGTTGAGATGTCCCCAAATTTGTTGTGTTCTTTTTGTAAAATGCTAGTGTAGTTAAGCTCTAGAGATAGTAAAAGAAAAATTTATATTACAAATAACATTTTGGAATAGGAAAGTGGTATAGGTAGTGGCTGTGAGAATCATGAACATGTCTTCACATTTTGGTTTGTTTATTATCATAAGAGATAATAAAACAGAAAGATTAATGTACAAGAAATAACACATTAACTGATTAAGGAAGAAAAATAAAAATTCAGGGTAATCTTTAGCCGTATCTTAACTTTTCTTTTGCATGGCTGCAGCAAACACTGTAAAATCAACTTACCAGCACTTGTCTTTAACTAGCATATTGCTCTACTTCTTTTCAACCTCTTCTCCACTATGGAAATTCTTCCAGAGGCTGCAGACAGTTTCCTATCTCCACAGCTAAATGGGCAAGATGTCTGTGTTAAGGAGCTCCTAAAAAATTAATCACAATAGAATTGTTTTGCTACTTTCTTAGATTGTGATCTGTTTCTATTTTATAAAATATTGAAGCCAATTTTAAGCATATATGCTCAAATTCAGTATGGAAAAACTCTTCATGGAAACCTGCATCCCCAGAATTGCTAGGAATATCCTGAAAATGCTTTCCATTGAAAAGTAAAGATCCTTATGCATTTATAGTTTCACCTCTCGACATCTTACTTTCTCCCTGGCCTCAACAATTAAACACCTAGTCTTGCTCAAGCCTCCTGATGAGAAGGCAAGGTACTCAAATACATTTGGTTTATCTAGTGCACAGAGATGTGAATGAGTACAAAAATGGTAAACTGAGAGGTCAAGCTAATTTGAACACACTCCTCTTGCAGAAGAGAATGTTGATTTTTAAAGAAAATACATCTTGGCACAGTAGGGCTGTGTGTTACAGCAATGTTGTAGCTTAGTGGTAGGACAGCTTATCTCAGAAGCAGAGAGCTTGTTGCACCGTCTTCTCATCTTAAAAAAGGTTCAGACTCAGTATCCCACAGCAGCCAGAAACCTGATTCCTGTCTGGGCCTTTTGCATGGGGTAGTCAGAGTACTTGTCTGCCAGGTAGAGGAGCTGCAGAGGAGTACCTTTCTGGGCAGGACATCTAGCCATGGGGACCAATAGACTGTGTGTCCTGCATTTTCTGTTGCTGACCTCTCCCTAAATTGTTTCCCTGTCTGCTGTATAGAGGGTTTACCTGGTATCTCTGAAGTTCCTGACTCTGTCCATGCATTATGTAGGCCACTGGCAAATAACATGAAACTTTACCGAAAATCCAAGGAACACAATGACTGCATTGTGAGTTGGACTCCATTAGTAATGAAGAAAGGAATTCCCAGTTTGTGTGAATGCAGACTCTGGCAAAGGAAGGCATATGAATAAGCTCATTTTTAGTGAATATGACTTGGAAAACAATAACTCTGTGTGTTTCATACATGTTGTTGAAGTTGCACAAACACTTAGACATTTTCTTGATTAAGGACATAAATCACAGCCTGGTTTATAAATGAAAAGTATACAGTGAGATTCCTGTCCCACTTAAACAAAAAAGAAACATTAAAAAAATTTCCAAGGAGTATATTATAGCCACAAAATAGATATTCTCTCTAGCTTGCTATAGTTCATTATTAATCAGAATACAAAATGCTTTTTAGAGAATCCTAAGAAAAGCAATGTGGAGCAAGAGTGTAAAGATAATGGCACCAGTGCTCTCTTTTTAATATGATCACACTCCAGTATGTATAATATTTCTTTAAAACATATAGCAGGGCATATTCATGAGTTCAGGACCACTTTCTGGGAAATACTCACTTTTTCCCCAAAAGATGGTGTCTGGGACTGTAAGTGCACTGAATGACTTGAGTTCAAAACATGTATGTTAAGAAAGAATTTTGGAAATTTGGAGTCAATCATCATTTTCCCTCATTGTAAATGGAATAAGTAATAACTAACAAAGTAACTCTAAATATAACCAACAACAAGTATCAATATCTATGATAACTTAGTCTGTGCCAGTCAGCTGCTCAGAGCAGAACAGATAGAAGGCAGCCCAAAAAAATATTTTCAATCACTCTTCAATGAAGATGGAAAATTTTCCTGCTAATTAGTATATGATGTCCACAGGAATTATGCCAACATGGTATACAAAAATAATTTTTTATCTATTGTTTTTAAGTGTTGGACTGATTTGTGCTGAAAATAAAACCATAACACAAGACCTTGGTGGCCTATGTACCCCTGTCTTTTTCATCTTTTTCATCAAGATTTCCAAATATGAAATTATAATGAAGTTTCAGTTAGTGGGCTTATGAATTGGGGATAATAACTAGGATAATTAATTGAATCATAACTATGAGAATAAAATCAACATATTTAGATCAGATCTGAACATGCCATCAGCATGTGTAGTGTGACATCCATTTCCACAAAATTTCTAAGCCTCCAAGCTCTTGTTTTTCCTCTAGTGCCTCCTCCTCCTCACACCAGTATGACTTCACATTCCTTGCCTGCCCAGATTTCTTAAAAATAAAAGTCAAACTAAAAAACCCAACTGGCCAATTAAAAGAACAACAAACCAACCCACCAACCAACCAACCAACAACAAGAAAAAATCCCAAAAACCAAACCGAAAAATCAAACTGAGATATAACAAATGATACTGGGCCCAAAGACAGTCTGTGTGTAGCTGAGAAGTGAAAGAACCTGTACCAACCAGGGCACCTTGTAGCTGCTGTGGAGTGCAGACATTTTCTTACTGTAGAGCAGGACAGCTAAGCAGACAGACTCTGCAGCTAGCTCACAGGAAGTGAGGCTTCCTGTCCTTGTTTCAGCTCTGTCCCAGCTATTCCCCCATGTGTATCAGTTTCCCATCAGGAAAATCTGACCTCCTCTCAGAGCCTGTGTGACTTTGAACAGGACCACAGAGGAGGGTAAAAAGAAGTGCTACTCTTGGAAGGAAGAGGTCAGATAATTGCAGCCTATTGCCATCTCTAGTCTGGTTCTTCCACTGGTTTTATTGGTCTTTTGTGGCTTTTCACTGGTAAGGAAGGAAACACACCTTTAGTGTGAATATCCCACTCTACACTACACTGCAGCATTGAAGTCCCATCTCAAGAACTTTGTGCAGCTTCTGGTGCCACAATATATAGAGACATCAAACTATTAGATTGTGTTCAGAGGAGGGCAACAAACATGGGGGAAAGTCTCGAGGGCAAGACTTAGAGTGAGTGGCTGAGATCACTTGGCATGTTCAGTGGAGAGAAGAGATGGCTGAGAGACCTTGTCAAGGTTTATAACTTCTTCAAGCGGGGCAGTAGAGAAGACATCAATCTCAGTCTGGTCATCAGCAATAGAACTCTAGGAAATGGAGTGAAGCTGTGTCAGGGGTAGTTCAGACTAGACTTTTGGAAAAGGTTCTTCACCCAGAGGGTGGTCAGTCCCTGGAACAGACTCCCCAGGGAAGTGATGCTAACACCAAGCTTGGCACGTTTCAAGGATGATCCAACATCTTAACATGTGGTTTAGTTTTATGTAGTCCTGTGAGGAGCTGGATTTGCTGATCCTACAGATTCCTACCAGCTTAAGATTTTCTATGATCCTATGATCCTACTTAAACAAGTCTTGTTTGAAGAAGCATCTACTAGTTGAAGTGTCCATGCCCTTTGTTGTGGTTTGAATCATATGTGTATCAAAAACATGGACTGGTTTCAGATGAAGGTGTCTAACCAGCAAAAAGACTGCCATTTAATGTATTTAGAAGAACAGAGAAGAATAAAGGTGAGAGTGTTGATCTGCTGGAGGGCAGGAAGGCTCTGCAGAGGAATCTGGGCAGGCTGGATCAATGGACTGAGGCCAGTGGCATGAGGTTCAACAAGGCCAAGGGCGGGCTCCTTCTCTTGGATCACATCAACTGCAGGCAGTGCTACAGACTGGGGGAAGAGTGTCTGGAAAGCTGCCCAGTGACAAAGGACCTGGGGGTGCTGGTTGATAGGTGGCTGAATATGAGCTAGATGTGCCCAGGTGGCCGAATATGAGCTAGCTGTGCCCAGGTGGCCAAAGAAGGACAGTGGCCTCCTGGCCTATATCAGAAACAGTGTGGTCAACATGACAAGGGTAGTGATTGTATCACTTTTTATAACTGCTTGAGAGGACATTGCGGTGAGATGGGGATCAGCCTCTTCTCACAGGTAACAAATGACCAGATGAGAAGATATAGCCTCAAGTTGTGCCAGGAAAGGTTTAGATTAGATATTAGGAAAAAAATTCTTCACCAGAAGGTTGGTCAGACATTGCAACAGGATGTCCAGGGAAGTGGTGAAGTCAGGATCTCTGAGAGTGTTCAAAAACTATGTGGATATTGCATTTGAGGACATGTTTAGAGGTGTACATGGTTGTGCCAGGCTGATTGTTGGACTTTCTGATCTTTGAGGTCTTGTCCATGATTCTAACAACATGTCCTGGTTCTGGCCAGGACAGGGTTAACTTTTGCCTGGAGGGGACATGGTCAGGACCTGGAGGTTATTCTATACCACCTCACATCACTGCTGGAGGTGTGGGAAAGGGGCTCACTTCTGGAGAGAAAGGGTTCCTTCCAGTTCAGGAAACATTGGCAGGAGGAGCCATCTGGTATTGTCTATTGTTGGTGAGGGTGTGTGGGGTATGCTCAGTTGCTGACACTGTTTATTTTCTTATCTCATTGCAGTTTCCAGCAAGTTTTTCTTATCTCAACCAGTGATCTTTATTGTTTGTGCCTCTGTTTCTCCACTCCATCCCATGACTGAGGAGAGGGAGAGGCCAAAACAGGGGGTGCAAGAGAGACAAGCAGACTGGTTTTGGAGTCTTGGTGGGGCACTGAATTGGAGAGTACCATTCCCCAAAAACAGCACAACAGAAAAAAAGGAACATATTGCATAGTGGTGTCCTTCAAAGCTGAGGTATAATTCTAAATTCTAAAATTCAAATTTTAAAGACAGAAGAATGTTCTGATTACAAACTAAGTGGTATTCTCTATCTTAATTGCTTTCCAAATTGCTTTGTAAACCATCACTGTTCATACTTGGCCATGTAGCTCTTGGGACATGGGTAAACAGAGAAGGGTCTGCAGCGTCTCAGACTGAAGTTAATTGGAATGCTATATGTGAAAAGGTTAAATGATTTTTCCTGTCAAAAGTGGCTGTTGGCTTAGTATAATGAACTACCTCCTCAATGACTGTAAATCTGTCAACCTCGCTAGGGCTACCATGTTTATTTTATCTGACAGACTGTCTCTAATGCGGTCATAGAAAAAGAAAGTTTGATGTCTGCTAACATATTTACTACTTTTGTTCAGGTCAGCAAATCAAATTCAGAACATGTGTTCCACAATATGCTTAATTGCTGCTTTTTTCAAGTAACACTGGGAATTCAGTTTACTTATCTACATTTTCAAACAAAGCTTGTAAGATGAATGGAAAAGGCAACAAAAGGGCCATTCTGAACGGAAAACTTCACTGGTTAGGCATTCACACATGCATGTGTGGATGCATTTTGTGAACATATAAACATTCTTTTTTCATCTAAACAGGTTTTTATTTTTTTTAAGGAAAGACAGAGAAAGGAAATTAGAAGAGACTGGCAACTTGAGAAATGGAGGTAAAGATCATTTCCCTTGTAAAGGATGATATGGAAACTTTGCAGCTATCAGCAATTCAAATAGTTTTACTTCCTTTGAATGTTTTCCTTCATTCCTTCTACTGAACCCATTTGAAAGAATTATTGTTTCCCTCCTAGACATATTGAAATTATTTAGCTCTAATACCATTCTGTTATGGTTTCTGAAGACTTCTATACATTTTTCTCCTAACTTGCATACCAAAATTACTGAACAGACATGTCATCTTCACTACTTTCTGCCGTGTTTACAAAATTGAGGGGTTTTTGACTGCTGTATTGTTCATTAAAATAAAGATAGGCTTAGTATTCTGGGTGCTTGGTGAACAAGTTTTCTGTTTCACAGAAAATGCAGGTTACAAAAGACACTTTATCTGCAAAATACAAAAAAAGCGCACCCCAAAAACAAACCACCTAAAAAAAACTCACAAGAAAAACAACAAGAAAAAACAACAACAAAAAAACGCAACACCAACAAAAACCAAACCAAACCAAACCTAATTAAGAACAGAAAATAAATACATGAACTACATGAAATGGTTCCTCCACCAAAATGTTTCTCTCTGTGTTGAACATGATTTGTTGATTTTTACATAGAACTACACCATTTATGAAGACTGGGCTGGCACTTGTCTCCTACAATATTTATGCTCTTACTTTATGTGAAGATACAACAAATTCTATGAATAAAGTTGTAAATTATACCCTTGGCTTACCATGTAGTTACAACTTTTTAACAAAAATACAGTCATATTGAGGGAAAAATCACAGACTCATTTTTCTTCATGAACATCTAAACTTCTTACCTTAACCAACAATATTAAAATCCAGTTATTTTATAAAGCATTATTCCCACCTAGTTTGAATTAAAATATATTATGTTATTTTCTTTAATGAAAAAGATTAATGAAATGAGTTCATGTTCTATGTGGTTAATTGGTAAAGAATATTGGTACATTTTTTTTTACTAAAGTAGCACCTACTGAAAGCTTTTGAGTCATGCTGGGAAGAATGAAAAATTTCTCTGGGTTTTAAGAATAGAATTTATTTTAAAAAATCAATATGTCTATCAATTCACAAATTGTGTCCTATGCAGACAACACACAGTGCAAAGGTTGTAGTATTAGAGAAGGGAGCAAGTGTGAGTGAAAACCGATGGAACACAGCTAACACACTGCCAGTCTTGATAACAACATTTTCTGAATTTCGCTGATCATATGAAAAGAGAGAAGAACACCAATTCTTAGAATTAAACATCAGCTCTCTGTTTTTTTGTTACAATGACAATAACTGGAATGAAAGAAAGAAGCTTGTATCATATGAGGATAATATGCCATATTTGACTGTATGGTGGTTATACAGTCAAAGGTTCTTGATCACATCAAACTATACAAATACTTAAAGGGCAATACATTGTACATTTTTTCTATGTATTTATGTAAATTATGAACCTTGCAACTTTTGTGTCTATTCCTTTTTGAAGTGTCATTGGCCTCACCAGTTTTTTTTAATTGCATGCATAGTTTTCCTTTGTGTCTGTTTTTGGACTCCTCTGATTCTAATGTCCTTCCATTTCTATGAACTTCTAGTACCAACAAAGCTTCAGAAAAGCGGAAGGAAAGACTACATAAAGAGAGTGATAGACTAAATTGAGAACTTTGAGATTTTATTTATTTATTTCCCCTGAAAAGAATAGAATTCTTCCCTGTCAGGCCAAAAGTTTGGCCCTTCACAATCTCTGTGAGAAAGGCCTGAGACTTTAAATCTTCAGATGCAGGTATCACAAGCTGATGTGCAAAAATGTGATTATTAATGCCTGACACTGAAAGTCACTGTATCTATCTAACCTAATGGGTCATTCAGTCTATAAAATGTGTCATTTAATTTCAAGAGAGGTCTTTTTTTTTCCAGACAATCAGTAATACTGTACACATTATACAAGTGGACAAATAGGACCTAGTATGTGTCTCCCTCAAAAATAAAAAAAAAAAGCAAAATTATTTAGTCTGTTTCACTTGAATATCTGACCTGGAAATAAACAGGAAATGTCAATCAATTATGTCAAACATATGATGAGTCTTATAAGGGAAATTCTGAATTCGTAATATATGTTAAATTCAAATGGGCTCTAGTCTATTGACACAGAAAGAAAAATAAAAATTATATTTCAAAATGCCTTCAATTCCTAGTCCAAGCTAAGGCTGTGCTGGGAGGACTTAAAACAGGAAAATTTGCTGTTCTATGAGAATAAATGAAAATGCAGCACGCAGAAGAGAAAAATTCACTGAAGGGAGCTAAGTACCTACTAAACTCACCTTCTTTACGAGCAAAAAGTACATCGTGCTGTCATGCCTTTATCTAGGTCTCAAACTATTTTTTATAGAGTATCATTCTTGAAAACCATCACTCTGTGCAAGCAGGGAAACATCACTCATTTTATAAATCGAGGGCTGAGAAAGAGAGTTTAGATAGGTGATGTGTAATGGAGCCACCAAGAGAGACCAGTTGTTTCATTTCTCTCCTTTATGCCTTCCTTAATCACACTTAATCTGGAATTCTATTAAAAACAACAAAATTAAAATATTCTTTGAGGAGTAAGGTAGTCAGAGGACATTTTTTCCATTGGAAAGTCAGGAATCTATTCTAGGAACTCTTTCATTCATCTTAATCAGGTGTGTAGACAGGAAGGTGGAAACACCAGTGCTGATCCCATCCAGAAGGTCTGTGGTTAAGTCTAACAAACCAGTACTTCACACATTTCCATGTGCCCTGGAATGATACAATTTTTTTCATTGATGCTGTTTTAATGTGTGTATTAATCCAACATCTCCACACTATTTACCTCACTTTTGTAATTGATTCTAGGTATTTTTGTGCTTGAACTCTTTATAGGTCTTTGTGCTTCACATTCAGATGTAGATCTCAAGACTCGTTATTTTTTCTCGTTTTTTGGTCATTCTCCATTAATTTTGTAAACTGGAGACACTTCCAGTTGAGAAAGCCTTTTGTGCCTGTGCTGAAGGACAAACAGTAAAGCAGTTTTGAGAGATACAGTAAAATATACTCTGATACAAACAGATTGGAGAGGGCTAGCTGGGATCTCATATCACCAAAGTGGAAAGCAATCCATGTAGGCTAACTATGAAAATGGAGCAGGGTTGGCCTTCTCATTTTGAGAAAATACTGTATTATTAGAAAGAAAAAAGTGCTTCACTCAGTTGAATCAATTTTAAATCATCTCATGGTCACTGGAGATAAAATACTGAATTGGATACAATTCATCTTTCCTTTCACTGGTCTCTATCAGGCATAGCTGTATGCCATTATAGGTTGAAGTATGCACCCTAAGTGATAAAATATTGAAAAAAGAAGGAATAAAACATATCCAGTTCCTGTTCATCTTACTAATACTCAAGATAAAAGCAACCCCCTTTATTGAGATAGGAGCTGAACCAACATTGTTGCATTAAATTCTGCCTAATGGTTTTAGCGTTTGGTTTTGTTCTGTTTCCTTAAAAATATTGAGCTACAGTTGGTCTTAGCTCAGAATAAAATTCTAAGAAGAGGACAATGAGGTAGCTGTTATGCAATGACTATTGTTTTACTGCATTATTTTGTAATAAGCATCAGCGGGAAACTAACTTTTTTTCCTTCACTTTAGCATTCCCTTTCCTGGGCTCTTATTGGTGTTTGGTATCAATTTAATCTTTCACTGCAAAAAGCAGACAAGTGTACATTAGAGAGAGAAAACAAGCTGAGATTCAGATTTCTGCCAAGGTAAGTCTATGCATGCTCTTGATGTGTAGATTTTACAAAAAGGTAAGAGCTCAGTTTTATATTTGTCGGAATGAAACATTTCTTTCCAGTCCTTCCACAACTTTTGACTCCAAATGAATAAAAATCCATCAGTCCTTCTGTACCAAGAAGATTAGAAAAGTAGGCTTGAAGGTTTGGTGAAATTTGATTTTGAAGTGCTAGCTTTGTTTGTATTTTCTTTGCTAATATCCACTAATATCCATTTTGATCCTTATTTTCATCTCCCTATTTTTGTCTAAAAATTAGTCTCTTTGTTTTCCCCATAAAATGAATTGTAAGAAAGATTTAACAATATATTTTTAAGACCCAAGAGTGAAAAAGTAATCTACTTTATTTCTCTTTCTTTGTTGACTTCTTTTTTTAGTAGTTTATCCTCTCATGATGACTAAAGTAATGTTTAGAGAAAATGTCAGATTATTGTAAAAGTTTAATTTTACTTACGTGGATGTGAAATAAAATGTTCTTCTCCTTATTCTGTCTTTTCCTCTCTTTTATCTGAATTGAAAGCAGAATCAAGTTAAACAGCTGTCGTTTCTTTGCTTTTGCAAATAGTGTCCTCTACCATTGTCTCGCAAAACTTTGAAGCTCTCCCACATATTTCTATTTTAGTAAATTTAGCCAAAGCAAAGTTTCCTCTCTTCTTTCTTCCCAGTACATTCAGGAACTGAATAGAGGAAGAAATCTGCCAATCACAGGTTCAAAACTGTGTAACTTCTTTCACTTCTTTCAGCTTTGTGAAGGTAAAGTATATAACTGTCATGTCAACCATGATTTATGTTACAAAATAATGTAAGTTTTACGTTACAAAACTAAGGTTGACATGGCAAAAAATAAATAATAGCCTTAATTTACTAAGTTAATTTGCCTTTAAGTTAGCCACTTTATAGCTGATGCTGCTGAAAAGAGGTTAGAGCTTCCCATAGCTCATAGCTGAGATATCCCTGTAAGACCATTCAAATTAATGAGACTTGTCTAAAAAGAAACTTTGGATTTCATGCATGTTAGCTTCTGGCACTTCATTGTGATTTTTTCACGGCTAACCATCTCTAGATCTCTCCCCTTACGGTACTTTTACTTGTTTGCTTTTGAGTGAAAACAATTATGCTGAGGCATTATTTTTGTTCTTCCTTCTTCCTGATAGTGAGATGTTTTTGAAATTAACATTTGCCAACATGATCCTGACCTTCAGTTTTGGCTTTCCTATCCTTTGTACCTACCAACCCAAAAGAGAAATCCCTTGCTCTCATGAGAATTGCTCTTCCAGGAAAGCTGACTGAAGCAGTAAGACTATTTACCAGCTTCTTCGTACACACTGGAGCAAAGCACAAGATTAAGCTAATCTTAAAGTAAGCTACATCCTGAAGGAACAAATCTGTGTAGCACGTCTTCAGGTTTTACTTATACTCTGAAGGGAGCAGAAAGAGAAGCTAAATTGAAAAAAACAAATGACTTTCCCCATCTTCCACAATTCTAATTGACCATTTCACGGGAAAACAATGTTATGAAACATTTATTTGTCATTACAGAAATTCAGCTACTCATTGGAGACATTCACTTGGATTCATTTCATAATAGAGAGAAGATGGATAAAACTTCTTTGTGTATATCTTTTGCTGATAAATATTCTTTCACAGTGCCCAGAGTAGCTACAATCTTAGCATCTGCAATGCACTTGGTATTGTCCCACACATTAAAAAAATTATACTTCATATTCTAGTAAATTATGTAGAACTTAGCAAGGTAAAACGATGTCACATTTGCTTTGATTCTAATAAATTTCAGCTTAAGGGTGTTGAATTCATACTGTCCTCCCTGGGCTGTCTATGCCTTGTCTGGAAACACATTTTTTCATTCTCCCTCTCTCTTGCTTCTAATTGACTATCAGTTGTTGCCTGGGCTGCATCAAAAGCGACATGGTCAGTAGTGTGACGGAGGGGATTCTGTCCCTCTGCTCTGCTCTGGTGAGACCCCACCTGCAGTGCTGCATCCAGCTCTGGGGTCCCAGCACAGGAGGGACAGGGACCTGTTGGACCAAGTCCAGAGGAGGGATACCAAGGTGATTGGAGGGACTGAGCATCTCTCATCTGAGACAAGAAAGGCTGAGACAATGGGGTTTGTTCAGCATGGAGAAGAGAAGGCTTTGGGGTAATCCCATCTAATTGTGAACTTCCAGTACCTAAAGGGAGCTGACAAGAAAGAGAGAGGTGTGATTTACAAGGGCATAACAGGATAAGAGGGAATGGATTCAAACTAAAAGAGAGTAGGTTTAGATTTGATATTATGAGGAAGCTCTCTACTGTGAGGGTGGTGACGCACAGGAAAAATTGCCCAGACAACCTGGGAAGCCTCTTCCTTGGAGAAGATGTTCAAGGCCAGACCAAATGGGCTCTGAGCAACCCTGGTCCCCTCCATGGCAGGGTATTTGGAAACTGATGATCTTCAGTGTCCCTTTCAATCCAAATATTTCTATGATTCTATGACTTGTTTCAGATGCTTGAAACACAGGTCCTCCAAAAGAAAATAACCTTCCATCTCTTCTATTTTTACTTTCACTCAAAAGGGAATTCCAGAAAGGTAAGATATCACTTTGCCTGCTTTAGTTTATCCTTTTAATACTTCACCAAGGAAAAAAAAAAACATTTCTCCTTGAACATCTTTCCATTACGATTTCAAATGAGAGTATAAAATGTAAAGTGAACATTAGTTATATCCTGGCAGCAAGTCTGAATGGTATATCTTTCCATCACTGAAATGATGCTGAAAGAATTCCCTCTACACCAGGAACTACTATTCACTGCATTTTATTTTGGTGAATGAAATCCTCATCTGCATTTTCACCTTTTGTTTTAGATGCAAAAACTATAGAGATGCAGATGAGTTTTATGAATTAGTTGCAATATTCTAACTTTTGTCCCCCAAGAGGATAACAACCCATTCACCTAAAAATATTTTCCTACTATTTCTTGGTATATTCAACAAGGAGTGCTGAGCTGAAAAGACTCGTGCTAAAAATGTATCTGAGATTTACCAAAGAATTCCCATTTTCTGAAAACATAGGACAGTCTTCTAGAGAAACTTTTAGATAGTCTTGGAACATTTTTCTTGGATTATTAATAGAAAATTAAAAATAGCTTGCAGTCAAAATCTTGCTTTTGAAACAACCTTCACAGACACTCTGTATTTTCTTACTCTACTGAATCTACCTCTACCTTATAAAAAATGTCAAAAATACTGTAAATGTGTTAGTACACCTACATGTAAAATCTTATCTGCTGCCCATTTCTTCATTAATTTTTCTCCTCCTTTAATGAAACTGACCATGGTAATAAACAAGACTGTCTTTTGTTTAAAGACCAGTTGAAATGTGTTTTCCTGTGAATGAACAAAACACTCATGAGAAACAGGCAGCTGGTGGGAGACATGCATTTAAGAAGTCAGTAGATATATCACTGGGAATCAGAAGAGTCTTGCTTCTCTGTTTGTTCCTTCCACAGCACAAAATTCTAGCCCTGCAAATTTTAAGAAAAATTAAAGCCTTTCTGGTTTTGCTCATCTTTGCCTATTTCCCCCCACTTCTCAATTTTAGTTTCATGTCCAAAAGTACTCCAGATGTTTTTGTTTAGTTATTAATTTTGCCAGCTGGCTCAAGTGGTAAATTTAATTATTAAATGAAGAAGCAGTCAGTGAGGCTAGAAATGATGGAATTAGTGTTCAAAAAAATTCTTTCAGTACAGGTATCTAGTTATGGACTTTTCTTTCCTCGTGGTCACTGTTACCAAGACAACCACCAACCACCACTTCACTCAGGAGACTCTGCTAACCAGAAACAAATAGGGGAGGACACCTTTCCTAGTCAACTCCCTTAGTACCTACACCATGAAATTATCATCCAGGTGTTTTAAGAGTCCTCTAGACCTGCAGAATCCTCTGTGCCAGTTGTGTGATGTTCCCAGTTAACCTCTGGCAAGTTGAAACTCCTGATAGCAACAAGGACAGTTGATTTAGAGATGTTCCTTAGTTCCTTGAAGAATAATTCATTGGTCCTCTCATCCTCTATTTGCATCATTAATTTGTCCCTTAATCCTTACCCAGACACTCTCAACTTCACCAGTGCTGATTAAGCTCTATACATTGCAGCCATTCCTTCACATGAAGGAACCCATAACAGCATTTCAGCTGAAAAACTCACATTTTTAAGCTGGTAAAAATGTTGAAATGCTCCAGAAAATATTTTTACAAATTCCACTTATATCTCTGTCTGGGCTGTAACATTAAGTTTAAAAGATAGTAATGTGTCACCTGAATTAATAGCAGTAGAGTGAAAATATTTATGCATTTGTTTTGCCAGTTCTAGGGGACTTTTCCTCCTTTCTGAGAAGGTGTTTGATGATGGCAACACATTGATTAATTTCAAGCTCATGTAAAGTTTAAAAATCAAATCCCAAATTTGTATGCAAGTCAGGTTAAGAGTCTTGTAAGTCAGAAACCTGTAATTTTGCCTCCAAATGCAGAGCCATGTTTTTTCCTTAAATCACCAGCATCAACAAGAGCAGCCACAGGACTGCTTGAAGCCAGGTAATGCTTGGTGCCACGCTGATATTCTGCCATGCTTGGGCTCTCAACTGGCCCTGAATAAGTTAATAACATGTGACATGGAATAGAACTGTTAGGTTTAATCTCACATTCTTGTTTGAACAAAGACCCCTTTTAAGCCTGTTAACTGGAAGAAGGCTACTTAATGTTGCTCCTCATTTTCTTGCAGAATCTGTGTTTCTTCAGGCCTGTGGAGTTCTTGAGTGGGTCACACATTTAGATCAACAGCACAATAAACCAGGTGAGACTGTGGTTGTCCCACGAGTGGCTGACTTACCCTTCCAGCACAGCGATTTACCATTGTTCTGAAAATAGTTTGATAGAGGGCCATGAAGATTTAATGTAGTTAGCACTGAGAAAATCTAATTTCGGGGGAAAAAAAGGATAAAAAAGTCATACTTGTCCTTCCCTGTTCTAAAACCTACTTGGCTGTACAGAAAATGAGTAGAAATGTGACTGTCACAGAGATGAAAGTGTTAGTAAACTAATAATATATGGAGTTAATGCTTCTATTAAAGTATTTGTGATCACTAAAATAAGTCTATATTCAACGTTATGTCTGAGGAAAATAGAAATAGTGTATAAGCACTTACTCCCATTGGATAAAGTTGCTCACACATGCCTTCCATTATTCCAGTGCCAACATGTCTATAGCTGTTTTTGCATTAATTTGCACAGTTATTTACTTCCCAGAAACCTATTTCAAATGACCTGCCAGCCAAGTTTCCTTTATGATTCAGGCAGTAATTATATAAAGGCTTAATGTCCTGTAGAGAGAAAAACAAGCCACTTTCTGACTGGTATTCTGACAAGGGCTTTCTTTTATTGGAAAAAAAACCCCAAAAGTAATTTAATAGAATTCTTTCCTTACTATAGTATGAAATCTTTTAGAAAATTCTAAAACTAATTAATATCAAGCCTTTCACTTAAATAGAATCAGAGCGGTACCTTTCAATAGACTACAAGAAAGATATTTCTTAGTCCAGTGTAATCAAAGACATGTGAAAAAGCCCAATTTAATTTGATCTATGCAGTTTAAAGTATTATGTTCACTAGTCATCAAATTTGCTGATACTATAACAGGAGACTACCTCACTTTTTATTGAATCAATTGTGGTAAAATTTTCTTTATAAGGCTTAAGCAATTAATTGACACATTTATTCAATGCTCTGTGGACTAAAAAGGGAAGCCAACAAAATAGAAAGGTTTCAATGGAGAAAAACAGTAAGAAATTATTTTCTGCCAAGCACTATTTCCTCTGCATTAAGCCCTTGTGGGAGGATCTTGCCAGAATAAATATTTTCCCCACATGAGGAATAGATTGAGTAACTGGTGCTGCTGAATCAGAGTTACTGGGCTCAATGCTCCAAAACAAAAATTCTCCCCCTCTCTCTTGACATTTTGTGTTTATCACAGACTCTGAATTTTATTGAATTCATGCCCTCCATGTTCAAACCCCCAATTCATCGTTTTCATTGAATGAAACTGCTGCCAATGCCACTTACCCTTGAAGGTGTTCAATGTTTTAGGTGCTTGAAGAACCTTTTTGTGATGTTTTGCATAGGCTGTTGCAAGCATCTCTTTTAGCACTTCAAAGTCTAATCAGGACAAAAAAAAAAAAAAACCAAACTGGTGATATTTGGCCTTCCTGCTTTTGAATATGTTTGGCTATAAAGCTTTAAAATGGTGCTCACAGCATGCCAAGAGATGTGAATTAGGTCTTTATATTTCATTCAAATATGGGCTTTCCAATTTGTGCTTATTTTTCAAAATGGGTATAGGCTGTGAGCATTGAAGCCAAACTCTAGCATTCTATTGAAAGCCCAGCAGACTTTGAATAAATACCCACAGTAAAATCAAAACTGTCTAGATTAAGAGTCACAATGCTATTTTTGCAGTTATTATGAGGCTGATGATCAGTTCAGCATGCAATTGCTAAATTTAACTGCCTCTTTGAATGGTTCTGCTTCTGTACATTTAAACCTTACCTTTGCTGTTGTGTATCAGAGGGACTGAAGGTGCTAGAATTGCCCTTCGTCCTCTACATTCTTTCTCCCTGAACCATATGGATTCGGTGGCTTATATTGCTTTGGTTTTGTTTTGGGGTTTGTTTTTTTTTTTGTGCAAAAGATTTATAGTGGTTTTACAGTGCTAAAAAGGGTTTTGTGAGCTTGTGGCCTTTGAAGAAGAAACTTTCTATTTATCGAAATTTATTTATAGATGATCCAAAGTGTTTTTTAACTCTGTTATCAGAGCATCTTGCCATATTTATTGGTCTGATTAAATGATTAACAACTCTATCGAGCAAAGTAATAAGAAAGAATATAAACAGTTGGGAATTTGCTCATCATGTCAACTAACCTTTTCATAACCCAGCCAAAGATGGTTTAGTTTTTTAACTTAAAGCAACATTGAAAATGTGGTAACTGGGAGGAGCAAGGGATTCCTATTCTGTAAAATACTCTGAAGCAGACTGGTAGGGGTTATTGTCTCCTTCCTGGCTGTGTAATCGTCTAGGGGATCACATCAGGGTCTCTTTCACAAAAGTAACTCACCAAGTTACCAGTATTTTCAGATAAGGGGGACCATGATGAGAAGATCCTAGAAAATAAATCTAATGAAAGATTACACTGTGAACTGGAATATGCCTAAGATCTCTGTTCTTGCTATGTAGTCTTCACGTGAAGGTCACATGGAGGGAAGTCTGGCTTCGCTCCATTTTCTTCCAAGGAACTTTAAGAAGATAAGAGAGGCAGAAGAGAGCAAAGTTCTATGGGCAAAGAGTGAGGATTGTAACTCAAAAATGGTGTCTGACACACTCTGCCTCCACGGTCTAATCTGAGTGCTGAGTAAGCATCACTTTCACTCAGCACTGCTCCAAAAATTGACAGACTCTCCCAAATGTTTAATTAAAACTAATAAAGTATAATGTTCTTAATTTCTTCTTATGTTTTCCTTATTTTTTTTTAAATGCCCAGCATTACTGATAATAAATTGCAAGAAATTCTACTCATTTCATTAAAGGAAGTACATTAAAATTTTCCTCTTCTAACAGATTGGTTTTGTCTTGTTTCCAGTTTTAGATATGAACTGTTTGAATCTGTCCATAATATCTCAACTTTGGAATGATTTGAAACAATATGTCAGTGGAACAATTGCTACCCATTTTAAACACTTCAGTGGTTCATAGATTTTTATGCTTCTTTAATGCTGCACAAAACAATTTTTACTAGCACTTACAGATAAGTTTCTTGGCTCTGCAATTGTGTTTAAGTGGAGATCTTGGTGGCCTCTGACTACTGCTCCAGTCAAGCACCTCATAGAGTGCATTATTATTTCTATTGTTATCACGTTACACCTTGAGAGAATCCTTAGGTATATTTATAAATGCACATACATTTGTAAGTCCTGTTTAAATCAGTAGCAAATTGCCAAGAAATCCCTCTTTGTTTCTACTAAAGAATGCTGTGCCAGTATTAATATTTTATTTAGTGACCTTTCTAAATTACTTGTTCTATTTGGGGAAACGCAGCTGCACATAAAAAAAAAAAGTGACATAAATTATTGTTACAAAATAGTGAAAAAGCCTGTGCGAAAGAAAACTATGCATATTAAGAATTGTATAATTTTTTAGCTTTGTAATCTCTATTGTACAAAACATTGTTTGCAACATCTGTGCCTGGGAAAAGATATTCAGTATATTTCTGTGAATGACAGAACTACAAGCTCTGTAGTTACAGAATGATTTTCATTTTGCCTCCTTCTATGAGTCCTTAGCTTATGGAGTGGAGTGTTTACTACAATCTTTTATTTCACAAGCAGTTCTCGAATGTGTCAAACTCAGCTAAAATTCTCTCCTTCTCTTTGATTGTTACATGATGTTAGCCCACATTTCAGCTCCAGTGCTGTCTTTAACAAGCTCCCTCTGCATCTCTTGGCTCTCCTGAGCAATGATTACTCTCCTTTGGTAGGGAAGACCTGGGAAATCTCCTGTTAAAGTCTGTACTGAGACAAATCTTCAGCTTGCATAAATCAGACTAATTCCACCAAAGCAGTGAAGGAGGCTTCATGAGTTTATACACGTGCTGAATCCTGCCCTGTAAATCTGTAGGGCCTGACATTTCAAGGGCCTTTATACTCCATCTCTAGGACTAATTTAGAGCTAAAAATTGAGAGCTTTGCTGGAGCAGAGCCAGCCTGCTCCTCAGGAGCAAGAACCCAGATATATTTCCCTTTAATCCATGATTTCTCTCTATATTCAGGATGTTAAAGTAAAATAAATAGTGCAGTAAAATATAAGTAACTCTTTGAAATCTATGTAGTTTTTCAAAGAATAAGTTAGTGCTGAACTTGTTCTGTCATAGCACGAGTAGTATATTTTTTATTGTGCATTATAAGTTCTTAATTTAAAAAAATTATTTTTGTTGTAGTATACTTTGTAGAAGGAAAGGACATAACTAAAAGAAATAGGAAACACTGTTGCAAAATACTAACTTTTTTTACGGACACCTCTTTCTGTCAAATGTTCAGGGATGTTTCCCTCCACTTAATGTATCTTGCAAATGCAATTTATTCCCGGCTACTAGATCTCAGATGCTAAGACTGACCTTTGAAAAAAAAAAAGAGGACCTGTAGAACAACTGAATAGATGCATTTTGCTGAATTATTTTTCCCACAAAATTCAAACTACATTTTGTTTCTCTGTTAGTACCTAGAGTATTTCCTTTAACTTAGCTATACCTAATAAAGTTTAAAGGGTTGTTTTCAGGGTTCTCTGGTTCACATTGTCATTTCCAGAAAGGAAATCACACATTATTTTCTTCTGACTCAGTTACAGCAATATATGGTTGTACCCCCAGCCAGTAAATTACAAAGCAGTGTTCTCCTGAAGGCCACTAACTTTAAAAACACTCAAGAGCTTTGGCCCATAACTATTTGGCCAAGGTCCACGAATGACATTTTTGTGTACACATCTGCAGCCCTGCACACACCTCATTAACAGAGCAGGCATTGGGCTGTGCCAATTAATGCTTCACACTGCGTATAAAAGCCAGAAGTAGGACCCAGCACTTGACATTTCAAGACTCTCTAGCTCACTCCCCTGCCTTAAAGCATCAGAAGAGCAGCACCTGAAACAAGGGCTATATTATCACCTCTTCTGCCTCCCAGGCTCGGGGGATTGCTCCTTTCAGATAGGGAAGAAAAGGGAGCAGCAAAGGTAAATAATCATTATATGCTCTGGGACCCTTCACACCACTCACAGGCCTGTATGGTATTATAAAATGAAAAAGCCATTTTTTAGGCTAAATGCTGTATCTAATGGCTTTATTACATATCATGAAAAGTACCACGTAATAACAGAAAAAAAAAGACAAAAAAAAAAAAAGAAAAAACCTCTGCATTTATAACCAGACCCCAGATCAAACCTCCAGTGAAAATTTCCTGCAAACCTATGAGCAGAATTGCTTTGAGGTTTTCAGGCATCTCTGCAATTGCTTTCTCACTGACAGTAATATTTTTTCATTGGTTGCTACTTTGATGACTTTTAAATTTTTTTAATCTACAAATCGTATGAACCATGAAGCAGCAAGTGGGTGGAGCATTACTAAACACACAGCCAATAAATTTCTTCAAGCCTCATCTGAGACCACTAAGATAAACCAAAATGATGCCTAAAGATGAATGAAAAATTACCAGACTGCATATAACACAGCTATTTTACAAGAATTATTAGACATGGAGTTCCAAAAATGTGTGACTTTAAAAGAAAAATTAAATCAGATCAAACAAGAAAACTTTCATGTTCTATTAAAAATGTCATTACAAGCTAACTTGCCCTGAAGAAATTAGTTTTTTATAAAACAGCTTGACTTAAAAGCCTTATTTAAATGATTTTTAGGGTTTTTTTTCCTTTTTTTTTTTTTTTCTTTTTCCTCTCCTCTTTTTAATTTCTAGAACTGCAATTTTCTGTTGAAGGTTTTCTGTAAATGTTTGCCCAAGTTTTCCATAAAATCTGCCATCTTGGTCATAACAAGTCAGTCTTGGTAAACTAGGTCAGTCCTCTGGAACTGAGGTACCACTGCAAATTATCTGATATAAAACTCTAACATGTTGTGCAAAAATCTGATATCCACAAAAGCCGTTTCCACACAGGGCACTTCAGCCTTATCAACCACAGAGGATGGAAAATTAAATTGTTTTGATTTTAAACAAAGCATAACTGATTTTTACCGTCAGTGTTCTGGGATGCAAGTCAAAAAAAATCTGTATTTTTTTGGCTAGTAGCCAGAGGCAGGCAGGCCCACTAGTGGGGTGAAAATACAGCATGAAATCTAACCATTCACATGGAAAGAGAACAAGTGCAGAACTCAACAACAATTTGAACTTGAATAAGAGTAACAAGTAGTGCTCAATGAACAAAAGCAAAACATGGTTTTTTTAATAGGCAAATGCCTACTTCATACAAACCATCTGCATACCCGGCACTTATGGAGATCCCTGGTGTCACTTCCAACAGAGAGGTCCGTGATTTCTGTGGGCCTAAAGGACTGAACCAATATGCTTAATAGTGATAATTACTGAATCTTATGATAAAAAAAAAAGTCATATTTATAACAGTGTGTGCCCAATCCTGCACCCAGCACAATGGGAATGTGTCGCTGTTGTAATGGGGATGCGTAGAAAAACCACACGAGACCAAATCAGTAGAAAAGTGGCAAGCCGAGAGTTTAATAATTTTTTTTCTGGGGTTTTTATATGTTAGTTTGCCAAGTGAGCTAGATGGCATAAAGTAATTGATTCTTCTGGCCATCCACCCCCTGAGGGGTTGGCCTAACTTCTAGCACTTAGCTCGCAAATGTTTTTCTAACTGAAGTCATAACAATCTGGGAAAAACAAGTGCAGGTGTGAATGTTGATAAACACTGCTGGCTTTGTTTTTCTTAGCATGCATGGGAAAGACAGAGTTCTCACAAAATACTGGAGAGCTGAAGAATTCCACTGCTAAATCTCTGTCAGCATCAGCAGGAATGCTCTTCAGCTCTATGAAGCCAGAGTTGCTCCACAAGAAAGAGTGCAACACTTATGCTAACAAACAGAGGGATTGTGTCCTACAGACAGGAGTCATAGGATTTTGTTTCAAAGGCTGAATATAACAATATAAGTCAGAAGGGCTTTGGTTTTTACACCAGTATTTGGAAGACAGGGAAACATTGACACTACTACACCTTTACTGTCTGATCTTCTGTAGCATCAAAACAATTGAACTGAATTGGATGGAGGAGTTCTGAATTTCTGATTTTGTATAGTGAGTATAGAGCCAAAAAAATAAAATTAAGACAGAAGACTGAAGGGAAAGACCAGTTAATATTCGATCCTAAAATCTCTTGTGCTATTCTAAAACCTGGACTTTACTGGTAAATGTATCATTTGCTCATATTCTTTCAGTAGTTATGTTATTGTGCATGTGTTAATGTATACAGTCTTCATCACTTGGGTCCTACTTTTCTAGGTAAGTAATTTTTCTTCTGATTTACTTGGTAGTACAATTTTAAGCCCTATGGGTTTTTTTAAGCTGAAGCAGACAGTGCTGTTTCACATGGATAGTATTTTATTCATGGAGATTTTACTTCATTCTTCAAAGTTTTTTTCTTTCAAATAACCTTCAAATCTAGGAAAGTTATTCAACAGAACTTCATGTCTGAGATAGTGTAATGACAGAATGATCACTTGAACATGCAGCAATGGTTCACATAGGAGTCTGAAGAAATTGTCAGGATTCATTAATAAAAAGCAGTAGAACATTTATAATACATCAGATAGAGCCCTTCAGGAATGGAATGGGGTGGGGAAGGCTTGTTTTATTTTTGATGAAATGAAATAGTGAGAGACAAGTGTTTTTCTCTCAATCAGGATTTCATTTTGGTCAGTCTTTCTTATTTGCAGTCTACATGGATTGCTAATGAAATTGTGAATAAATCCTACATAATACGCATCTGTAAATTATATTCTTGAACAGCATGGGTAAGAAATACTGTAGAATAATTTTATGTTGCTGGGAATAATGTTTCACTGTGAAGTACATATTGGAATGCACCAAAAATAACCAGAAGCCTGCAGAGCTTGTTTTTCAATCCTCTGATCACAAATAGCAGCTTGTAGTTGCTGTACATCAGTTGCACAAAGGATTAATTTAACTTAGAACACTAAGTCCATATTAGCTTGATGCAGTGCAAAAGTAATAATTTATTGGGCTACAGGGAGTTGTTGAGTGGAATGGCTCTGTTTTGGTGCTGCTGCTTCATCTGGTGTTAATAGCTTCAGATCTCACTAGGACATCGATAGGAACATTGCATCCATCATGTCAGGAAGGGGAGAATCTCTGATTATTATGATTGCCTCACCTCTGCAGTTCTAGCCCTACACTGCCAAATAAAATGGAAGCTTAAAATCACTGAGGAGATGACCAAGGCTACCATTTCTGAACACAGCATATTCATTTGAAATAACTTACTTATTTTGGACTGCCACAGTGTGAACATGCAGTGCTATAACACTGCCTTAATTAACCAGCTCCTAATTTACAGCTAGCATAGAACTGTAAGAGTTAAAATTATGACCACTCCAATGCAGTGCTCTCCAGTGCAAATGTAAGAAGTACTTAAAATAAAGCCCTTTTCAAACACTTTCTTACCAGTCTGATGATTAAAAAAAAAAAAGTTGTTCAGCTGCTGATACTTGGCTGAACTCATGTTTTTAGTAATTCAAACTATAATTAGAATGCAAACATTAACTTCAAACCAATATTAAATATTAACCTATCCCTAAGGTACTTCTTAGTCATGCATTATGTAGCATTACATAGCTTCCTATTTTTAGCCTTTAAAAGCCTAATTCATCTAACCAAGACTGTAAAAGTAATAATTTCTGCTATCACATTAATCTGACAACAAGGATAGTAAAGCCAAAACTAAATCTTGATGTGATTAATTTGAAAAAATAATGGAACTGAGAGCTTAGGGCATTTGTAGTTAGTGAGAAAATCCTGGCATGCTGACATTAGGAGCATGGAAGACCTTGATAGACAAAGAGTAAAGTCCATTTCCTTGTCACCACTAAAACAAAACCAATATATTTCCATTCCCATTTTTACAAGAAACCAGTAGATATGTGTTGTAAAGACACGTGTATATAGCAGACTGTGATGGGTTAATCTCAGCTAGCAGCCTAAAGCCTACTCATCTGCTCACTCACTTCCACTCTTCAGCAGGACATGGGGGAGAAAATAGGATAAGAATGCTTGTGGACTGAAATAAAAATAGGGACATCACTCACTAATTACTGTCTTGGACAAACCGAAGAGTCTTAACTTGGGGGAAATTAGATTATTTTCAATTAAATTAGATTTAGATAACAATAAATCATTAGAGAACATAATAAATTATTATTAATAATATTTTAATTTAAATATTTTTAAAAAGAGATTAAAAACCACCATTTCACTGCTTTTTTTTGGTTTCTACTTCCCTGCTGCACTTCCACCTTCACCCCACATCAAAAGAGTGAACGGTGAATAGGGGATTATGGTAAGTATGGGACTGTTTCTTAGTGCTACCCTTTCCTCATCACCCTTTTTCATGCTCCAGCCTAGGCTCTTCACAGACTGTGGAATTTTTACTTTAGAAAATATGTAATGGTTCCAGTTTGAGGGCTCCACACAGGCTGCCATGTGGAACATCTCAATTTGCTCATGGTGTTCTCTCTACTTTTTCTCATTTTCTTTCCTTCACCTCCTTTTCCCCTCCCCTGCACCTGTCCAGTGTTTCCTGACCTTCCTGGAATGCGTTTTCAGAGAGGTCTCTCTAGCTTGACTGATGGGCTCAGCTATGTCCTGTGACCTGTCTGTTGTAGAGAGAATGGTGCAGGGCAGTCCCTGTCCTGTTCCCACAGGTGACACCTCTGCAGTCTGCACATAGTGTACAAATACAAACACACATTTGCTGCTGTGCAGCATTTCAAAGTGTATTGAACTTCACTGTAAGCCTATTCCAAAATTTCCATGTTCAAAAGCAGGAAAAGACAGGGTTTCTGCCAAATAGCTACATCTTTGCTCAAATAATGCAGGTAAATTGAACTGACTAGCCCCTCAGGTTTGGTATAGCTCTACCTGCATTTGCTAGAGCTATCTGCAGACTGTGTCCCCCAGCAGAGGAATGGCTGCCTGAGTGAGGATTGCAACTGCTTCATTCTCTGTGGGTTTTTCTTCTTTTTAGAGTTCTTTGGTCTGGGAGCCTTCCTTTACAGGTGTGGTCCACAATGTGGACACCCCTGTGTCACCAGAGATTACTATCAGGTTCTTTTGTGATGTGGTAGCTGAAAAAGGAATATAACTCACCTTCAGGAAAGAAGTCTGGACTGAGAGTTGGCGTGGGATGATTCCAAGATCCATGTGGTGCAGCAACCCCTTAATCTTACTCCTGCCACCTCCAGCTGTGCCAAGGGAATGAGCAGGTGGTAAAATAGCAGATAATTTTGAGTAAGGGTTATGGCCACAGCACTGAGGGGGATGCATGCCAAAACAACCCTGGAAAACATAACAGAGCCAGTTGTTAACAATAGTCAAGATACTACACTTTCTGGGGTAGATTTCAAATCTCTCAGCTGTTGTTGATGCCACTATCTCATGCTTCTGTTGTCCTTTCCTTTAACAGATAACTACAGCCTTTGTAAACAGGCCAGCCACGGAAACAGCAATGAACATTCTTTTCTATCCACACAAAACTCAATGACTTTCTGTAAATGGATCAATTTGTAGGAAATACCTTCAGGTCATGTACAGTCACCTCTAAAAATAGAGAATACAACTGCATGCCCTTTTGCATCAAAATCACTGTATTCCATCAGTATGTTTTTTTGTTAGTGAGTATGTTCTTGAGGCATCAGAGTAGAGAATTTATTCTGTAGCTGAAGTTCATTCTTTATCATTCTGAAAGCATGATTTTACTATGAAAGGACTAATAGTTTCTAGGCTGCAAGTTCTAAAACAAATTACTGCCATCCTGATGGACTAAGGAGAGCTATGCCAGAGAGGCAGAGAGAGTGAATAAGCAGAAAATATTCTTAAAAACATTTTTATAGCATATCCAGGATACTTCAAAAATGTGAGAGGGGAGGACCAACTGCTGTTAAGTACCCTATGTCAGCCTAGGACAGTCTACACATTCCAAATCCACAGAAAAAGAATTATATTAGTTCTTACACCACCAAATATTTTTTCCATAGCCTTTTTGCCACTTAGAGTATATTCAAGAGTGGAGAAATTGTGCCCTTCTGTGTACTGTATTTATATGTATTAATGTACTTAATTTCTTTTCTTTAAGCTCTGTCAGAAATCAAGAAACTTATTCTCAAGGTTCGTACCAATTTTCTTAACCCATAATTGGAGATCAAAGGAGAGTGGGAAAAATTTGGCATTTTTGTCAGACCGTCCCACAGTCTAATGAAAAAGATAATTATTATCAAACTGTCAAGAGGAATTATTTCTTATAATTTTAAAGTGCATTTTATATGCTCATGTTTTGGTTTTAAAATATGCTTTTATTAAGATGCTTTAAGGTTCCTTATTGTTTTAGTAATCTGTCTATTTTTCATTGACATGTTTTATCTCTCTGTTGCTATTTAGCTAGTGGCAAGAAGAGATTATTTTTGCTAGATTAAGGCACAAAATCAAATGTGTGTTAATCGAAAACAAGCCTCTAAGCCCCTAACATTACAGTTAGAAGAATCACTTCTCTAAATCACTAACTGCCTATAAGTGGCTATTCTAACTCTTTCACAGATACTCATATTCACATATGGCATTAACTTTGCAATCCAAATCCAAATTCAAGACGATTATGTGAAATATTCTTAATTTTTAATGCAACAACAAAGCTGAAAATGTAGGGAAAAAGTAGAGCATGTAGCTTGGCCAAACACTGAATTATCATCTTCTATAAAAGAAAGAATAATCCTGAAATGTTTTGTAGTGCTAAATAAGAACCTGTCATCACATTTACAAAACAACTTTTATAGAAAGTATTTGTAAAAAAATTGCAAAAGGAATTCTAGATATTGAGGAATATTGATACCAAGGTATCAAGGTAATTCTTTTAACAGGTATTCCTAAAGCAAGCAGATACCACCTTCCTATTGAATTTTTAAATTATTCTATCATCATATCTGACGGCTGGTTTTTAATTGGCTGTTTTGGATTTTTATCTGTCCGTGTGAAGTGATACTGGCAACATAATTTGGGCTGATATGAGCAGAAAAGTTTTGCAGACAGAACTAAGTCCATCTGTTAGACAAACAGGGCAACTTTCTGAGCATAGAGACCTATGCCTGAAATGACAGCACGATATTCTACCCAGCTTCTCTTTTACACTTAAAAAAGAGCTTTTGCATACCAAGACTTGTTCTGATTTTCTACTCATATTCTTTGGACTAAGAAAATTAAATTGCTGTTCCCTCCAAGCTGTTAGTTGTGAAGAAGACAGTTTTTTTATATTGGTTTGGATTTCATAATGTATTGTTTCCTTCTGCATAAATTAATGCAATAGATTTTTGGGGGGTTTTAACTACAGAGTACTCATATATGGACTAGTCTGTTAAATTCTGACCTCATTTACTCCAATCTCTCCCCAAAATAAAATTTATATGAGTTTTCAAGGAGTATTTTTAAATTAAATATACCGAAATCTGCATCAGACAGAGAAAACCACTTTCACTACTTTCTCTGAAATGTCAGTGTAGTTTTCTTTTTCCTGCTGCGTTTTGTTTAGAATAGGCATATTCTACACATAGAAATATGTGTTTTTTTCCCTTAGGTGGGATTTAAAATAGAAAACATGGTATTGCTAATATAAGAACTACTTACTGAGTAAGTAAGTGAAGATCACCCCTTACAGTAAACCCGACTCCATGCATTTTGTGTGTGGTGAAAACAAGAAGGAATTAGAAAATGTTCTTCATAACATTACAAATAGTAGAAAAGGACAGTGCATTCTCAATTCACCAGCCAGCTGTTTGATGTTCCTCCAGTCTTGCTTTGCCATCCTTTGCAGGTCTTTGGGCTCTGAGACTTTCATGTGAAGTTGGAAGTGGGGAGCTGTGGCTGTGCTGGTGGGAGCAGCCCCCCACATTCCTCCTCGCCCCATGGGCCCCTAAGGGTGCAGAAAGCATTGACTCATTTGTGTCTCTCTCCTCATGAAGACAAATTAAAGGAAGTACTGTGGAGAGGGCTGGGTTTAGGCAGTTGTGAGCATGAAGAGATGCAGGTGCCTCATTGCAGTTGGGCTCATGCTGTGCTTGTGGCATAGCACAGCTACACTGCCCTAATTCACAGGACAGGGACCATTAGGGAAATAAGTATCTCAGAAATGGTTCACTTCTTTCTTATGACATCCACTCAGTACCTCATCAAAGCAATGCTTACGAAACTATGAGTCTTTTGGCTGTCTTTGAAAAGGAGGGCAGAGTGGGCTGCCCATCCAACTGTGGATTGCAGCCTATATTCATTTAGGCTCTGTTACATGAGAGTAAGACAGATTTCAGACTTTCTTTAACTGGGAATGACTGCTCTGTTTGGCATACTAACCAGATAAACTTTAGAAAGCTTGATCAGTGTGTAAGTAATCTCATCAGTGGTTTTTATTTGGATAATAATGCTTCTTATGATGTCTCAGTACTAACCAGATCCTTTTTATGGCTGGTTTGTGTACTTTTACACTTATTCATTATTTCTGTCTTTCTGTAAGTCTGTACACCTTTGTATTATTTGCTTTTTTAGCCTGATGAAAGCCTCTACCCATTCTTTGAATCAGTGCTTCTCATACCGTCACTGTGTGTCTGCCTGTACAGAAAAGCATCAGACACAGAGTTATTTATGGTTGTTCAGACACATGGACTCAGCAGGCTAGAATATAGAGTGTTCTATCAATATAAAAACTGAAGGAAGGCCAGCTCCTACTGAGACTATTTAGTCTCATTTCATTTTGTGAAAGAGGCCACCATGGAATTAATTTTTACTTTTGTAAAGTTGTGTTATGTATGCAGTAAATATTTTCAGAAATTTTGCACGATTGTGATCACATCTTTTCATCAGAACATAAATAAATACAAAATAAATAAAGATGAACTTTAAATATCAAACCATTTTAACCCTTTTTTCTGAATTTTTCAAATATTTAGTGTGTTTTTACAGTTTCAGATTTTTTCAGCTGAAAGCTACTGCAAGAAGGTTGTATAAGGATTCTTCATGGGTCCAATAAACAAGCCAAAATTAGTATTTCCACCTGATTTTCCAAAGTGGTTTTGGATCATTTAAGAGTAATCAAGACACTCCTAATGCCCTAGACATACATGCAAGCTTACATCATCATTTAAGTGGTCCCATCCCTCTTTTGACCTGATTCCTGAGTGTGAACATGAGTGGTCTTCACATCAAACAGAGGCTTGCCAAATAACACATATATTATGACCTCGTCTCATGGTATTTGTGGCTCTCTGTGGCTCTAAAAGTGCACATGCAAACATTCTGATGGTAACAAATGTTGAGAGACCTTTAGATACAAAAGAAAATAAGGAAGAATTTTGTAGTAAGGAATTAAATAACTGCCTCAAGATTTCTTATGAAAGGTAGTAATGGTGTGGCAAAACAAGTGGCAAGTAAGAGAGCAGTAAGAAGTGCAAGTTAGAAACTCAGAACTGAGCTGCATTCTAGATGTTTAAAGATCATTCACAAAAACTTTCTTGCAAGATTATTTTTTTGGTTAAATACAAGCCTTTTCAGCCAGAAAAGAGCATAAGATCCTTTCTTTCTTTTCCTTCTTCTTTTCCTATTAGTGAACTGGAAGATAAAAATTATGAGAATTGATAAACCACTTCACAACTTAATGAAGTTCTAGTACAAAATAAGTTTTATAAAAATAAGAAAGGAAAAGAAAAATATTTTAAAAAATTTAAAATATTAGATTTAAAGATACCTTTCTCTCTCTCTTTTGATATGCAGTTATGACTGTTCCTTAAAAAATTCGGACTGCAGTCTGGTCATGTTAAAAAAGAATCAGCAGCCAATTGCTTGAGGGAGAAAAAATAGGTTCATCAGGTTGTCTGGCCAAAATTCAAGAAAATAAAAAGAGGAAGTTGTCCCCCCCAACAAAACCTACCAACCAACCAAAAAACCCAACCACAACCACCCCAAAGAGCATTAAAAAGGGAGGGAAACAGAAGAAATGGCTGTTTGTCAGTCTTACTTTGTAACAGCAAAGAAACTGTGGTTCATGGCTTCCACAGCCACTGCTGAGGTAACCAGACACCCTCAGTGGGCTGTAGCAGTGCAGCAGCTGCCCATGGCAGCAAGGTCCTGGGACGGTGAAATTGATTTTTTTAAAAAAACCCTACATCAGTATTAGGTGCTAGTGTTTTCTTATGGGAGGCCAAGAGCATATTTTACCTACCTGCATGCATAACACATCAGATTTACAGCAGGAATACTAATTTGCTCAAGAGGACTATCCTGCCAACAACAGAACTAGAATGAAAAGTGGAAACATACTGGCAAATTAGTGTTATTAAACCCCCAAACTCTTCTTTTATTTGCTTAAAATCACTGGCTAGAGTAGACAAGAGTGCAGTGGTAGGAAACCCAGGAGCCATGGTAGCCCCTGCATGGTCAGGTGCCCTCTTCTGTGGGGTGCAGGGTGCAGCTCCCAGGGCTCTGTGCCAGGTAAGTGACCACCTGCACTGCCCAGCACATGGGGAAAACATAAAGCCATTACTGGCCAACAACCTGCTATTTTCTCTCAGGTGGGACCTCTTCCCTCTTTGCTTGCTGCTGTGATAAACCTCAATTAGCTTCCTTGGTATAGGCTGCATTTTGGTATAACATATGTCAGAAAAGTCAGTCTGTATCTATTAAGTGAAAGAGAATCACTTGCCTGAGGCATTTTCAGATAAGTTCTCAGTGTTTATTTCCTGTCTCAGAATGACTTAATCTCTTAGCTGATGAAATAGGTGGCATTCACTTGTGAAACAAAATTACTTCCTTGAAAGTGTACATTTTCACATCCCAGGTAAATCACAATGTCATAAACCACACTTTTTAACTTAATAAGGTCTTCAAGGTCATTGCACCCTGACTTGCAAGGAAGCACTGAGAGTATGGCCTCTAGATACACATAATTTGGTATATTTTTGTGTGTATTTCCATGTGTATACACATTAGAGCAGCACCTACATACCTGATAGATATACCGTACCTGCTGTATGTACCAGATTAACAGACAGACTGCAACTAAATATACAGCCAAAGACTCAGTTCCATCTGAAACTAAGATGATTTTAAAATATTAAGCAGCTTAATACAATTAAGACACCTCGATATTCTCAAGTAGCATCAGGCTGAAAACATAATGAAATTTATCTGAAAATATGAGAGTAGCTAAATATGCTGCCACTGTAAGGATGTTCAGGATGTTTCCCTGCACTGGAATGTGCACTTGTCATTACATCCCCAAAGGGTATAGGTACATTTACCTAATTACCTTCATCATTGTGCTTCCACATTCACCAGGATTTTCAGTGAACACAGTGAACAGAGATAAACCCAGCAGGCAGAGCAAACAGCTTCATTCTGATGGAGCAAACAGGAGAGAACAAACAGCTTAGTGCTGATAGTGAGCTTCCTTGGCTTTTTAAACTAAAGGAGATTTATTTAGATTAAATATAAGGAAGAAGTCTTTTGCAACGAGGTTGGTGAAACATGAGAATGCTGGGCTTTTCAAAGATGTGGTAGGTGCCTCATCCCTGGAAACACTCAAGGTACTAGGCAGCACTGATGAGACCATATTTGGAGTACTGTATCCAGTAGTGGGCTCCTAAGCATAAGAAAGGCATGGAAATACTGGAGAAAGCCCAACTAAAGTCACAAAAATGAGTAAAGGAATAGAGCATCTCTAATGCAAGGAAAGGCCAAGGGATCTGGCACTGTTTTGTGTGGTGAGGAGAGCAGCCAGAGAGAGTCTTATTAATATTTACGAACACCTGAGGGGAAGGTGCAAAGAGGACAGAGCCAGGCTCTTTCCAGGGGTTCCCAGTGATAGGACCAGAGACAATGGGCACACACTGAAACCCAGGAGGCTCTCTCTGAACATCAGGAAGCACTTTGTCACTGTAAGGGTGACCCAGCACTTGCACTGTTTTTTCCAGAGAGGTTGTAGAATCTCCATCCTTGGGGATATTCAGAAGCTGCCTGAACACAGTCCTGGGCAACTGGACCTAGCTGGCCTTGCCTGGAAAGTGAGGCTGGACTAGACAACCTCTTGAGGTCCCTTCCAATTTCCTTCATTCCATGACTCTGTGATTCTGAGATGCTAAAGCTTAGCCAGGTATCTGTAAAACTGTCACAGGGAATGCAGAAGGGATTTGGGCACTGTACACTTTGTTTCATTTCTCTGTGGCATTTGGCAAAATTAGTTATCAAGAGTAGTGTAATGGATTTTAAGGCCAGAGGGGACAATTATGATCATACAGGCTCACAACACAGACTGTAGAAAGCCAGAAAGTAATTTCCTCATGAAAAATATGACTACAGGATACAGTTTTGAAAGAAATCCTGCCTTCAGTAAGAGACTGTAAGTGATGAAAATACCTCCATGTCCCAAAGTACTCTCTTTCAATAATATATTTTCCAGTTTAAAAAAATTTGTGACCCGAATCTTAATATTGAACTGATGCTTGTAAGAGGCCACCTAAAAACAGAGACCAGACAGGAGTAAGGGAATAAAGGTAGGTATTTGTTTGAAGGGCCTTCAGGGAGCCAGAGGCTTGCTGACCAAAGCAGGCCATTGTCTCTATCAGCTCTCCCATCCAAGTGTAGGAGACTGAATTTGGCACCTGGGCTCTGCTGCCCTTGCAAATCCCACCTGTGTGCACTTCAGCCTTGCTCACAGCCTGTCCAGGGCTTGCCAATAGTTTCATGTAACTTTTCTTTCCCTATGTAGGCTTGGTCTTTAGTACACAAGTATAGGAAAGCACCAGTTTGAAAAGAAAGGAAGAAATGCATGCCATATTCACAGAAAGCATGGAATATTCTGAATTGGAAGGAACCCACAAGGATTATTGAGTTCAACTTTTAATTGACTGGCCCATACAGGAATCAAATCCACAACCTTGTCATGATTAGCGCCATGCTCTGACTAAATGAGCTAATCTCAGTGTCTGCATCTCTATATTAATTGACTTACTGCCCAAATGATGACAAGAAATTATTAAGGAGTCGAGTATGAAGAATACGTGTCACCTATTGACCTGAATCTGGCTTTATTTCCCCAAAAACACTGTGTAACTTCTATCATTCTGGAGGTAGGTCACCTAATTTGGAAACTAGTGTCCAAATTTGGTACTAAATTCTTCAAGAAAATTCTACATACTTGTGCTGACACTTGAAAATTCCCTCATCAGTAAGTGGGTGAAGACAAGATTAGGCCATGAAAATTATTGACACAGAAACTCACTACAAACAGCATTATACCTCGCCTCACATTAAAGAAAAATGAAATAGTGTATATTCTATAAATACGGAAGCATCTTCTGTGTATACTAATCCATCTTGTGCTTTTGAGCAGTGTCTTTTGGAAACCAACTATTTTTTTGAAACTAAATATAAAATCTTCCATTTTATGGAAAATAAACTCTGCACATACTACTTCATCTCTACAAAGCTATCAAAACTCAGTAAGATGTCTCACAAACAAGCACCCTGTGCACTTTTCTTTAACACTGTGTCAATCTCCCTACAAAATAATGTATGCAGCAAGCACAGGTGTTTCTTTTTTTCCCTCCATCTCCTTTGTAAAATTAAAATAGCTGTAAACAACCTAATCCTGTAGTAATATTTTATTACCTTTTCAGTTATTAGAAGCTTCTGTAAGAACAGTGGTGGATTTTTTTACCTTTATTATACTCCAAAGTTGCACTTACCAAACAAGAACTTTGGTATGTGCTAATGGTTATAGCAGGCATTTTGCATTAGGTATAGAGATTTTGGGACTAATGAAAGTGGCATATGCTTACAATAAGCCTTTATGTTAACTTTCACTACTTCCACATCTGATTTTTATGTGTTGCCTAAGAGACTTAGTCAGTAAGCTTTAGCTTCCTTGCAATGGCAGAGAAGGGCTGGACAATGATTTGGCAAATATTTCAGACATGAACAGAGAAAAAGAGAGGGGTGACAGTGTGGCTAGCTTGGCTGGATAGAAGCAGCAGCTGTCTGTGGAGGGCCTCAGGGGGCAGGCAGCATTCAGAGGAGGTATCAGGTTTTACAAATTACCAATCTGACATTATATTCTAACCTCAGGTCTCCAAAACATAGAATCAGCTATTACTTTTGCTGGGAGAGTACTACTTGTGCTAACATGATATTATGCAACTGGAGGCAGTGTTTGCATTTATCTTTATAGCTTTAGGACATCCACATTACTTCAATCGAAGAAAAAAAAATATTTTTCTCTGCCAGAATTCATTTTTCCCTTTTTCTAAACATGAGAAATACCTGAATGTATTTATTATTTTTACTAGAAAATAAATTGTGATTCCAGTTAAAAAGCAAAGAAAAAATTTAAATGAATAGCATCTGTTCATTTGAGTGCTATCATTTGCTTTCTGTTTATCATTCAAACCATATCTCCCCACTGTTCAGACTGTCACACCTCTAGGTATCTGATGACTGATGTAATCATTGTGCAATCAGTGGGATCTCCCTGGCAATTATCTAACCCTCTTGAGCATTTTCTAGGATCAGGTTGTGAAGTAGTTCAGTTGTTCCTCTTTACAAATGACATTTAAAATCCTCCATTGTATCTTTGAGAACTGACAACAGTTCCAGGCCTGGATCTTCCCAATTTCCATAAAGACTTGTACAGAAAAACAACATTTTAAACTACTTTCATTGCCCTCCAGAAGCCCAAAACCTTTGTGATTTTTATAGGATAAATTTTAGAGTATATTTTTTGTCTGTTCTGTCACAGAGAAACCTTCTTTACATGATATGGTCCTTGCAACATAAGAGGAATAATATATGTGTATGTGTGTATAAATATATCTTACATATATATATATGTATATGCAGGTATGTATATATATGTGTGTGTATGTATTTCCTGGTCAGGAAAAAAAAATTCTGCTGCTCCAAAATTCTATCTCAAGTCTGACTAATGTGAAAATCTCCATTTTCCTTTGAAGCAAAATACCTGGTGGCTTTGTGGTAAACTGGCACTCTAATCCAGATTTTTTTTTTACATCAAAAGGGGTTTTGACCATTTCTGTACCTAAATGCCATATTGGACTGAAATTTGAAATTTTAATGTATTTTTATCAGATAAGATGAACTGATTTGAAATATTGGTCTACTTGAAAAGATAAGGTCGAATACCATCTCTTTTGGGCATAGAAAGTCTTTTGAGCTACCTCACACTAATAAGTTAATTTATCACACCAACTTAGTGTGCAATACTACAAGTGAAAAGATGCACTGAGTTGTTCCACAGTGCTTCATGTCTTGAAAAAAAAGCTGTTAGTAAAACTCAGCCACCATCAAGTTCACTTAGTTTTTTTTAGTACCATGATGATGATGGTGATGATGATTGAAATGCAGCAAAAATGCATCTTAACCACTACACATATTAATTTACTCTACTGTCTCAGTTTGAGACAAGTTTTGGGGGAAACACCTCCAGAGAACACAGGTTCCAGCACTCCCTCCCCCACCAATATGAAAGGAATTTCTTGGATGAAAGTGAAAAAATCCATTTATTTAACAAGCAGAGCACCAGCACAGGGCACAGGTAAAACATGAGTAATGTCAGACAATAAACCTCCTCACTGCAGAGAAAGCTGGTGGATTCAGAATTCCCTGTGCAGCCAGCTCGACCCCTCCTGAGGTCCAAGGCCAGGATGTGATGTCCCCACAGCCTCCCTGCCAGTTCATGGGGTCCGATGATCTGATTCTCGGACCACAGCTGGCCCCAACAGTTCCAGAAGAAGAAGAAGTTCCAAAGGATTTCAGTATGTCAGTGTGGGAAAATTTGTTGCCTCAGCTCACAGGCTGGCTAAAAGCAGGAAGGCACTGCCTCGGCTCTGCAGTGGTGAGAGAGCAGGGATGTGTGAGTCCTTAAACGAGAACTGTGCTGAAGAATTCCCCTGGCTTCTCTTCCCTCTCCCCTGGACCCAGTTAAAAGCTATGGGACCCATTTCTGGGCATGAAGCAAATGATAGGGAAATACAGAATTATAATAAAATCAAACCCAGGACATCAACCAAGGGTTCTCTAAGTGGGCTCTCTATAATGAAGACTTCTGAATGCTTCTGGTGAATTGGAGGGCCCACGCTGTAGGAGTTCTGACCTAAATACATGTGTCCTGCAAAGAATTAAAGAAATAACTTCTGCAACTCTATTGTCTAAATCAAAAACATTCTGCATTTTAGTACTTTCTATTGATTTGATCTTAGTATCAGAATTAATAAATTTCTCCTTCCGAATTTATCACTGCACTTAAACTAGCCAGCAAAATTAACTTTTCTATATCTTTGTCCGTTATCTTAATTTCCTTAACTGACATTCTAACATTCTCCATATCTGTTTTCTTGAAGGCTTTTAAATTGCTGCCTTCCTAGCCTGATACAAAATTTCAAGCAATGAAAAAATCATCAGGGTCAGACAAGAAGTTCGTCATAGGACAGCTACTTAAAGGGCAGAATAAAATTCCTGACTCGTGTTCTCAAGACACCTTATGACCATTTTCATTTTGGATACAAATAATATGTGGTTATTTGCTCTCTACAGTAATTCTGAAATATTTCTTTCTTTTTCTTTTTTTTTGGAGTCTTATTGTTTCATTGTCATGTATCTCCACTAATCAAGTGATCTAAGCTTGGTGTGAGAATATTCTCTTGACAAAAGGCAGAAATTAAAATCAGATCACCCACTGCCTCATTTAGTCCCATACCTGGTGAGCTATCGGGTATCAGCTACTTGGAGGTCAAGAAGATGCACAAAAACCTAAATAAAGAATTTTTGCAAGTATCTATTACCTTCTCTGTCGCAGACCCACCAAGCTTTCTTCACCATGAGGTTTCACTCTTCAGTTGCTGAAATATTTCATGCCAGCTCTGAGAAGTTTCCTGACAAGATCCTTTGGACTCCTGACTCAGAAGATACATGCACAAAGCAAACAATATCTCCAGGAATAGGAATGGCTAAATCATTTCGGCAGTGCTCAGATTGCTTTCACACTTAGATATTTTGCAACTCTTTTTGTGAGCCAGCTCCCTAAAGGCCCACGAGAAATGTCCCAAAGCTTAAAACCCTTCACTTTTAAACAGACTCTTCCATGTAGTGTGAACCTGTGCCAGTATGCCTTTCAAATAGCTCACAAGCCAGTGTATGCTTTGATCTAGCAGGAAGTGCTACAATGAGAAACTTAGGTACCAAGTTTATTTTTTTTACAAGCACTTAGCAATTCTGATTTGCACTTTCTTAAAAAAAAATAATTTAAAAGTAACATGCTGACAGTAAAATGTAGGTAGTGCACAAATTCTGCAGGTAATTTACAGTGTTCTCAAGAAGAGAGAAGTTTCTTTTTTCTTTTAATACGGACAGCTAATTAGCTCTAATTACTGCTGATTACATGCTACGAGGAGGAGGTACATGTTTTTGTTTTCATAAGCACTGACTAAAGATGACTTCAGTACAGAGTCAGGCAGCCTTTTCTGAGTTCTCTATATTTTTCTTCCAAAAGGAACTGCCTTTGGGATTGCCGCACCTGGAAGCAAAGACTCCTGAAGCAGCAATGAGCAGGAACACAAAGCTGTGGTAATGACTCAAAAGGTTTGTAAGCCAAGCCTTCCATTTTATTACATGTAATGAGGACAAAGTAGTTTTATTCTGCTTTGAAATTTGTGTTGAACATATCACGTAAAAAATTAATTACAAGTCTTGGGAGAAGAACTATGACTCTACAGTATGATGACTTATGACCTATGACTCTATAGTGTAGTATGACTTATATATGACTATATAAGGTATTGATATTAAATCAAGTATTGTCTATTTCTTCATTTGGGGCAAAACCCCCCAGAATTAATGCACCTGATAAATACAGTGAAGTAAAGCAAGTTTGCTTAGTTGGATGTAGACTGTTAGCATCCATGTGTCTTCCTGCAAACCATTAAAGTGAGAGAGTTTAGGGATTGGAACAAGAAAGGCAAATATATGGTGGAAGGAGGACAGTATGCCTTTATCCTACTCTGACTTGCCAGATCTGGGGAAATACAGGGAACTCAAGTTTGTACTCTCAAGGGAAGAGTTTAAGATAGTCTTCTGTTTTTCCCTTTTCTGTTCCTTATAAACTGAATAATCAGCTGAAACATAAAAATTTATAACAAGTAGATTCCTTATGTAGATTTCTCTTCTGCAGTCATAGAATTTCTTAAGAATATCTAACAAACTTGAAAGTTTATATGAAGAAATCAATTCTATGTCACCATAAAAGAGTGATTTACAGCAGTTCAGGCATCACAGAAGTTGAGGGGCTGAATGGGTTGACTACATTTTAAATGCAACACATATGTGCTCCCCAGAATTTCATTTGAACAGTTAGCTTTGAAAACTTTCAATCCTCATTTAGGCCTCAAAGAAAGTACTGTGGAGGTATGCAGCCTTTTTGAGCTTCCCCCCATTTACTGAGCCAGAAAATCTTGGTTCACCTGTGCCCTAAACATCACTGTAAATTGGCTTCCCTGCTGGAATTAAAACAAAGCCAGTATTTAGGAGACATCTGTGGGAGTATTCTAGGGCCCTTTTTTTCCACCAGATGAATACGGTGATTTTAATAGAAAACTTTGTATTTGGAAACCTCAGCAGGAGACTTTTTTTCTCCTTCTGCATGCCCCTTGAACTTCTGCACTCCTACTGCTCACTCCTGTACTGTTTTGTATAGGACTCTCTTGCATATTCCTATATTAAAGGGGTGGTGCAGGCTATTAATTTGCTGGACTCAGGGATCCTAAGAGGCTCTTAACAGTTTTACAATGGCATATGTTTCAGAATAAGTCATGAAGGACTGTGTGCAAGGGACAGGGCTTGGCAGGTTTTGCACATTTCTGGTTTTTGTCACACCTATTTCAGCCTTTCCACCACTTACAATGACAAAAATTTATGAGGCCTGGGAGTAAATACAATGGGAACTGTTGAACTTTCAGCCTCACATCACTGCAAGTGTTTGTACTAAATTGTGGGGCTTTTAAGGCAATAGGTAACAACAATTGTTTCACCCCTTTTTGAATAGCCATCACTTTGAGACATTTCCGAGTTGCTTGTTTCACTAAAATGGCCTTGTCTATATTCTGTAGGGCGTACTGGATGATGAACATTTTCAAATTACATGCTTTGCAGTTCCTAGTACCACTGAATTTACAGCTGCTTTCAGACTCAGTGAACTGCATTTGATAAGGCTGTATTCAGTCCAGAACCTTTCTTTAGGTACATAATTGAAACTATTCTACCAAATCTGTTTCACTTAGACTACAATCATGTTCTGCCAGCCACTCAAAAATCCCCATTCTGCTCTGAGCAGTTAGTTAGTGGTGGGTGTATAATATCATTTAATCATTTGCCTCTAAAGCTCTGGCATGTGAGAACAATGCTGTAATGATGATCACGTATGTGTCCAAGCAGTGTCTCAGGCTATTGTAGTGTGTGATCTCATGGTGTGGCAGTTATAAATTCAGAGACACAGATGTCCCATTAAGGGACAGTCCAGACTTTGTGCTGTCATTTAGAGACTGGCACGTGGCTGGTAAAGGACTCAGCGGAGTTTTCCATCTGTTTGACCAGCTACAGCCTGCACAGCAAACACTTCTCCCCTTCTAGTTGTCATATTACAAATTGGGGCGAGGGGGGGTGGGGGTGGTTCTTTCAGTCTGTCTTGTAATAAAGGGGCTCTGGGAACACATTTTTCTAATACATTCTCAAAGTGATTTGTTTACTAATTTCTTCCCTCTGTCACTACAGAAATTAATCTTGCTTTGCAGATCACTGCATCACTATGTTCAGATATTATGATATGAGATTTCCAGTTCTTTCAGCAATCAGTGTGAACTGAAAGACAAAAAAAATACAAGGTTATTCACTGTATTCCAGAAAACTTTCAGAGCAAAAGAAAAAAATCAGTTAGAGTTTATATTTGTTTGTTTGACCTGCTAATTAAGATACTTAAATAAATGGGATTATGACTTTAGAGAAAGGATCAATCTTCTGGGTTGTAAAGGAGAATACTAGAAGTCTAAATCTGCTTTCTATTTTAAGAACATTGATGCTTCTTTTATTCTATTTTAAAAATATATTTTATTAATGTGTGTTAAGGCAGCTCAGCTTATATTTTATTTGAAAGATGAGTACAAAAGATGTTCTTGCAGCACCACCAATTTTATATTTTTCCAAGCTGTCATAATCACACGTTTATTATTTAATCCAAAGTCTGTTAAGGTTATTCCTTTGTGAGGAACAGAGAGATTTGTAAGAATTTCTAACTCACTTTAAACCCAGCTGTTAATTGGTAAAGAGAGTGGTTACCTTCAGCAGCCATGCTGCTCGTGGCTTTCTTTTGGGGAAAGATTGGGCAGTGCCAGGCTCCCCCAGGGAATGGTTTTCTCCTTTCCTCAAGAAGGACAAGGGACTAGTTTTGGGATACATGAAGGTGCCCTGCTTCCAGAGAAGACACTGCACTTCTGCTGGGGAACAAAGACAAGGAGTCATCCTCTACATGGTGGAGCCCACTACCTGAACTTTGCAGGAAGTCTGGACTCTTCACCTTGGCAATGATGACACTTCCAGGAATTAGTCATTTTAAAGTTGAACTTTGAGGAAAAAAAATCATTTTCTGGAACTATCACTTTCATTAGACAATTTCTTCAGTAAAATTAGCAGGGCCATATATTCCATGCACGTTCCATGTGTGTACTCCTTATTGTTTGACACTCTGCTCCTTGGCTGCTGTAAGTAAATGGAGTAAGAGGAACAGCAAATGGTGTAACCAAAGGGATAACTTTCATTTTGATTTCAGGAAATATTAAAATATTATATCTTAAAAAAAAGGTGTTGGAATAACAAATGAATAAATGCAAATGTTTGTATTGTTTACATCAGAAAACCTCTGAAAATTAATTAAAATGGAAACAAAAATATATGTGTACAGATGCTAATAGAGCTACCCTGCTAGTGGCTCTCAGTCTCTGGTCAACAAACCAACAGTTGTCTGCAAGACTATTCATTCTCTTGACAACAAGATGTTTTGAGAGAAATAAACATGGAAAGTCAGAAAATTAAAGGAACTTTTATCAAACTTCCCACAAAATATAAAGATAGAAATGCCTGTTAAACAATCTCTTCTCCATTCACTCAGATGTGTAGTATATTGTTTTTCTCATGAGTAGTACATAGTGGGTAGAGTCCCATCAAACCCCTTACCAAGACTGTAGATTCCATTTCAAACAAAGGCATGACTCTATATAATTCCATCTCCAAACAGTATATGGTTTGGGGCACAAGAGAGTGCATCAGGCTACATAAAGGCAGAAATAAGGGGCACCAAATACTTCTGAAGTACAGTCACACTGTAGAAGAGCCAAGACAGGATGAACACTGTCAGAAATATCAGTATTTCATGGGGCTGTTTTGAGCCTGGATCTTCTCTATGCCCATCCATTCATGGATTAGACAGAAGAAGCAGATACAGATGGAAATATGTATACATCTGGACATTTATTAATATATGTGTAATATTAAAGTCAATTTTACCAAGCTTTTTCAACAGTTTTTTATCCTGAAAGTAGACCAAAAAGATTTTTCAGATTCCTTCTTTATAACAGGCACAAAACCAGACCTTAGCTAGTACCTTTTATATAAATTTTACAAACTCTCAGACATTCATTAGATTTATAAAAGGCATGGCCTCTGCAGATTATGGGGCAAGGGTGAAGAGGGTACCAAAGGGCAAGGGAGACTGATTGAGCTCTTGGAAAGTTGAAAGTAGGATTTGATTGTTTTATTAGAAAGAAGGTTGGGGGTTATAAGGCAAGGAGAAAAGATAACTCCTCTGATGGGAAATTCAGAGACCCACAGAGACAGTTAAGTGTGTGGAGGACTTTCCATGTGGGGGAAGTGCTGAGCGGTGCAGGGGTCTGGCTCTAGGAATGGGGAATGGAGGAGGAGGGAAAGGGTGTGTGGTAAGTTCAGCGGCCAGAACGGGGCAGGCAGTGCTGTAAATCACATGAACTGCCTTGCTCCCACATGGGAGGGAAAGGAGAGGAGGTCAGTTGGATTTGCTTGGGGTTGGTTTCATATGTTGTATTGCCTTGGGTTATCAAATGGATCTAGAAACAAAGTGTCTGTCAGAGAGAGCAATTAGGGACAGGATTGTAAGGCCAGCCATTACCCTGATGTTTACAGAGGTAAACATGAGGCTGAAAGGAAGATGAGTCAAGCAAATGTACCTGGAGGTACTCTGAAAGTACATGTACCTGTTTGGGGTTTTTTTTAAAGTGATTAGAAAATATTCAAAAACACCTTTCCACTCAGATTCCTTTCTAATCTGGTATATATCTTGACTCACCAGCTTTGAGAACGTCAGCCTTATATTCCTTTTATCTTTCAAAACTGGATCTACAGGATACAGTGGGCACAGTGGATACAGTGAAACAATTCTAAATAACTGAATAAATACAACTGTACAGTCATGATCATCTGTGTGCATTAGTGCCCCAGAGATAAAACGTGTATTTCTGGCAGAGTGCCTTGTCTCTGATCATTCCCCCTGTGGAGCAGGAATGTGTTCAGGTGGTCATGCCTATATTTAATATAAACTGCAAATTAACAACTCTATCCCTGAAAAATTAATCCTGGTTCTAAAACCACATCAGAAAAAACCTTCACACACACACATACGCAGAAACCATCCCACTAATAAGTGTCCATTGCATTTTACATGAATACAAATTACTTTGGAAAAGAAACTACAAGATTAGATATGCTTAGGACGTTATTATTTTGTTGAAAAAATCAAATCCTGTGAAAGACTGGAAATGCCACAGCCAGTCTTCATAAGCTGAAATTCTTAACCCCAAGGCTTTGCACACCTCAGCTATGACAATAACCTTCTCAACTTCAGTAAACTTGCAATAAAGTCCCACCTTTAGGTAACATAACATCAATTAAAAAGATACAGGCAGACACTATATGGTAATATTGATAAGAAAGTACTTATAAATTAAAGAATACATCATTTACTTAATTTAAAAGGTGGAAATTTAAAATTGATGAGTCACAGAACAATTTAGAATTAAAGGGGCTTCTTGAATTCTTCCAGTCCAATCTCTCTGCTCAAGCAGAATCAGCCAGAGTAGGTGGTGCAGGACCATGTCCAGCAGGGTTTTGAGTATCTTCAAGAAATACACTCCACAACCTCTATAGAAAATCTGTGCCATTGTTTGACCACTTGTACAGTGGAAGAGGTTTCTTCTCATGTCCAGATATAGTTTAATGTGTTTTAACTGTCCTATTAGTGGGTGCTTTTGGGAAATGTCTAGCCCCCTCTTCTCTTTCCTTCTCTATGATATTTATACATGTGGATAAGATTCCCTTGAGCCTTCTCTTCTGCAGGGTAAAGAGTCACAGCCCTCTTCTCAAATGAAAGATGCTCCAGTCTCTTAATCTTCTTCATGGCTTGCTCCAGCAAGTTCATATCTTTCTTACACTGTGGAGCCCAGAACTATGGTCAGTATGTCCAGTGCTGGATAAGGAAAAAAACTCTCCCTGGCCCAAGAGGCTGTTGGCTTTCTTTACAGAGAGGGAGCATTGCTTTCTCATGGTCAGCTTGTTGTCCAGGAGCACCCAGGTCCTTCCCAGCTAAGCTGGGTCCTGGGACATCCTTGCATTTACTGGAGCCCAGGTTATTCTTCCCAGGATGCAGAACTTTTCACATCTCCTTTTTTAATTTCATGTGGTTCCTGTTCTTACAAATTTCTTGCCTATTCAGATCTATCTGAGCGGTGATAAAACCCCCTCATGTTTCAGCCACTCCTTCCAAGTTTTTTGTCTCAAAATGTGTTGAGGGCATAGCTGGCTGCATTGTTCCTCAGTGTAGGTACTGAAATAAGAAGATCCTTTAGGAAGATATTTTGATTAGTCTAATATTAATTCAAACAGAAATTTAGCCACACAGATAAGGAGAACTGTTTGAGAATCACTGTCCTGAATCTGCCAAGGGTCAGCTGTGCCTCACCAATTCCTTGTGAGATAATGTGACAGGATGATTTGTGGATGAGAGGGGAACAGTTGGTACTATTTCCCTTAGTTTTAGCAAAGATTTTGACTGTCTCTCACGCTGTACTCTCAAATCCAAGGAATAATTTTATTGCCTGCATGCATGCACTACCAGATGGATGAAACACTGGCTGGATTTTGGACTCAGAGGATTTTGGTTAATGCCAGTGTCAAGGGGACTACTGCAGAGGTCTGTACCAGGATATGTCCTGATTGTGATTATGTCACCTGGAGGACCAGAGGGACTGTACTCATGTCAAGCTTGAATTGGTGGAAGTCTTCTGGAATTCAACAAGGACAAGTGGAAGTCCTGCCCCTGAGAGGGAGGACTCCAGCAGACTGCTTGGCTGGGAGGAGCTCTTGCAGAAGGACTTGGGGATCCAGGTGATCAGGGAGCTGAGCAGAAACCAGCAGCGTACTCTGGCAGATGTGAAGGCCAGTTGTATCCTGGGCTGCAATTAAGTCAGTTAAGGGACAGGATTTTCTCCACTGGTTTAGCACTCACTAGTCTACACCGAGACACAGCACAGAGTTTGTGACCCCCAATATTGGAACGAGATCAACAAATCAAGCCAGATCAGCAGAGGACACTGAGGTTATTGGAACAAAACTACTTCAGCCAACTCCAAGAGACAATATCTAGGGGAAAAAAGCCATACCACTAGGTTATATAGAATGGTCATATATATTCTTGAAAGCAGTTATCTGGAAGGATTAAAGGTCTTAGGAGACAAATAACTTTGCGTGAACTTCTATGACTTAAATTCTGAGGTGAGATTTACATGTGTAAGAAGGAAAATAAAGAGTCAGGAGAGAAAAAGAAGGCATATAAATCTCTAGGTGTGAAAAATGACATCACTGTCCATGAATATTATGTAGGGGGTTTTTCCCCATAGGTTTAAAAATAGGTGGAAAATCAGAGAATGCAAGTAATCATACTCTAGAGCAAGAAGAGTTTGTTTTTTTGGTGAGAAACACGCAGAGCTTAATCAATTTATTTCATCATATCAGTGGAAAGACAGCTTGATTATGGTGTACAAGTGCTTCAGGGGGACAAACTACCTGAAACTAAAGAGCTCTTTAAACTACCTGTGAAGTGCAAAACAAGAGTGAATTGCTTCAGGTTAGAGCCAGTCACATTCAAATGATTAATACAGCACATTTTTAAATGATGCTGATAATCCAGTAAAATAATCCACCGATGAAAATGAGGTACTCTCTATATTTAAGTGAGCAGTTACTCCTTTCTGGAAAATGTGTTGTTGGGCTTTTGCATATGATTGCAGGTATGAGACATAGGATATTTAGAGAAATTATGATCTTTTGGCTGGAAGGTGTAATGACATAGAAACCAGTCCTGAATTCAGGCCAATATATTGCAAATGTGCTGCAAAGTGGCAAACCTAAGGTGTTGCAATCTAGGATCAGTATGTTAACCGGGGGTATGATGGCTTTTTTAAAGGAGCAAACTTGAACATTTGTAACCATGAGGTTACTCCTTGTTACAAAAAGCTGTAATGGATTCCATTGAATGGGAATCAGATGAAATGTAATGGATAAGCAGACAGATGGTATAATGATCCTTCTGGTCTTAAAATTTATGAATTTGACATAAAGTAAAAATTCTATTTTACCTGTGCTTTAAATGATGCATCATAGCATACCCAACTGCATGTTATGCCTAATAACAGCCATATGATTTATTTGACATATGTTAAGTCATCTCAGAACCTTAGATAAAGTGTGAGTCATAATTTCATATTACAAGAGATCAATCTGTGTCAATCAAATCTTGGATGATAATGTGGAGTCACAGTGGGAGTTTGTTGGGCTTTTTGAGGAGGGTGTTTTTTGTCTGTGCATCCCGAAAATCACCTTTGCTGATGGCAGCGTATTCAAGGCAGGCTCATGTGAAATCTCAGCAAGGAGGAGACATAACAACCACGCAGCCCAAGGAGGCTGTCAGCCTCCAGCCATCCCTGACAGCTGCGGATGCACATCGTGTCAGCCTTGGTACTGCTGGGCTCCAGGGGGAGTGCTGTCACCTCCCTCCGGCTTGAGGGTCTGGCAGCTAAAACTTGCACTGAGAAGGTCATGACAGAAAACTTGTTGGGAGAAAGAGCCTTCACAGATTATGCATATTAATCTAAGAACTCTAAGACAATTTGTCCACCTTGAACATTATTTGCACTAGTTGAACAATTCGGTGCTTCTACCAATTCACAGGAACGTCCTCGTGATTTAACAAAGGGAAAGGGCTGTGATAAAAGAGGTGAGGAGTGGAGGGGAAAAGCAACAAATACAGGGATGCAAAATCACATTCAGCTTACTAAATCAAAGTCTAACATGCAGGAGGAGCCCACAGGTGCCCTCCCAGCAGCTAATATACTGATGGCTTTGCCTTCTCTTAAATATATTAGTTTTCTTTCCACAGCGACTGTTTTGGGCAGAGGTATGTTTTGTTCTTTGGAATACTGGTACTTTCTTGCTGCCACCCCCACACCTGTGTTTCACAGTCCAACATTATTTACTGCAAATAGTCCTCACACTAGCACTGAATGGGAAGGATGGTGCCTAGTGCTCTCACAACTTTGGGGAGAGCTGGACATGGTCACTCTAAAGACCACTGCTTGATTTACAGCTTGTGCAGAAAACCAAAACTCATTCTGGCTGAGAGTCAACCCTCCCCACTTATAGTGCCTGAGAGACTTGAAATTAATATCTGTTTCTAGCCTCTGATTTTTCACTTTAAACATGTGGTAGGTGGATACATTCATATTTTATGAGGGTTGTTGTGTCAGTGTCATTTAAATTTCTTTTTTACATGTTGAAATATGTCCACAAAAAATATGTTTAATAGGAACACATGAACACGTACATTGTTCCTCATTATACATAGAACTAGATATATATTCCCTTGTACCAGCAAAATTTTACTTATATTTTACCTAAGAGAAGACCTTAGTCAAAGATGTACCATAGTTACTCTTTCTACCCCTATTCTAAAAATATATTGCAGAAATACTGGGGAGCAAACATGTAATAATAAAAAAAAAAATTATAAACACTACATTTTAAACAGCAGTGACATTCTTTTCCACTTTGATTTCTGTTTTTGAGAGCATTATTGCCAATGCAGATTTACAAAATTTAAAGTTGCATCTTTTACAACCAGCAGAGTGACTTTATCACTTTGCCTAATAAAAAGAATCTGGGAGGTAAGCCACCTATGCAATTTCTAGAAATTTAGACTCACATTTTTCCTTTTGCAGATTTTAATGACTCCTCATTCTTCGATAGTGATTATTCAAAAAAAGTTATGTAGACAGCACTTTTTAAAGTAAACTTGTGTGCAATAGAATACAGAATATGCAACATTTTAATCAACTTCAGGTTTTCTAATGGACACTGTAACCGTGTCTTTCCCTTCAGCTCTTTGAATTAGTAGGACAAAGGGGAAAGTGCTAGCAGCATTTTTACCATTCAGCTGTTAGCTTCCCTCTATTCTCTGCTAATGCACTTGAACCCTTGCCTACAGTAAATGCAGAAGATTGCTGAGAAGATAATGGAGTTTATCTCTGCTCAAGGTCACTGTTCAATGCTTGTGCTACCTGAAATGACCTGGTCTTTCAGAGGTGCAGGCATGAGGAGGATGAGGTGGATTTATTCACTGGGCAAGTACTTATTGCTGAAAAAATAAGTTGTGAATATAATAGCATACATTTTCATTTAATCACAAAAATATTTCAACAAATTGATCTGCTTTGGGGATATGGGGAGTGTAAACCTTCTGGTCCCTGGAGGTAGCTGAAGTGGTTTAGAGGAAGAGAGTAGGTCAGAGTCCTGCATCTACAGAATGCATTGTGTGTTTCATATGCATGTAACCATCTCCCTTGGCAGCTACTCAGAGCTGCAGCTGTCTGAACAGAACCACAACAGAAAGAAGAAAGAAACAATAAAACAAAAACCCACCAAAAAAAACCTCAAAAAACCCACCAAACAAACAAACAAACAAAGAAAAATGCAAAACAAAACAATACAAAACAATCCCCTTAGACCAACACTGTTCACTTTAAGAAAAAAGACATATGATACAGGTGAAATATAACAGCTGCTAGGAAAACAGATTACATTTATCTACAAACATGCAAAGGAAATTTTACATTTATCTTCCGTCTTGTTTTATTTCTAGAGCATATCACAGCATGAAGCTGCTACACCCTGAAAATGGCACAGAGAGCCAGAGCAGTGGCATTTTAACAAGCCTAAATGATTTAGAGTCTGGAGTGATCTTGTTATTTGATTGGATGCAATTAGTATGAGAGATGCATGCCTGAATGCCCTGAGCTGTGTGCTCTAATGGTCTGACCCATTAAGGGACTTCACTGTGAACTGTATCCTGTTGTACTCAGGCAAGTAGGGCAGTCAATGATTTCACTTTTATCACTGAAAAAGGCAAGAGGTGAGAGGTACTCTGGTGAGGTTGGCTTTCCCTTTTGCCACTGTGACTTGATCTTTTCTGACTGTTCATGTAAAATTTGTGAACAGAGAGCTGGCAAATAACATGGCTGCAGTCAGAATTAGAAGTGGGGAAAAGATCAACAGAGACAGTTTATAGCAAACTGTGAGATATTGCACCAGAAGATAAGAATAGGAAGCCAGCTTGCTTCTACTACTAGGAATCTTAGCCCTAGATATCATCCTAGCCAGGGACTTTTTTTTTTTTTTTTTTTTTTAATTGGGAAAGCATGAAACAGAAAATGCTAAAGCATGTTAGGAGAGCAAAAGTTCTTTGCATTCCACTTCCAGTTCCAGAAAACCAGACCTACCGAACAAAGTGAATTCTATGAAATTTCCCAGCCCAGTTTGCTGGGTTTCAAAGTGTTTGTTTCAATTGATATGTGCTTTTTGCCCTGAAATAAAAGCTGTCTGCTCACTGATAGCAGTGCTTCTCATTGTCTGTATGAAGTTACTGCCTCGTATGATGATGAGGGTCATTTGGGTAACAGTATATTTTCATTATTTGTTGTGTCTGGGCAAGACAGGATTCTGTCCCATTAATATAATTTCCATTCTCTGCTGTAAAACATTATATAAACAGTGAGTAAACTTTAGGTCAAACAAATTAATCCACTGAAATTGTATTGATATGGTCCCAAGATGAAAAGTAGTATTTGCTACTATAGTTATTAATCTTCTGTGGCCTCAAAATAAAAACTACAAAAAGAATGCTCATTATTCTACTGTTTTTAAGCAATCTTCAGGTACAGTTACAGGTTGGGTTGTAAAGATTTTTCTCCAGTTGTACCATGGAGGCTCTGGTGAGCAACTGAATTTACGAGTAGCTTATACTGTTTTGAGTGAGAATAGAACTTACTGCCTCAGTTTTCCTTGGAGGTGGTATTTGTACTCTGTGTGTGTACTAAGATATAGCTGTAGAGAACATTGACCACATCTTCCCCAAAATATCTAACCAAAACATTCACAATGCCTCCATGGACACGTAGAAATATTCACCACCACGACTGTGTTCAATCACTGGTTTAAGTACAAAGCTCAAGGCTGATTCCTCAAAGGACATGAAATGGCAAGGTGGAGTGTGCAGAAAGTGTGGGAAAAGGCAGGAGAGAAACAAATCCTTGTACCTGAGCTGATTTCATGATTGTCATAATAAGGAAGTGACACAGTTTGAAATATTTATTTTTGCAAGTTTCAGAATTAAACGTCAACAGGGAAATTAATTTCCCAGTGAAAAGTCACTCAGCACAAATAGAAGTTTCTGGAAGAAGACAAGGTGACATGCAAAAAGGCTGCAAGAAGACAATTCACTATAGAAAGCAGACAGATTGGACTTGAGGTTGCATTTCACACAGGGAAAAAAAGATATTGTGCAAAGCAATCTAAAATAATTTCCACCTCCTTAGGGAAAAAAAAGAGAGATATTCTAAGGGATTAGGCATTTTTCAAGCATTTGCTGAAGCTGACACAGCACATAAAGGGAGGGTATGGGCGGTAGCAAGGTGAGATGAGTTCTCTGTGGGCCACTGGACAAGATTACAAACAAAGGTAATCAGACAGCCTAAAAAGCAATAGTGTATGTATTGATTTTAAACTGGACATAAATCAGTGTGTTGCTGCTGACTGTTATTGGTACTAGACTAAAAGACATTATAATGTGGAAAAAAAGCTGAAGCTGGGTGGAGGACATTTAAATGTATGTTAAAATGTATGTCAGAGGACCAGAAAAAAATGTGAATGAATGGAAAATGTTCATTTGGAGCTTAAAAACTGTTTTGTCTCCTTCCTCTTGTAAGACTGAGCTTCTAGAAAGAATAGGGACTGAAGACTCTTTAACAAGGGCTGAGAAATAACCTGTGGCCATGGAATGGTTCTCAGGTGAGCACTGCTGGTTCATTCTGTTATCCAAGTAACACAGGATACTTATGAGTGTGAGTTGTATTTATACCATTCATTTACATTTTGTTAATAGATTTTGGCTTGGAAAATATGATAACAGGGACTGTTACATTAATGACCTCTGGAGATGACAGATGGAGCAGCAGGAAAATATCTATTACAGACAAATGAAATGAGCCAAAATGAAATATCTACATATAAGAGAGAATAAGAAAATAAATACTGGAAAGCTGGCAATTAAAAAATAGGAAATCTGTAAAACTCAAAATGCCATGGGAGATAAGTAACATTAGGAAAGTATGTCAGAATCTGATGGGAGTGTTTGAGAAACAAGTGAGAAACTGATTTGACTGATTTCTGTATCTGTTGAGTTTTAAAATATTAACATATTTCCCTTTCATTTGTAGGATTCTTCCATACTGATCAAATAATATCTTTAGGGTTTTGTCCAACAGAGAATGATATAATTTAAGGATTTGGTTTGGCAAGACTATATTTTGCTCGGAGAATTTCTGTGGGAGATCTGGAGGGGAATTAGTTTTAATAAGATATTATAATTACCACAAACATTTGCGAGAAACTGGGCTGAGGGCTAAGCAGACCTGTACACCCTGCAGACCTCAATGTCTTCCATTACTTGTAAGAAAAAAAAATTTTGCTTTGTTTTTGTTGAACTATGTAATTACTTAAATAGCTTCTCAATAAGCAACCTTTATGGTTAGTAACTTATTTGGATCCGGAAAGTCTTCCTTGAATGCTGTGAGATTCCTAAGGGAGCATCAGGATCTCATCAACTGTGTTATTAATATTTGATCTTTCTCTATAAAATTGGTAATGCTGCCTTGGGTGATTTATACAAATACGCAAGTCCTCAAAAGAGCACATATAAAACGATAAACCTGGGTAAGTAGCTATATTTGAATTAGAAGATATTTTCTCATTTAAAACCAGGTGTACATCAAACAGTTTACTGCAAAAGCAATCTACAACCCTGCCTGTAATTTTCTTGTCTCCACATTGCCCCTAAAAGAACTCTTTTTATAATCAATAACAAACAGTAAAAACTAAATGCATTTAAATTGAGTTCTCATCAAAACCAAAGAAATCACCTTGTTTTTGACTTTAGTTCTTGGGATTTATTCCCAATTAAAAAAAAAAAAAAAAAAAGTCGTAGATGTGGAAATTGGTATATTTTGAAATAACTTTGTGGTGAAAATTTGGTCCATTTCTGATGATGTAGAAACCAGTTATGTGTTACACTTTTACATATTGCCTGTAAGTTCTTTTCAGTTAATTTTTATCTCTCTAATACAGCTTATGTGTTATCAAAGAAAAATGTTAGTCTGTAATTTTATAAGTTGGAAATGGAAAGGAGATCACCATGTAACAGGGTGTCTTGTTATTCCAAGCAGTTGATAAGATGCTGATAACAAGTGAAAGCTCCCCTCTGCTTGTATTCCTATGTACCACACACCTACCTTTATTGAATATCTGTATTTGTGTTGTGCCAGTGGATCTACCTGACTGGAAGGGACATTTTCAGAAGAACATTAATCCAGTGAAGTATTATTTTCCGTAGCAGTTTTGAAAAGCCCTGAAGAAATTATAATGTGCTGTCACCATTGTGTACATAAAAACACTTTTTAACCTGATAAAATATATCTTAGACAACCTTTCTAGGGCAAAACCATGTTGTTATGACAAGAAAAATTATGTAAGAGATTACCTTGTAGACAGCTACTGTGTTGACCTATTCATTTGCCCTTTGGAAAAGAAATAAAGTTTCATATGGTCACAGCTGGGGTTGCCTCCTCTAAGAAGTCAAAGTCAGAGCCTCTTTAACTGGGCTAAGATTTGACAGATAGCATCAGCAGATACCATCTAGAACCATCCCAGCTGAGAGAAGCTTCTGAAGAGCTCATCTGCAGAAGTAAAAGATATCAAAATCATGCAATATGAGAGATTAGGGTTGCCTTCTGTCATGCACATTTATCTCACTCATGTTTTGACTGCTTGTAGAGTTTAATACCAACTGTTTTGTTAATCATCTTTAGGTTGTGAATACAGGCTGCTGTGTCCACCACAACTTTCTTCTGTTTGACACTTCTCGGATAAACCTAAGACAGAAGTAATAGAGATGAAGAAGTTTAGAGATGTCTTAATACCTCTGTTTAGATAGGAAAATCACAATGATGCTAAACTCTCTAAAAAATTTCCTGTGGATTGAGTTTAGTATGTGTGTGCTAAAGCAACACATGGTAGGCTGAAATATTGGGAAATCTGTTTCAAAACCGCATTGCTACTTTAAAATGATAACCAATGAGGACACAGTCCAAAAGGACTCATGACGCTTACCCAAGTCCAAATGCAGCCAAATGATGAAAAATGAAGAGCCCTCTGAGAGTTTTTTATCTGCATCCCAGCCTTTGCAATCATCACAGTAGCTTTCAAATGCATTTTACACTCATTTGGCCAAGGGAGATTTTGTTAATGTGAAGCAATAGACAACAAGAAAGGAGTAATGTGAGTGTCCATGAAGGAAAGGCAGAAAAAGAAAGACCAAATGGCGTGAAAAATAACAGTTACTCCATAGTGTATGCTGCAGATGTATTGCAGATATGAATTGTCTTCCACCAGGGCAGTTTCTGGCAGTCAGGAGACAGGTCAGCAGCCTGTTCAGCAGCTTATCCATAACCTGCTCTGCAAATGGGCATCAAACACAGAGGAAAACTCTTCCCTGACTTTATGTCAGTCTAGACCGCTAAGCTGGCTTCATAAAAAAACTTGAATCTAATCCATCATTTACACCCCACTACACAGGTCTCCTGCACACCTGTGTTCTGTGCAGCCATCTGAAGTTATACAGAAACACCCTGCAGAAAGGGTGGTTCAAAAACCCAATAATCTGATCACAGCTTCTCATGATTATTGAGAGAGCTATAGGAGCTGATGTCATTTGCCTACTGTGTCTTAGTGAAATACAATATAACAGTGTCTCTATCTGCTGAAAATATTCACAGAATTTAAAGAACATCTCAGATGTTACCTTATCAACTCCTGATGCAGTTTAGCACACCCTCTGCAAAATTTAATGAAAGGTCATGTCTCAAACAATCCTGTTCAACTTCCAATGTTTTTGAGTTTTGACTGCAATTTACTGTGGAACAAAACTGGGTGTTGCAGCGATCATTGCACTATTCCGTTAAAATGTAACATGATTTTCCAAGCTGTCTCTGCCTTGATATCCTTTTATTGGAAAAAGGCAGCTTTCCAATTTTAATATAAAGAATTTTCCAGAGCTCATCTGCAGAACCCTGAAAGTCAGCAAGAGTAACAACTGACTGAGAAAAAATACTAATTTCTCTTTTGGGGTTAATCTGATTTGAATTATTTAGTGTTTACTGAAAATTTAAAGTAGGTACAGGGGCAATTTCTGTGGCTCAACCAAGATGCAATAGCTTCTTACTCTACAATAAGCCTTACTCTACAGGCATAAAATCACTGTTGCCTGCTTTTCATGGCATCCAAACATTCAGTTTGCCTTGGTTTTAATATGGAATGCTGAGGAGATGGTGTTCTATTATCTCACTCACTAGTTTCAGATAAACTTGTACTGCACATGAAATTTTTATTTGCCCTCAGCTTTTTTGCTTTCCAGAAACCTGAAGGGAAAATTATTTTCTGTTTCACAGAATCATGGAAACATAGCATCATTAAGGTTGGGAAAGACCTCTAAGAACATCAAATTTAATCATTAAGCTAGCACCGCTGTGCTCACCACCTAAACCATGTCCCCAGGTGTCACATCTACAGCCTTTTGAACTTTTCCAAGGATGGTGATTCAAACACTTCTCAAGCAACCTATTCCAACACTTGACAATCCTTTCAGTGAAGAAAATTTTCCTAGTATCTAACCTAAACCTCCCCTGGCACAACCTGACATCATTTCCATGTCTATGAATTTTTACTTGGGAGAAGATGCTGACCCCCTGCCTGGCTACATCCTCCTTTCAGGTAGTTTGATGAGAGTGATAAGGTTTCCCCTGAGCCTTTTTTTCTCCAAGCTGAATAACCCCAATTCCTTCAGCTGCTCCTCACAGGACTTGTGCTCCAGACCCTTCACCACCTCTGTTGTCCTTCTCTGATCATTCTCAGGTACCTCAGTATCTTTCTTGTCTTGAGAGGACCAGAACAGGACACAGAACTCAAGGCATGGCCTCGCGAGTGCCCAGTACGGGTCACTGCCCTGGTCCTGCTGGCCACACTGTTGCTGATGGAGGCTAAGATGCCATTGGCCTTCCTGGCCACCTGGGCACATTCTGGTTCATGTTCAGCTGCTGTTGACCAGCACGTGCAGTTTCTTTTCCATCAGTGTCTTTACAGTCCCTCTTTCCCAAGCCTCTAGCACTGTCTGGGACTGTTGGGGCATGAACTTCTGACCCACTACTTCATCTTGTTGAATCTCATCCAGGTGGCTTTGGTCCATGAATCCAGCCTGTAAAGGTTCCTTGGCAGATCCAGCAGATCCCTCAGTCTTCTGGCCCTCCAGCAAATTAACACTCTTGCCCAAATCTGCAAATGAGAGGACACTCAATCCTCTCATCCAAATAATTGATAAAGGTATTAAACAGGACTGTCCCCAACCCTGAGCCCTGGGGAACACCACTTGTGACTCGACACAAGTTGGTTTAAACTCCATTCATCACACACTCTGAGCCCTGCCATCCAACAGGTCTTTAACTCAGCCAGCAGTGCACCCATCCAAACCACGAGCAGCCAGTTTCTCCAGGAAAATTAGAGTGAGAGAGTGTCAAAGACTTTGATGAAGCCAGGTAGACTTTACCCCATATCTACAGCCTTTCCCTCATCCAGCAAGCAGGTCATCTCGTCATATAATGAGACCAGGTCTGTCAAGCAGGACCTGCTTTTCATGAAACCATGTTGGCTGAACCAGACCCCGTGGTCATGCTACATGATGACCCCCAAGATGATCTCCTCCACTGCCTTCCTTGGCACTGAGGTCAAACTGGAAGGCCTGTAGTTTTCTGCATCTACCTCTTCTGTCCTACTTGTAGTGGACATCTCATCTGCTAACTTCCAGTCACCTGGGTCCTCCCTGGTTGACCAGGGCTGCAGGTAAATGATTGAACATGGTTTGGCAAGTTTCTGCCAGCTTCCTCAGGACTCTCAGGTGGGTATTATCACATTCATCATACTCCATTCCATTTTTAACCAGAACAATAAAGACTCAAGTGCATATAACAAAAATTATTCAAAGGAGGATTTCTGAACAGGCTTAACATTTCTGTAACCACAAAGGGTGTGGAGAAAAGTTTATCAGATTTTCAAGTAAAGATACTGCATAGATAATTGTAATCACAGCTAACTTCATCCTAAGGTGTGGCTATGATGAACCCATGTCAGTTGCAGTTAGGCCCAGTCTAAGATGTATATCTAGCACAGGTACTTGACACAGAAATTAATACAATTGACATACACTGTATCTTGGTTTTGATTTTTTAAAATATGTCTTTATGAGTGACTAATTTAAATTATTGATTAGAAATTCTAAATAGATAAAATATAAATGGAAAAAATTACTTCTTCATAATTACTTGTTCTACTAAATAAGGTGGTTTAATTTATAAACTGATTTTTCATATCTACATCAAGATATGCGTGAACCTTATGCATGTCAAAAACATTATTTCACCAAGAAGCAAATTTAAGAGCAAAGGAAATATTATTTGTAAATCTTGGCTGACCTGATAAGGTTCAAAGCTATTCTTTGTCCTCAAGGCCCTCTGAGAGCTTTCAGCAAGCAGTAAAAAAGGGTGCAAATCTTGCTTTATAGAGCTAAGTTTGTCATCGCCATATGGACCTTTTCATGAAAACCACATGATCAAGGTGTGAAGAAACAGATAAAGAGGACAAGAAATTCCTCAGTGCTCTGGTTACAGAGCTGCTATTGTCCTGCCATGCTTGTGAGAAGTATGTGGGTACTCTGGACAGTGAGCAGACCTTCCATCAGGCCCACAATGGTCTCTTTCACTATGGCTTTGCAGAGAACTCTACCACCCATGAAAAGGAAACAGGGTAAAGAGAGAAAGGCACTGTAGGTACTCCCCTTAATCTAAGTTTTCTGTGGCTGCATCTGCAAAAACCACAAAGGATTATTAATATCCACTCACTTGACTAAATTCATCCTAATTTCATCAGAGAAATACTTGCAATCTCCTCAGCTTCTAAGTGAAGTCTTAGCTAACTAAGTAATCATCTGCACAATATACAAACACGATAAGAAATAATCTTTTTTCTTTAAAATATTTGCACACCTGAAAAATTTCCAAGACATAAGAAAATCAATGAAAATATACTTAAATATTTTTAGACGAGGTAAGGAACAGCTGATTTAATTTTCAATGTTTTCTTGATAATATGGTGTACTTTGCTTCCAAATTCCAATAAGCAAATGTCTCAAAATGTCTTATTCATCTCCAGTATATTGAATAACTTTGGTCCTACAAAAAATCCTATTACTGGATCTGTGGAATCATATTATTCTCTCCTTCTTTTAGTACTAGGAGCCCATTCAGATTAGTGAATCCAAGTATATGTGCATTAATTTTACTAGATCCAAACCAATTTCCAGCACTTGAGCAGACAGTCCTTTTTCCTCTCTTTTAAGGCAAGTCCAATTATTTGGCCATTCCATAATGGAAGTAGAAGAGCTATCACTCAAAAAAGCATAGCTAGGTATTTGATGTGGATGATTATGCTAGGAAGTCCAGATTAGAAACCCATTTTCTCTTGATATGTGTGCACAAAATCAGAGCAATTTTCCTACATCAAAAGCTTTGAAGGTCACTCAGTTTTTAGAGCATTTAATTCCCGAATGAACCAAACTTTAGGTCCTCCACTATTACTTGCATTTGTATTTTATTAGTAATAAAAAGGCATACAGAAAAAGAAGGATAATTTTTTAGAGTTCTTTCTAATTTATATACCAATCAACAACCAGCTCAAGGCATTTTTTGTTGTGAAATAAACCCACACCATCTCCAAGTGAAGAAATCTTACAGTTAAGGGAAAAGAAGATGCTGACATAGTCTTATCAATCCTATTTACCTGAGCATTATAGCAGCCTTTCAGTTTCATTTGGGTTGAAAGACGGTTTGTGAGAATTTGCGAGGCAGTTATAAATTGAGATCTGAAATGTTAAGGGTAATAACTGTTGCAGTGGCCAAGTGATAAATCTTCAAACTGACTTTGAGGAGCTTTTGTCTGAGTGATGCTGGTCCCAGGTCAAACAGGGTAACATCAGACATCAGATCCACTTTCACTGCACCACAGACCATAATCTAGTGGAAAAAAGTCTACATGCCTCTGGGTACCCCTGTAAAGCACCTGCATGGACTGCAAATCTCTACATGGCAGAGAAGATTTTGTAGGAATCGCTGTAACCATGCAGGAGAGAGCAGGTAAGGGAAGGGGCCTCACACCAAGAGAGGAACAAAGACTGCTGGGGCTACATTGTATTGAGCTCAGTCACTGAGCAAATCACCTGGCAGCCAAGTACAATCACATTGGCCGCCACTAGGCTGTTGAAACAAAAGAAATATAAGGCAGAAAAGTAAAGGGGAGAGGAGTTGTGATGGTTTCCTTTAAACACTCTACATTCCTGAAATACATGCATTTGTCTACAAGTATGTTCTCCACAAATATATTCTAACTATATGGAGAGATAGAACTTAGTAATTATTGATCTCACCGAGACCATGTGACTTTTTTCAGTGTTAATTTCATAGGATGTTTAATACCTTGACTGTGCTTTGGCAATCCTGGAACCTGTTTACATAATGGACAAGAATTCCCTTACTTACAATCAATATCTGAAAATCCCACTGGGGGATTTATGCAGTCAATGGAGTTGGTATGGTCTTCTGGGTAAAGAAGTGAGAAAAGTCCTCATCACTGATAAAGAAATATGGACTTCCTTTTCACAGACAGATCAATAATAGATTTTTTTAAATACAGAATTTAATTCCACTTTAATATAGAGTGTCAAAAGAATAAATATTATTTTCCATGTGAAAAACTTCCAAGGAATAAGATTAATATTTTAATGGGTCAGATTGTATTTTCTGAGTTATTATACAGTTTTTCATAAGATTTAAGGCCATTGTTCTGTGTAATTTTTTCAAAATTATGAGGATAGTGGATTTTATTCCAAGTTATTCTAACTTTGACATGACTAAACATCCTCAATTGTGCTAGGAGTTTGACAAAACCCAGTCATTTATGGAAGTGTATTTGATTTTGGGGTCTTTTTGACTGAAATGTTTTCTGATGAAATGTCTTTAAGTTAGAATCTCACTTAGCCAATCGACTTTTGGGAAGCCTGTTTTGGGAACTATTTTTTTGTCTCATCTCTCCTTTCTAAAGGAAAGAAATACACTGTTTAGCTGTCACCTCTGTGGACTTCACAGATCTTGGATTCTAATACCACTGCTCTGTTGTGGCATCAAGGTAGATGTGGGTGTTTCTTGAAAAAATTAGCTTTATGTTTTGACCGAAAACTATGGAAGTTCCTTTTAAGAAAGTGAAATCAAATTGTGATAGCATTACGTGGTTTCTAACATGACCTTTAACTCTTCAGTGATGCTCAAGGGTGGTCAAGTCTGACGGCAGAATGCAGGAACACCAAGATTTTCATTATGTGTTAGGAAAATAAATGTAGTGTGTCCAGCCAGGACAGGGTGAATTTTCTGCAGTAGCCAGGAAGAGGTGTGTTCAGGACCCCGAGGTTATTCTATGCCACTTCACATCATTTTCTTGGGATGGGGGAAAGGGTCCCTTCCAGGTGGGAACAGCATGGCAGCAGAGAGCAGCTGGGTATTTTCAGGAGTGTTCCATGTGAATCTTTTGCCTCTTTCTTGTACTCTCTGTTAATAGTATTGTTGTTGCTATTGTTTGTTGTATCTCATTGCTTTTTCCAGTAAATTACTTGTATCTCAACCATGATCTTTACCTTTTGTGACTCTAATGCTCCTCTCCAGCCTGTCCCAGGGCAGGTCAAGAGGAGGGGTGAATTATTGAGCAGCATATGGTTTGGAGTGGTTTCAGTGAGAACACTAAATTGGAGAATACTGTTCTAAACTAAAACAGCCTTGGTGTTTATCCATGGTTGCAAGAGAATTGACATCCAGTTTCAAATACTGAACGTGATGAAATGTGAGGACTGGAAACTGGTAGCAGTCAGTTAGCTAATGATGCGAAATGTTTGGGGCTCTCAATTTGTTCTACTGAGACTTATACCAGAGAAACTGCTGCTAATAATGATCCAGACAAAGGAAAATATCTAGTCCAACTGTGGACAACGTATAAGCTTCTTAAGAATATATTAATTCAATCTGTTCAGTTAAAAAAATATATAGAGCAGACTTACTTACGGAAATATAAAACAATTTACAAAACACTTTATCACAGTATTTATCGATGCCTGAAGCTCAGTTTAAGATTCCAAAAACTCAGACAATTTTTGAACTTTATTTAAAACAGTATCCCTCAATATCTTGTATATTTTAATAAATCATGTTTCCACCAATTTTCTAAGACTAAAGACCCAGCTGGAGGTTTATCCATATATTAATAAAGTCCCTGGAAGACTATATTACCAAAAACTTTTTCTTAAAAGCATTTTATCATTTTAGAGATCACATTGTTTTAAAAATGTCATTATTCATCTATTGGAAAGTCCTGGAAGTTATTGCATTAATTAGCTGATATTAAAATAAAATGTAGCCCTTATTATGACCCTGCTTTCTCTTGCGACTTTCAACCACAGTTCAAGTAAATCAAAAATATCTTGGTTATAAGGGGACTAGTCAATTGTAATGAACTCGGACAGTTATACTTTTTCTCCTTCAGGAGCTATTCCTGGCTGTCCGAAACACTATCTTCATTCTCTTGTACCAAAATATGTAAAGCCTGAACAGCACTTCTCCCTAGACTGTGGATCAACCTGTGGGATCTGGGGTCCAAAACACACGTGGTTGTGTTCACTGCTACTTCTGTATAAGCCTTGTAATTGGCCATGGACAAGTTCACAGTCTAATGACACTTGTTTCACTGACTAAACAGGAGAAATTAATGCCTTCCCAAGAATAATCCAAGTTGCAAAATAACAAGAAGTTGAAACTTAGATTATTACTGGACTAATAAAGTAAGGAAAGGATTAATTCCACTGAAGGGTTTTTTTCCACACCTGTCCCTTTGAATGTACACAAAATTATGCAAATAGAACAAGGGCTGGCAGTGAAGAAGCTTGTTGGCCCTGAGTAGATGGAAAGCTCTACTGGAAGATGCCCAGATGCTTCCTTGTCTGTAGCTACATTTACTAAACTTTGACATTAATTATGCTCAATTTTTTTTTCCTTTTGGATGTTAGTAAAGAGAACACTAATTTTCTTGCTTTTTAAATAAATATATGCACCCACAGGGCTCATCCAATGGTGTTAATAGAGCTCCCCTAGTCACTTAAAGGCTATTCTCTATCGACTTTGGAGAGTAATTTCTTCAGCAGCAATCGCAAATGAGTGGAGAAAGGCAAATGTAATAGAAGGATCTTGGAAAACACAGGCACAACAGCTTCAATTTAACCTCTGTCCCTAGGAAAATTAAGAAATAAATCCTCACATAAGCCACTTCCAAACACAAAAGGATGAGAAGGAAATTAGAAACAGCTGGACTGGATTTTTCAATACCAAACATAGATCCAATATCTGGATCTATAGTGCTTGATCTACCTGGTTTATAGACAAATTTGCCACAGATTTGTGAAAAAATATGGAGAACAAAGAATGTTTTTTATATTGATGTTTCCAAGGGTTTCAATTACAGTAATAAGTTAGTTATTTCAAAGAGATACACTGTTCAACATGAGAAAAATAAGTGAGTTTCTGAGCCTTGAGAGTAGCATAGCTGGCAATTTCTTGTGAGTGATATTGCTCAAGGTTTCAAAATGTGAACAACTTCTTCAATGACCTTTGTAGGAATTTTATTTCATCAAGCTGATGTCAGATTTTGGGGAAGAACTGGTAACACAGGATATAGAAGCAACTAACCTGCAATAAATTAGAGGAATGGTCTAACAGGAACTGTGCGAAGTTTGTGATCAGGATAAAATGATGGATCTAGGATGGAGGAAGCCCATGCTCTGGTACAGGTTGGGGAAGTCATTATTTACCTCTGTTTGACAATAATGAGGTTACCTCTGAAATATTTGTGTCCAATTTTAGACTTCCCTGTGCTAACAAATTGGGGTGAGACCAGTAAAGGGCCATAGGGTTGATTAGGAGTCTGGGACAGATGACATCTGGGGAGAGGACAAGGAAACTGCACTTGTTTGGCCCAGAAGCAAGCTGATTACAGCCTTCCTCTGCACAAAGCTGGGTTAAGATGGAGCCAGGCTCTACTCGGAGCTAGAAAGCTAAAGGACCAGAGGCATCACACATGGTTTTCCACAGGGAATGTGCTGGCTGGTTTTAAGGAAATCTTTGGATAATGAAAGCTGTTAAGCACTGGTCATCCAAGGAGGTTAAAGCATCTCAATCCGTGGAAACCTTTAAAACTCGATGTGATACAGCCCTGAGCAGCCTGATGGAACTGTCACATTAAACTTGCTTTTGAGACTGGTTAGCTGAATTCCAGAGGCCTCTTTCAACCTACATTTTTCTATGGTCCTATTGATTCAATGGTAATACAAATTAGCACTCTAGCTATGGAGTGTGAGCAATGACTTTCTCCTGATGATCAGGATTGAAGGCAGCTGATCAGTGGAGGGAGAATGCACCCAGAGATGGGGCAAGGACACATCGAGAAATCTAATGTACACATAAGTCTGGGTAATCAGTAATCCTAGGAGGCTGAAGTGGAGCCTCTGTGAGCCATGGGATATTGTCAACCACAGTTCTCTCCAAAACAGCCAGAATCAGACAAACTACCTTTTGTTTGTTAATACTGTAACAAGTAATAACAAGCACTTTTGTGCACCAATCTTTTGCTGATGTGCTCTTTACTAATAACTACATAAGGCAGGGGGAATTTCTTAATATATCTGCACTAAGTTCTGACAAAAGGTTACCTTTCAATAGACGAAGAAGTTTCTAGATGGATTTTTTTACTACTTTAACAAATACACATTTTGTTACAGTTCCTTTCTTTCCTAATGCAGATACCTGACTGTTAGATTATATACTACCTTGAAGCACTTTTCCAACAGAAATGACTGTGATCAAAGTGAGTACATTTTTTATTGTAAACTGGATCACACAGTATAACTTGTCTTTGATACTGTGAACTTCAACAAAGTACTTAAATAGCTTGTGTCTTAATTTCATGATGATTAATAAAAAGTGCTCTGTTTAAAAGGTTGAAAGTGAGAAAGAGAATATTTTAAGTTTCAGTGCTCAGGGAATAAACAAGTTACACAGTTCTGGTCGTAATGAAGCAGGTCACCAAATCAAGACACTATGACAAAGAAGTCATGACCTCTAAAGTCATTAAATCTTATTGCTTGCTATTTAAGATTGAGACAAGAAACCCAAGCTGAAATGAACTAATGGGCTTTGAAAGTTTCTCTGGAGGCTTAATGAATTCAAGGAGAGGAAAGGACATTTCAAAACTGTTATAGCTCAATATTAAAGTTTATATTTCATACATTTACTCTTTAACCAGCAAGCCCAAAGACTAGTCCCAACACACAGTAGAATTGTAATTCTATTATATAGATAATCTCAAATAATACATCATTTCAATGATAAATGAGCAATTCATGGGCACTAGTCATTCTAGGAAACCCCCTCATGGAGAACAGAGATGATACAAAATACTTATCTGAATTGCAACTTATAGAATTGTGCTCACATCCCAAACTCTCAGCTGAGTAATCCCCAGTGTCAAAGGACTCATTCAGCCTGTACTAGCCCCTGTACCAAAGGTCTAGATGGAGCTCAGACTGCTCCCCATATCTAGGATTAGGACACAGGATGTGCAAAAAAGTTTTTAACAATTTCTTTTTCATTCCTTGCAGCTCTGATCTTTTGTCTTCCAAACTCACATTAATGCAATCAGTTATCAGAATACGCAATACTGCATCTGCCCTGACCTTCCAGGCTACCACACAAGCATCGGACCTTGTAAAACAGCCTAGGGTAGATCTAGTAGAGATTCAAAATTAGTCTTCTGTCCCCTGAACATCTTGTTTTTGAGTTTTCCAGAAGCCTCTTAATGTAAAATGAGGGATGTCTAAGCCAAGGTTAAAATAGGGAAGGCTTATTGCAGCACTAAACTTGAAGGATTTTGTTATGGTTGCATCTTTTGTTCTTCAAAATCTATTTAATCCATGTCCAAAAATTTCTGTTTGATTTCAGAGGATTTTGGATAACACAAAGATGGCTTATTGCAGCTGCTGTAGCTTGTGTCTCATGATGGCACACATTCTTGTAGGTAGCACCTGGATGATACACTTCATGTGAGTTGTTTGGCTCTCTAAGTAGTAGAAGGACTTACAGAAGCAAGAAAAAAGATCCTGTTTGCTGATGTTTTTACCAAGACTGAGGGTTTCATCCTGCTTCTTTTGTTCTTTCACCCTCATCATGATGGCAACAACAGTTCTTGTTTCTATTTGTTGCAACAGCAATATCTGCAGATTTTTTCTTTCTTAATAACATTTGCTCTTGTCCCTGACATGGTAATAGTCTACTAGCTTTATTATTCTGTTCACCTGCTTCCACTGCAATTGAAGCACTGACCTCTTTTGTTCTTTTACCATATCTGATGGTAGTGGTCCTGTATTTACCCTCTGCTATTACACTTTCCTATGTCTTCATCAATCTGATCCCACTTTTTTCTCAAACAAAATATATTTGAAGTAAACTAGGAAAGTGGAAAAGAGGTGGGAGATTTTTCCATTCTTCCTCTTGTGTTTTTTTTTTTTTTATATGAGTGTCCTGTATCTAGAGCAAAAACTATACTACTGTTTTAAGTGGAAAGTAAAAGAAATGGGTAGGAGCAAGCCCAGTCCTGTTTGCTTTTGTTTGGACTTGTAATTTCAGCTTTTGCTTCAGAATATCAGGAAGTAGTGTTAATAATTAGATGAAAATTGGGGATTTTAAGCTTTTGCAAAAAGATGTTACAGTCCATCCAAAATTTTGGAGAAAAAAATCAAGAATCTTTAGTTTTAATTATGTATCTTTATTTCCTACTAGTATAATTGTTTCTTATTTTTAATTGCAAAACACAATAGAATTATGAAATTGAGTAGCCATATATGACAAGAAAATTGACCCATGATCAATTCGGATAAAGCAAGCAAGTTAAAATTCACCTGTTTCTGTGATTTTTTATTTATGTCCAGCAGATCTCTACAGGATTAATTGAACAGGTATAAGGTATAAGAACAAGAATTGCCCAACAATATCTAATTTAAATTTGCTACCTTTTTAAAATATACTGTCAAAATATGTCTGTCTCTTATAGATTTATTTAGCCTTTATAGTCATTTTGTATCACAAGGAAAAATAAAAAGAAATAACATAATAAAAAGACATTGCATATAAAATAAAGATTTATGTCACAGATTTGTGTCAGAGTGTTCTATCTGTGCTGAAACAGTTATTTTAAAAATGCTTTATATAAAGTTGGTTTACAAGGGAAAATTTTGCTTATAATGTGATTTCCCCAGAACTGAAGTTTGAATCTCAGAAGTGCTGAAACCACTAAACGTAGGTGATAAGAAACACTGAGGGCTTCTCAGCCTAAAAACTGGCCTGCAGTTTCAGTGAATACAGGTTACAAATGCCAGCATTGAAATTTGCAACCTTAAAAAATAAAGGGGAAAAACGCTTTGATCAGCAGCTTGCCTGGATTTTACAGCCACTAGTTGCATTTAACTTTAAATTACGAAAACAATATTTCTGGCTGTTGCTGAGTAAATCCTAAAAGGAAGCACTTCATAATATAAAACTTAAGATTGAAAAAACTAGTGCTAAAACAAGACCCAGCCTTATTAAACACTACAGAATTCTCTGAACCTTGTAGTTCAATTAAATAACAAATGTGGCTGGATATGAGACAAGAGATATCTAAGCAAGAAAGAGGTAACATCATTTTTTCCATGATTTGAGTTTGTATGGCTGAATTCTGGATAATTTTGACTCCCTATTATCAAAATACATATTATACAGAAGAAAGTATCTGTCATATACAGCATTTTAGTGTTTTAAAATACAGTTTAAAAACAAGAAAAGGTACCAGTAAATATTATAATTCCGTCTGTATAGTTTATATCCCTCCTAGAATCATATTTTGCAGGAGAACCATAATACCCTAGGTTAAAAACCTAAATATCAACTATCTTCCTAGAGTCTGGATCTCAGAAGGCATTGTTAAAAACCTAAAAGCCATTCCCTGTGAGTTATTTTCACCACCATAACTGGAATGGGTCAGAGGCAAAAAGCCTTTGGCTTATCTGAAAAATTTCAAGTTTATTTTTTCATCAGGTCTGAGAGAAAAATATTATTGGAAGGTGAGAAGTGTTGTAAACCCCTGAAAATAGATTAAAATGATTGGACAACACTTGAAAATGTTTTTCTAACTTTCAATTCACCTAAATCTGATTGCTATTTTGCCTTTTTTTTATTTCCAGTTTTGATATAATTCTGTAATTTTGATGTAAACCTGACTAATTTTGCAAGGAGCAGTATAGCAGTGCTACCTCCCACCTTAAAGAAAGAAATTGCTCTCATTCCTGCACATATGGGCTGAGAAATTAATCATTACTGTGTTCATTAAACAATTCTATGAAAATCATTGTAAGAAGATACCTAAGACAGGAAATAATGTTTCCTTTTAGATAAATTGGATACCTGTCTGTATAAAGCCAAGAGTAAAAGACTGCCTAGCTGTGGAAAGACCAGCTCAAAGCAGTTAGAGTAATTGCTGAAACAAGTATTTCACACAATTTTAGTATAGATTAGCAATGTGGCAATAGTAATCTAGTGATGAAGGCCAGAAATGTGAGAGCAACCGACCTTGGCTCTCATCATTCGTGACCTAATCAGATGCATTCCTGCCCTTGCCTGTATCCTTGAATCCCCACTGAATGGTTCAGCTGGTTCTGTGCTTACACAGCTATTTCCAGCTGGTTACTTAATGATATATGAGCCTGGAGGAGTCACAGGAGGAAGAGTGGCTATACATTTCAAATCTGACCTAGTACATAGTAAAATTCTCTTCCAGGTGGGGGGAAAAAAAAAAAATTATTTGAGTGTATCTACTTAGGACAAGAATCCCAGTTAAAATGTAGAAACCATGATGGTCTGCAGACCATACACCAAGTGATTGGTCAAGTATCTCTTCTCAGAGCTGACTGATGCAAAGGGACTTGTACAAAATTGTGAACATTTAGGTCCTTTTGAACCCAGTCAGACTATACCTGTGGTATTTATATGACCATGAAATTCTACCAAACCTTCTATAGAAAACAAGGACACATGAGAGTGTCTTTGACCTAACTTGAGAGGCTTTAATCTAGCAATAGCATGAGACCTCATCCTGTTAATACTGCTGTTCAAACCCTGTGAAAGATGACTACCACACCCACAACATTAACACCTCTGCTGTTAAAGGATGAGGATGATTTTGAATATCAACTTTCAAGGGGTTTAGTCGTGTAAAAAGACAGAGAAGATTCCTTGTAAATCATTCTCTTCTCTTTAATAGGCAAGATTTACAGGTTGTTGAGAAGGGACTACTCTGCAACTACAAAATTCTCTTCCCAGTAAGTTATAAACAGAAAGTGTCTACTCTATGTGTAGACCTCAACATGTTTTGTGGAATTATCTTCCCCATTCACAACATTTTAGGTATTAAATTTTGGAGTTTACGCTGGTACAGATTACTAACAGCTGGTAGTCATTGCAAAACATCTTCAGTATATAACTTAAGAGTTTATTATTCAAAAACCAGTGTACTCCAGACAATGAAACAAATAAGGACAGCACAAGTGACCTTAACCTTCTGGCCACATCCTGCATTACTTTGCAAAATTCCTTTGTGGACTCCTCTTGGAAGTGTTTGTGGAGGTTCATGGCTCAATTGTTAAAGGCTTCTGCTCTGACACCTGAAAAAGCTTTATTTTGTGTATATAATTAGCCTTCTTACTGTTGCATGGCAGTAGTTTGAAATGGGCTGCCTGTTCCAACATCTGGAAATTGAGAACACACAGCTGATAGTTCATAAATTAAGAATAACAAAAGCATGGAATGGAACACCCAGGGTTTTTCGAGCAACCACACAGATCAAGACAAAGATGAATCATCTCAACCAGTTTTGCATGACCTCTGATACGCCCCATTACAATTAGCAAGGATGTGTGTGAAATGAAATACACTGAAAAAATAGTTAGTCAAGAATAACTGTGCTAAACCAACCTCTAGCTAATTAAAAATTACAGTCCCTTGAGTATTGTGTTTTAAGTAAAAGAAGCCATGAGAAGACTCTTTTTTTTTGGTGAGGGGAGACATATGCAAGGATTTGAGAAACTTCACATGTGGGCACTGCTTATTTTCTCATAATTTGTGAATGAAAAGAGTCTTGGAATTTTAATATTCCCTTTAAAAAGCCAAAACATTATGTTCAAACCTTGAAAAGTTCATTAACAAGCAGACTACAAATTTTACTGGTTTTTCTTTAATAATGAACTACAGCTAGTTTACAGGACAGTGAAAATATTCAGAGTTTTCTGCTGTGGAGCAAACCTATAACCAGTTTCCAATGCTTTTTCCCTTGCAAATTCAACTTCCTAAATCTCACTGCAACTGACACTGTTATTCTCCGCTAAATAATCTAAATTAAGGTGTTGCTACTTTTGCTGGCAACTAAGATGATTTTATGAATTCACTAAGTTGAAACAAGCAGCTCTGGAAAACTGCTTTTAACTGAGATTATCTACCTATTTCCTGCATGACTATCCTGTCCCTTCAAGAACAGAGGACTTTCTAAATGTGGTTATGCATTCCCTTTGAGAAAATGTCCTGGTTTTGCTTTACGGGTGTGCAGCAGGAAGAATGCCTGACTGCAGCTCTGCGTCACACGGACTGCCCATCAGGAAAGGGTTAGAACTAAAGGATGCCAAAGAGGCCAAACCCAACACACAATGTTTTGTTCAAGCTCCTTTCCAGAACCTCAGTAGGAGCTGGGGTGAATGCACAGGTTCCATCGTTTCCTCTGACCACTGAGCCCAGTACTTTGGCACCCAGACTTGCATCCTGGATCACAGGAAGGAGCCTGACAGTTGATGTGACTGTAGAACAAGTCAGGCTGCTTCCTGAAGAGCTTCTCTAAAACTTTCCAGGTGGTGGATAGAAGAATAATGTTAAGACAACTGTTCAATGTATCTTCCTCACTTTTTTGTGAGACATGAATCACCTGAAGTAGTCAGATGTGTTAGCAGACTACTGAGTACTGAACATTTAGTTAAATGGAGGTCACCTCTTTAAATCACTGTGTACAAAATATGCTTTGTCAGACATGCCAGTAATCCAAATCCCTTAACTGCAGCAAGCTTAGGTTTATTTCGAATACAAGAATGAAAAAACAAAAATTGATTTTTCTAGACATTAGCATTAAAGGGTAGCCAAAGAACGAAATTTGTTTGAAGTTTGTGTGAATAACAATTACAGCACCAGCATCAAGTTTAATCTTTTTTTAAGCCCATTTACATGGAAAATGAATTTATAATGAGAAGTTAAGTCCCAAGTGATATAATAAGTTATTGTTTTCCCTACAGTTTTGGATGTTTTCTCACCCTTCATTGCCTTCCATATATAACACTCATAACACAAAGCCTCTAATAAGTTACAGAAAGTGTAATTCTATGAAAGAATATATTAAGTGGTGTGCCTTACAAGGATATCAAAGGAAAGCATTTTTGTTTAAAAATTGTCATACTGTTTTAGAAAAAACAAAAAAAAGTGCTAATAGTTACTGGAAATGTCCCCTTAAAACACAAACTCCTTTTAGCCATCCAAATAGACGCTGAGATCAAAAGGTGAGCTGCATGCATTAAGGGCAGATGTTGAGTCAGCAGCTCTTGTTTAGTTTAACAGAGCTGTATTCATGAGCATGAGATGAAAAGACCATTTTACACATGATTACAATCAGTGGTGAAGAGTTCTACTCATAAATAAGGACTTCCCCTCAGGCTGCATGGTAAACAGCTGGACCTGTACAAAAACAATTATTAAAATTTTTCCAAGATGCTGGAACATTACCCAAAATAAAATTTTCTGCAGATACTGCCTTTCACCCCTTGTTTTCTGTTTAATTAGCCCTATTGAGATGTAGAGCTCGTTAACACGGTCAGAGAACAATGTTGGTATGCTGTTTTGTGATATGAGGGCATATCATTGAGGGAATAAAAAGTTTCCCATTCCCCTTTAAAACTGGATTAAATGAGTTATTCTTGTTATACCCTAATTTATAACTATGAAAACGAAAGTAATGTCTTCAGAAGAAGAGTTAATCCTTTTGGCAGAAGCAGTGACAGAAGCATTGCCCTTTCCCTAAATCCAAAAGGAGGTTTGAAGGGGAAGCAGGAGACTGTACAGTTAATTTCATTGAAAGAGCATATTTATGGATGGGGTTTTTTTACTTCTATTTGTGCTTGAAAATGCTGATTTACAGACATTTATTAAACCAGGAGATGTTTATTTATCTATATATGGTAGCTGGAAGGAGCGTAGCAGGTCAAAGCTGCATTCTGCTAAGCACTATTTAAACTGATAGCAAATGACATTCCCCTCCCTGAAGTCATTAGAGTCTAAAATAAATGTTCATAGAACAACCTTCTAAATACAATTTATGTGCAGCATAAAGCATTCTATTTTAAGAGAGACATATGGGAAGGAGAAGTTTTCTAATAAGGTTACATCTACACACAAGGTTACAAGAAGAGATGTATTTTCCCTGCTCATGCTCTCAGATGGATATTAGCCAGCTCTGGCCTGGAGTGACCAGGCTCTGTCAGCATAATAATATTGTGGTGGCAAAATACTCAGTCTCTTAGCAGCACTTGTTGGCCCTGAAGCTACTGGGTTTGTACTATGCAAGGACTGGAGCAAGGCCACGCAGAGCATCCCAGAGAACTGAAACAGGAGTTATCCATGTAAAGGTAGGTGACAGCAAAAGAATTACCTCAAGACAGCTTGAATAGAAACTGTGAACCTGCTCCTAAACTTGCAACTACATGCCCCATAGGCCTGTCTTCCTGGTTCTCTTTAATAGAAAGGCAATATTCCTCTGGATGTCAAAAAGGATGTCCAAAGATGTCAAAATAAGTCTTTTCTCCTTGGCTTAATTGAGTGATTTTACACTAGGGCCTGTCTCCGCCTTTACTACATTTTATTAAGAGTAGATGAACACAAAGTGCTGTAAGTGTGATAAATGTCAGGACAACTGAGACTGGGACTGTGCAGCAATATTTTCTTTATTTGGAGACATGAGAATGGATCTTTTGGTCATTAAAGACAAATTGCAACACCTCTCCATTACTGTTCACCCTCCGCCAATTCTGACTGCAGACAAAAGAAAAAAAAAAGGCCTCAAAAACATAGAAAATATTTATCGGGAAGGAATTGCACTCACACCAGGTGAAAGTAGCCTGTGAAGTTCAGTTACTCAAGACACTTAATACAAAGAAATTTGTTACCATGGTGTTGGTAGTGCAGTATTACCAAATGATTATTATTGAGATACATAGTGAACTAAAATCTAGGCTGTACTGAGCTATCTTTGCTTGGTTAAAAACCTGTTTGCACAATCTAAGATGAAAGCTACTTCTAGCCTTGCTGTTTGCTGAATCTACATCCTTCTTATATTAGGAAAAAAAAAAAAAAA
>VXAC01008819.1:117979-264483 GCA_013399225.1 Rhipidura dahli
AAAAAAAGAGGAGGGAAGAGCAGTGACAGAAGAGAAAACAATCATTCTGATGGAAAAAACCCAGTATACAGATCAGACTCCTCTCTCCTGAAAAGAGTCTAGTGCATCAGAGAATGGAACAGCACGCTGCTGACTCCTCTAGAACCACTAACGTAGCATTAAACTCCTGCATCCAGATCATGGAGCCAAATACTACCCAGCCCTGGAGGGAGGATTGATCCCTGAGGAGCACGGCTGGTGGCCAAGTGCCACCCTGCTGGACAACCCCTCAGCCCTGCCATGCAGTCTCTCCACAGCTGGGCAACTCCTACAGAAGGATGCTGTGAGCCACAGTGACAAAAACATCACTAAATGCCAAAAACCTACATCCTCTGCATCTCCCAGTTTAATGGGCAGGTGACCTTATCCTGGAGGAGATTGGATTGGTTAAACAGGACTTTTGCTTTGTGAGGACATGCTGACTATGCCTGATGGTTCTGTTGTCTTTAAAATGACTTTTGATAGCACCCAGTCTCTACCCTTCTCTTCCATAATTTTTCCAGGTGTTGAGGTTAGACTCACAGATTTGTTTCTGGGTCTTCCCTCACACCCTTCTTGGAAATTGGAATAATATGGCCCTGCTTTCAGACAGCAGGGGATACCCCAGACTCCTTAGTCTTTGGTAGATGATGGAGAGAATGCCAAAAGCATTCCAAGCTCCTTCAGCTCTCTGGAATGCATCTGATCAGGCCCCATGGACTTGTGAATATTCCCCTGATACATCTAGTTTCTGACAAGTTTGGTGTCAAAATGAATGAGAAGTCCCTGTTCCCACATGGTCCTTTGTCTCAGAGAATTGGGAAGTCTGTGGTCTACAGAATTATTAGAAGCTGAGGCAAAAAGCACCGTCTCTGTTTCTGCCTAGACTTCAGTGCATGTGGGGCAGCCTTGACTGAAGAGAAGAGAGGAAGCAGGAAAAAGAAGAAAAGAGATGGATTGCCCACCTCTTTTACAAGTTCCTCCTCTATTGAATCCATCATCCTTGTCTGAAATTCTTCCTTAGGAAAATGATAAACCTCATTATTGCTTTGTGGACTATCTCTCTCTTTTTTCTATCATTTATTTTCTTCCTCTCATCTTAACCATCCTCTTACTCATGTGGTCTCTTTGAGGTGGAGAAGCCTTTAGATGCTGACATTGACAGCATGACATGTCAGCATTAACATTGAGTCAAAGTTGCCTTAGAGATACTTTACATCTGCCCAACAGTGACAGACTGTTCCTTGTGACCTGGGTGTCCCTTGAGCTCCAAGTAAAGAGGGGTCTGGTACGGATACTATGAGTTATATATCAAAAGCAAAGCATTTAATCCCAATTCAGGAGCAGATAGGCAGATGGTTATATTTCAATTGGTCAGCAGTACAAAGTTGAGCACTTAGGCGTAAATAGAGGACCTTTCTTTGTCAGTGCTTACCACTCTCCTGGGAAGTCTTCTAAATTCCATCTGAAGTCATGGGGAAATATCACCAGTGACTTTGGTGAAATTTGCATCAGGCAACTTAATTTCGATATATTTTTTTACATACTAAAATATGTAATTGGTTTTCAGAAATTGCCTTGTTCCCCACACATCTGAATCCTAGGAGAATTATTGAAACAGGCAATCTGGGTTCACCAAGTATGTAAGAAAGGCCTAGTACATTTTCATTCTTCTTTGGACCCACCACTGAGATCACTGTCCCAGAGAGTTTGCAGGGGGAAAGCTGCCTTCATGTTTCTGCTGAGGCAGATGTGCCTCTATCTAAATTCTATATAATCTCTGATTTTCTTCTTCTGGGATTTAGCTAAGATTTCTCTGGCTTTCAAAAATTTGGAGTCAGACCCAGGCAATCATTTATGATGCATTTATTGATGCATGTCATCACTTAATTTGGTCAAGTAATCATACTTTTTCTCATACATAAAATTATCAGGGCAGCAATTTCAGTGAGTCAAATGAGGCTTTGCTGTCACAGAGTATATTCATGATTAACAAGAACATACCCTATTTCAAAATTACATTGTGACTTAAAACTTTCATTTGGTCAGAAGAGTAGAGTTCAAAGAAGCTACAAAACCTTTTAGGCACTGCTAGCTTTTTGTAAACCAGTTAGTCTTTTTAGTCATAACAGATTGAATTTAAATTTTCATCTTTCTGCCTGCCAGAAAACTCTACTTACAGTTATCAGAAATACCAAATCAGATTAAAGCTAAAACATAAAGAACATAGTAATCCATAATTACTTAAAATACCAATGTTCATTTGGAGTAATTCACATTGACAATATAAAATCAAATACTTCAATTAAACTGTTATGCAACATTTTCAATTCCAGCACATTACAGCAAAAAAACAACAAAGCAGCAAGACTTACTGAACAAGGTAAATAATTACCTATCTGATTCAAAGCCATGTTGAAAAAAAACAACAGAATCCAAATAACCAAACTAACACACTCAAAAAAAGCTTTTGTCTTGTTGATATCTTGTAGTAACTACATATCCAGGCAGGTAAAAGGCAAATCACCACCACATTAGTAGAATACAGATAATAATGCAAGATTAATTTGGCTCAGTTTCCTCAAAATAGTAGAATACCTGGATATTCAAGATGACACATCTGACTTAGTATAACTTGCTTCTTGTGAATGTAACCCTCAGGAAATTACCTGCTTTGTTTTACACGAGCACTTTCAAATAAATGGACCCTGAAATATCTTTACCAGAACCTCTCTATTTCAGGATGACTTCATGCTGCACATAATAAAACACTGTACCTCTTTTCTACAGCAGATTGCAGAAACATGCATTTGTGGCTTCAAGGAAGTAGTCTTTAGTACCCTACACAAACATTTAGGTCTCCTGTGTACCAACACTCTTTTGCTGACTTACTAATCTGCCCCATTATCCAACTTTTGATGCTTTCAGCTGTTTTGTACAATGTGCATGGAAATAGGCTTTTTCAAGGCCACATACACTAGTTAGACAGATTTACTCCTTGCTGGTGGTACAGGTGTCACTTTTTTTTTTTTAATATAGTATTTTTAATTTTTTAAGGTAGTTATGACAGGTGACTTGCCCTTGACATTAAGCATTGAAAGATGCTTATTGATTTTATTATGCCCATGAGAATAGATTCTGAAATCATAGAACACACATACACATTTATCTCGTGTAAACCAGATTCTGTCCTATTTCCACCTGTGCATCCAGATCTTGAGTTAGCCTGATTTTTAACTAATTTTTATCTGAACAAGGATGATACAAAAAGGTGAGGGAGCTTGACATTGAGTTTATGTAGTATTCTCAGTTACTGAAGTCAAGCACACAAACAAATGTTTTATTCAAGCTAAAACTGCAGCTTTAATTAAATGTTTTTTTATTTGAATGATTCAGAGTTAAATACAAAACCGAAAAAAACCCCACTTTTAATGGGACTTTGTGTCGTCCTGGTTTTCCTTTTATGAATAGATAAAATAGTATTAAATAAATAGTGGTCCCCATGTTTTGCAATATTTATGCCACTGAACCTTGATTGTCCATTTGCAAGGCAGGTAAGTAGGTATCATCTAAAATACGGAACTTTTCTATGAGGAGCTGTTTAAGAATAAACACCATACAGCAAAGAACAAAGCTAGGCAGCTAATGTAATCCACTCTTCTATATCTATGTAATCCACTCATTTGAGACACAAAATATTTCTAGCAGGTCTCAGTTGTTGATACAACTGAGATACAGTGCAGAAAGAAATAGAGCCAAAAGAGAGCACCATAGAGGAACAGCTGAGTTCCCACCACTGTGCTCCTGTCATTACAACAGATTTTCTCTCCTCCTCGCTATCAAACAATTCCAGCTGCTTACCCATTTTTGAATTCTGAGAAAGAAAAATGAGTATATGTTTGCAAGTCAAATGCAGGTGAATATTTTAGGGGCCATGTCTGTGATGAAAAAGCTTTATTAAATCTTCAGCAATAGATACCTGCAGCAACAAAGTCATCTCCAGAAAGATAACTAGTAATTTACTTAAAATCATGCCAACTTAAACATTGTGAAAATAAAATGTTTTCTGTTTCCCACTAGTCTACTTTTATCCAGCTTGTTCTTTTTATTTTTATACAGAAATCCCTTTATAATCAATAGACTATGGCATTTCCACTTTCACATTATAGAGAATATGTTTTAAACCTACACAGAAAAAGTTCACAGAGTATCAGGCACTGTCAAATATATCAAAATAGTGAATATAGGCTGAATTCTTACATCTATTGTAAGGATTTTTGGAAGTGCACTACCAAGCTACTGGGTTGCCAAAATCTTCAAGAATTTGCTATGAGATTACCCACTGGTCTTACAAACTGAGCAGCTCCTGGCTATGTCCCTCTCAGCATCCACTGTACATATCTGGAAATAAGGTTCAATGGCTTTTGTTTGCAGGCTGCTCCAACCTTTTAAATAGGAAAGACAATCAATAAATACATTTCTCTGACATAATGCAGGAAGCATCCTTATTAATCTTTGTAGTTTTGCTCTGCTGTGTCCACATGTCTCATGTGAACTCCATCAGACTTGAAAAACGGGAGCTGTATCCCAATTTTAAACATCTTAAAATAGAGGAGACTTCATTACTTCAGCTGTGATCTGAAAGTGATATAGAACTTCAATTACAAAGAGCTTTGGTCAAAGATAACAAACATGATTTTTAGAGCTATTTGACATTAAGTCTATGAGGGAAGGAAATGTTCTTAAAAGGAATTTTTTTAACTGACTTTCCCCTTTAGTTGTGATGTTTCAGCAGTAGGAAAAGAGCAATAAGTATTTATGCAATTCTCTTTACCCAAGTATTTCAACATCCATGAAACCATACTATTAATCTATTAGCCTTAAGTATTAGGCAGATTAAGCAATTGTCCAGTGATAATGTGGAGACCTGGTGCTATTTTCAGTTCCACCTCTTTGAGTAAATTGCATTCTGTGCACATAGGGGCATCTGGAATAAATGTTTCAGGTTTCGCAACATTGCACCTCCATTCTTTGTATGAATTCAGGGTTCATCCATCCCCTGGCCTATTCATTGACTGCTGCCTAGGCATAGAGCACCAGCATGGTACATCCCTGCTGGAGTCTGTGCAGAAACAGGACATTGCTCTCCCACAATGCAGCATTATGTCTCATTGACAAAAAGGAAGGTGAAGTGAACCTTACTGAGAATTGGTCTATTTATAGCACCTGTAGCCAGTGGGATCCATAAGATATCTGTGTGAATGTAGTCCTAGTCCAGAGTTTTATCATTGCTGTTAGCATCAAACAGATTTTTCACGTCTTTGTGCGCTAGCCAGGTAATAAAATCTTGTTTTAATTGGTGCAATTAGTCCATGAAAGCGACAATAAATAAAATTCTACTAGTTCTTTTGCTATTTTGCTGGGTTTAAACCTGAGAACCGGTAAGTTTATTTATTTTTCTTATTATCACTGAAAAATGCCAGCTTAAAGTAAGAAAGTTAACATTGCAAAGCTCCCAAACTATTAAAAAGCTGAGATTTTTTAAGTGCCATTGAGGGCATACTTGCATACAACAGGATTGCATAAGTGTAAAGTCAGCACTACAAAAAACTAACCACACATTTTTCCATTCCAAAAGGATCTCCAGACTGACAAAAATGAGCATTTGTGTGACAGTTAACTATGTATCACCTGGAAGTAACAGACCATTATTGAGTTTCATACTGCACTTGCAAGACTGTGTTTGCTGACACCAGGAAAAGATCCTTATGTTGGTTGAGGTCTGGTTTTCTTCCATTTTGTCTTCCTGAAAATTGTCCTAGATACATTTCTCTGACTTTTCCCTTATTTAAAGAGTTAGTCCTGGAAGAATGTTTCATTGTGTTATCACATACTTTTCCTGCTTCTTGTTATGATATGTCTGAAAAGTTTGGATATCTACAACCCTTTTTTTGAAAAGCTAGTACTGCTGTTAGACTCAGCAGTATTTTTCTTTTTTGTTATTGGGCATGCTGTCACTGTGCAGGGCAGTTATCTGACCTTTATCAGAAAGGAAGGCAACCAAGAGGACACTAAGATATTTTAAAAAAACAAGAACATTTCTTTCAGTTTAAGAGAAGGTTACGTGTACGTATATGTACATTGACAGGCAGAGAAACCCACTTGAAATCTCTCAGAATGATATCTGCCATCTGCACAAAACAATTTTAATGGAGCTTAACAAAAGAACAAGAAGGCTGGTTTGATATTTGTCATTTTTCACCTCCTGCCACACAAATCTAGGAGGATTTGAAGCCTGTGTCAACACTGCATCACTAATTTCACCTTCTGACGATGCAGTGGGGTGACAATCCAAGCGTATTTCCTGAGTTTTTATAGAGTGACTTCCAGGGAAGAACACCAGTTCTAATTAAAGTTCTCACAGCATTATAATAAGGACAATTTCCCTAACTGGAATGTTACTGGGGAGTCCCTGCAGATGACTTATTTTTGGTAGCAGAGGCAGCAATCCGGATCTTTCAGTGCAAACCCTGATTTGTACTGACCTGTGAGTTGCTGATTGGTTTGCTTGAGCGCAATCACAAATCAGATCTGAAAACAGGCCCTAGTTCAGTGAGATTTAAACAAGATTCACTAAAGTGAATTATAATGATAAATAGATGGGAGAGAAAGATAATAATTTTTTCCCAACAATGTTACAAAAGGACTTAAGAACCATTATGTTGATAGTTCCTAAAGTGGTTTGCAGAAAGCCCTCATCTGTGTTACATCTGCTCATTGCAACACAAATTGCTTATGAAGCTAATACTTTGCATTTTGATAACTTGCTAATTGAAGAATCCCTTCATCGTCTAAGAATATAAATTATAGATTGATGTTATATGCCTCGTTAGATAACAGGTGTTTGGAGGACAATTGCTTTACAGAAATACTCACCTAACTCTTACATAAAAAATCTTGCAGTCTTAATGCACTCAATTACTAACATTGTGCAAAAGTCCTTCATCTGCTAGTCTGATAAACTGTTCATCAGCACTTAATAATGATTTTAATCTAAGCATAAAATGAGCCAGCTTGTTGACTACTTTGACTCAGTATGTTTAATCATATTATTTCTTTGGTTTTGGGTCACATGGTTTGGCACTAATTGTTCTGAAATTACTTCATTTTAATTGCTGGTATTTCTGTTTTAGTGTTAAATCAAACTGTATTTCCATTAGTACAAACAGCAGCTGAGTGGAAGACAATGGAACATCTCACCTCAGTTAGGTGAGAAAAATTAATCCAGAGACAATGGTATAATTATAACCAAACAAATTTTATGAGGTACTTTAATTTCACGTATTATTGCACTTTGCAAGTTGTACCTGTGGGTCAGCTAAGCTTATAATTCAATTCCTAAACACAATACATTAATGACAAAAATAGGATAAGATTCTATATGCATGTCTTTTTTACAAACCAATTTGTGCATGACAGGCTGAACAAAACATATGATCAAACCTCATCATTTTAATAACAAAAGAACATTCTGACAATTCTGAATTTTCTGTTGTAACCCATCTAAATTAAGATTTCTCCCTGCAGGTATTGGGCAAGTGAAACCATGTTTCCCACTTATCTTGTAGTGAGGAATAACTTACATAACAAAGAAAGTGACGTAAGATCCCAAACACAAACAAATTTTGGTCTTGACTTCTGGAGAATAAATTTTGAGTATCTGGTTGTGCCTAATAATTTGCGTAGTGTGAACTCCCTGTAAGATGTCTATTTTATCTATTTGAGATTAGCTCAATATCACATATTTTTAATGGCATATTATGTTTTATGTGTTTATATTTATTTATAATACATATTTCAATCTGATTAAAATTTTAGGTATTTTCCCACCAAACTGTACCATTCTATCAGAAGTAAAGCTTTCTACAGTCTGCTATTATTCAGATTAAGTATATTACAGAAGGAACCAAAAAAAACCCAAAGAAACAAAACCAAACAACAAAAGAAACCAAACCAAACAAGCAAACATAAAAAACCACCACCACCAAAAGAAAAAAAGCAAAAAACCAAAAAATAATTCAATGAAATACACTTTTTCAGACTTAAAGGAAAGAAATTATTTTGCTGTTTTTCCTCTTTCTGCAATCATCTAAATGTTTTTACATTACATTATTTCAAAAAGTTGGCACTGATGATTTATAATGTCAAAATGGATTCATCGTAAAGTACATTTAAATGAAAATTAATCAAAGTTTGGGGTGGTTCTTATGTCATGCATGAAAGCCACATCTGTGTTTTAAAATAGTCTGAAATAAGAATTGAGAGCTTTAGCTGATGTTTACAGAGTACAAAACACGAAGCCTGTTATTAGATTTTAGTATTACAAAAATGACAGAAATTAATTAAATTTCATGGGGCAAGAAATCAAAAGCATTCTAGAAGGAGTGGACATACGGCTTTTCATTTAGAAGGCAGAGTGATACCCTTGCTATACACCCAGTTCTCATTTTCTTTTAAAAATCTCCTTTTCTTCTGTTGTAATCCATACCTGTTTAGTTGGGACTGGTTTTTCTTAGCATACAAGAAATGAGGTCCCATCTCCTCTTTAAGGTAGTCTTCCATATTCCAGTCACACTTCAGACACTTGCACTTGAGACTCTACAGAGAGGTCTCCTGGAAGCAGCACACTGCAAAATATTGGCATTTCCCGTCCCAGAAGTTCAGGGCTTTTCTAGTGATTATGTTCCTCTTCATACCCCATAGTGGAGAGATACACGTGGGGTGTTCAGTGTACCTTAATGCAGAATTTGTTACTGGGTTTTGGATGTAGTCTGCTCCCTGTGTGATGAGGGGGAATAAAAATTAGAGTCTGGCATGTAAAAAAATTCAGTGTTGTTCCACTGGTATAAATCAAGATAAATTAAATGTAATGCCAGAGAAGTATTAGAAAGGGGAAATTTCCCCATTTTAGAGCTAGGATAGGATGAATTGTAAATATTTGTCTCATTTAACTTCTATTAATTCAAAATGGAATACATGCAGATCTGAAAGCAGAATAACACGGATTCACTTGCTAATTATTTGTCTCTCAAAAGTTCAAAACCACCTTTACCATGGTTGATTCTCTGTTTTCCTCAATTAAAGTTTAATGATCTCTCATTTTAGAGGGCAAGGGGATAAATCAAAGGCATCAATTCAACACTTTGCATAAACAGATTCCTAACCTCCATTTGGAAAATGGCTCCCTGTGCAGAGGAAAACAAAAGCAATGTCAAATTTGAATGTTCACATGCGGATGGGTTTCAGAAAAGGTGCAAGTGGAAGCTGCCTTGCTAAAATTAATGGAAGGATGAGTGTTCAGAAGTCATATTTAATCAAAATTCCCCAAAGATGGGACTTCAAATGATTTCTGTTTTAATTGAGGGAGCAGAAAATGACAACACATTAAGGCATATAGAATAAGGCATAAGAAAAGTTTTACATGTTTTTGTTATCCAAAGAACACACACACCAACCCAAACCATGTTAACCTCATGCAACAGTTTCCAATAAGGCAGTCTATCAGAATTCTACATTAAGAAAGCTGGAAGAATAGCTGTAAATGCAATGTACATATGTCAATGCTACAGTGCTTAATGATGTTACAAAATTTCTCTTTCTTCAAAATATTGATTTAAAAATATGAATTCATTAACAAAAAATAGTAAATAATAATAAAAATAACTGTTTTCTTAATTATAGCAAATGTCACTGCAGACCTGAGTGAAATAATTATATGTATCCTTAGGTTCCACTGTGGTGGAATATTTGATGTGCATGTTCCATTTGTCATTCAAAATTAAAGACTCAAACAATTTATAAGTATCTAATCAAATTTTCAGGTTGTTGCACTGTTATCACTGGGAAGAAAAACTTCAGTAACCTGCTTAACTCTATAATTTTTCACCTGCTTATCTATTAAATAATAGAAAATTAAAAAGTTGCAGTAATTCACACACATATCTGGTTTCATATAGAAGTTTTCCTAATATTATTGTTTGGCTTGTGGTCCTATGGAAGTATTTGATAACTGATGTTAGACTTTATTTTATAAACTAGTGAAATAAATGCAGGAGAAGGACCCAACAGTACTGAAGGGAAGCACTGAATTCTTCAAATTTAATTTCAGATATCTAAAATAGTGTCCCTTCTTTTCAGTCATATGAGGCAATTGTAATTTAATCTGTAGTAATTTCAGCTGTAGTTTTATAACACAGCAGCTGTCCTATATCAGCCCAGAAGCTCATGTTATTGTGCCCTGCCTCCATCTGCATTTGTGAACAAATGAGAAGGGACAAGAAATCAAAAGTATCCTAGAAGGAATGGATAGATGAGTTTTCTCTTGCTATCAGAGACTGCTTCACACTAAACAATATTTTGCACAAAGGCTGCCTGAGTTATTAGTACATATATTTGGTAACCATATGTTTTTCCCAAATCTTGAAATAAATTACTCTTCCGAGAACCTGTCCAGCCTGCCATTTCATTCTTTCATGTGAACTTTACAATAAAACAAACTTGACAGAGAGCACAGCTTGCTATTTGTCTGATTAGGAGACACCTTTTGTTGTTTTGAACTAGGCTCCTACTAGCATGTTCTGGAGGTGGCGAGAAAATCAATTTGATTTGTGGACCTGCCTTCCAAAATTCTTCTAATCCCAGCAGGAGAGTACTAGTTTACTCTGCTAGACCCAGTACAGAAGTTGCTTGGTACCTTTGATCATCCTTGTTCTCCCTTTCTGAAGTTTCTCCCTTTCCACTAGATTTTCTACTGTTTGTTCTTAAGACAAGGGGATCTAAATCAAGTGGCAAAATCAAGTCCTCTTGCTCCACTTAAATCTTTTCTAACAATTTTCAACTTTATACTTGTTTTGATCTGCAAATGGTTCGGATCATGAATTTGACTTTTCACAGAATTATATGCCAAATACACATTTTGAAAATCACTCCCACACTACATAAAGCCTTAGATTTGTTTTGAACATTCCACCATTTTATATTAAACAGCATGTTGAAAGACTGTCACAATATTTGTGCACCTCTGTATCTTTACTCATCCCTCTCAGGTGGAGAACTAAAGCATAAAGACAGTAGGTGAGTCACACACAGCACTTGCAATGATGTGCATGATGAACGTTGGATCTCTGTTCTGATGTTAAGTAATTTGGATTAGGCATTTTCCTTCTCAGCCCACCTAGAACCTCATCGGGCTTAACAAGGTTTAGCGGTGAAATGATTATACTGTTTCCAGGTTTCCACAGAATCATAGGACACCAGGTTGGAAAGGGTCCTCAGGGGTTATGTGGTCCAGCCTTCCTTAACAGAAGGCCAGTTTATACAGGATGCTTCAGCACCTGGTTCAGCCAAATATTGAAAGTGTCCAACATTAGGGAATCCACCACTTTCCTGTATTTATTCTGGTGGATGAATGTTTTCATAGGGAAAAATTTTCCTCTTGTGTCCAAATGAGATGTCCCCAGGAGAGACTTGTACCCATTACTCCCCATCTTCTCTATGTGACTCCTTGTGAAAACAGAGTCTCCATTGTCTTTGTAGCCAGACTTTTAAATACTGGAACATGCTGATTAGTTCTCCCTTAAGCCTTCTTTCTCAAGACAGAAACCCCCAATTCTCCAAGCTTCTTCCCATATGACAGGTTTCCTGGTCCTTTGGTCATCTTTGTGGCCCTTCTCTGAACCCTCACCAGTCTGTCCCCATTTTTTCTGTATGTCAGGGGCCAAAACTGAACACAGAGTGTTCCAGGTGTAGCCTGACCAATGCTGAGCAGAGTTTTAGGTAACAACTCCTCAATCTCTGCAGGTGATGTCCTTGTTGATGCAGCCTGACATCCCCCTGGCTTTCTCTGCCTCAGCAGGGCTGTTCACTGAGCCTGTCCAAGGACATCCAGGTCTCTTTCCACAGAGCTGCTCTTCAGACAAGTAGATGCTAATCTGTGCTTATGTTTTCCAGGTTGTCCTTGCGCTTGTCCTTATCAAACCTCATAAGGTTCTTGTTACTCTTACAGCCTATCCAGGGGTCTCTGCAGGATGGCTGTCCCTTGTGAAGGGTCCACATCCCCACTTAGTTAGGAATCATTAGCAAATTTCATCACTGTACACTTGATCCCATGCTCCAGATCACTTATTGAAGATACTAAACAGCTTTGGGTCCAATATCTTTCCCTGGGGGACCACATTTTTTGTGACAGGCTGGCCATTTGTAAAGCAGCTTTATACCACCACCTCCTAGGTGCAACCAGTCAGCCAGTTCTCCACCCACCTCGCAGATCACCTCTCTAGGCTGTAACATATCAGTTTTTCTAGGAGGTAGCTCTGAAAAACTGTACTGAAAGCCTTGGAGAAACCCATGCTGACAATGTCCACCACTTGCTGCACACTGTCCAAGCAGGTTACTTGGTTGTACAGGACAATCATATTTGTCAAGCATGATCTGCTGTTGCTGAATCCATGATGAGCTATCCCAGAAATGTGCTTCATCTCACTTGTGGCATCTCCCAGGAAAATTTTTTCCATAATTTTTCCAGGGAATGAAAACCTGATTGACCTATATTTGTTGAATTTAAGCCCTTCCTGCAAATAGGGCAGGGGTGACTTCAGCTTTCTTCCAGGCTTCTGGTTGCCCCCTGATCTCCACAGCTTCTCAGAGATTATGGAGTGTAGCCTCACAGTGATGTCAGCCAGCTCTCTTAACACCCTTGGGTGGATATTGACCCCTTCAATTTGTAGGGGTCAAGTTTCCATAACAGCTCAAACACCAACTCTTCCTTCTCTACTGTGTTTGCATCAACCCAGAATTTTCTTCCCAATATCTGAGGCCCAGCAGTGCTGGCAAAGACAGAGGTGAAGGAAGCATTTAGAATCTCCCACTTGTCATTGCTGGTGACTAATTCACATGTCCTTTTAAACAGTTGGCCAATGTTTTTCTTCTGTTTCTATTTGTTGTTTAAGTATGTGAAGAACCCTTTCTTGTGGCAAATTTCAGTTCAAGATAAGATTTTTTTTTAAATCAACTGCATCTCTGTACACCCTGGCAATGGCCTTGTAGTTCTCAAAGGGTATTTGTCTGCATTTCCATCTTGGTATCTGTCTAAAAATGGACTTGCCACTGTTCAAGGGTGGGCCAGTCAAAAATGGTGATAATACCTCTGTGATAACATTGGAGAAGAAGAAAGAGAAAAAATTATTGGGCACTTGTAATTGCAGCCAGAGAAAATCAGGGTGAGAGTATGTGAAAGGAACAACTCTGCAGATGCCAAGGTCAGTGGAGAAGGAGGAGCAGGAGGTGCTCCAAGCACCAGACCTGGGATTCCTCTGCAGCCCATGTTGAAGACCATGGTGAAGCAGCTGTGCCCCTGCAGCCTTTGGAAGTCCACAGGGATGCAGAGGTCCACTTGCAGCCCATGGAGGAGCCCCACACCAGAGCAGGGGGATGCCTGAGGGGAGGCTGTGACCCCATGGGAGACCCATGGAGAGAGGAGCCCACACTGGCAAAGCCTGTCCTTGAAGGACTGCATGCTGTGGAAGAGTGACCCATGCTGCAGCATTTTGGTGCAGACGGTGAGATGGAACCACTCTGGAGAAGTACATGGAAGACTGTCTCCTGTGGAAAGACTCTACAATGAGCAGGGCTGAGATGCCACAGGTGATGAACTGACTCATAACCCCCATTCGCTGTTTCCCTGTTCCACTGGGGTAGGTGGTAGAGCTGGAAGGGAGGGAGGGAGGGGGGGGGAAAGGTGTTTTTAAGGTCTTATTTTCCTTCTCATTATCCTTCTCTGAATTGGTTAGTAATAAATTCAATTAATATCCCTAATTCTAGCCAGTTTTGCCTGTGATGGTATTTGGTGAGTGATCTCTCCTGGTCCTTATCATAGCTCATGAACCCTTTGTTGTATTTTCTCTCATTTGTCTAGGCTGCAGAAGGGAGTGAGATGAGCTTGGTGGGCACCTGGTTTCTAGCCAAGGTCAACCCATTACAACATTCAAGGTTCTACTTAAGTGCTACTCCTACTCCACTTACTCTCTGCCTATCTTTACAAAACACCTGATATCCATCCATCATGATCCTCCAGGCATGTGAGTTGTCCCACCATGTTTCGGTTATTCCTACAGCTCGACTCTCCGATTGCGTCTGGTGCTCCAGCTGCTCCTGTTTCTTCCCTATCCTGTTTCACTATGCATACACTTGAGGTGGTTGGTAATCTGATTCTCCTCCTGGAAGACAACTAAGTAGCATTTTTTGCAGCTCTGGTTGGCCTGGTCCATTCCCCAGTTTCTTGCAATGTCATGAGTGTTGCCACTCTTCATCCTGTACCCCAAGTCCTTCAGTTTTAAGCCTCCCTTGCCAAGTTGGTCAGTGTGTTGTTACCCTTGCCTCTTTTAGACAGGTGGGTGCCATCCCTCCCTGACAGTCTATAATCATAATAAAATGCCCCACTGTCAAAAAAGCCAGAGCCCTCAAGAAAGCACCAGCCACAAATTTAGAAGTTAATTTGAATTATATGTCTATTTCCAGCTACACCCTCTCCTGTAACTCACAAAATGGATGAAAATATACCTTGGACACCAATCCCTCTCACTTGCACTCCCTGGGCTTGCTCCCTTTAAGGTTTCTCTTATTTTCCCAAATTCCAGATTGCAGTGTCATATGGGAAGAAGTAGCAAAGGACAGCAGGCTGTGCTCTGAACAAGCTGTGGCACTTGGACCTTGGCTCCCAGAAGGCAGAATACCTCTTGTGACTCCCTGTCAGCCCAGCAGCTGTGGCTGCCTTGGTGACCCCTAACAGAGAGTCACCCACAAGTAGTCCTCACTCTTTTTTTTGCAATTTTCACTGTGTGCTGCTGTGTGGTTTCTCCTTGCAGACTTTGCTTGAGGGTGTCTAAAGCTGTTTAAAGCCGTGAGTCTATTTTTGTTTGTAAAGCTGGAGAGTTAGGAACAATGTAGAGTCCTGATTTTGTGGTTATTTTTTGTAATAGTTTTATGGAATTTTGCAAAGTATACGCTGCTTTGCCTGCTCGCCTCAAAACACCCAAGTAGTCCCAGGAAAGTTGAAAAGACCTGGAAAAGATAATCAGACTGTAAATGTCCATACCAAGTATTTCAGAATTGGTAACAGTGTTCACTCCTCAAGAGATAAATGAGATTTTCTCCACCTACCATCCCAGACTGCCTTCTCTTCCACCCCTATCCCCAGAGTGAAATTAAAGAGATGTGACAGACACAATATCCTTCAGAGATTTCATATGACCAAATCTCACCGATACATTGTTGGCACAATATCAGCCTGGTCTCATACAGATTACTTATCACAGTACCTTACACTTCATGTCAAACACCAGAAACTGATGAAACATTGAGATACAGACTGGTTTTGAGGGTTTACAGGAACTCTCTTTTCTGAAGACATGGCCTCTTTAATGAAAAGCATTTCCAAGTCCATAAATTTCAGAGTCCCAGTCATTGTCAGAAAATGTGGGTTTAAGTTCTAGGTAAATTAATAACTTTATCCTTTCTAAATAAAGAAGATCCCACTCACACTTCTCATAAATGCAACACTTGCATTTGTCTCAGAGCTTTCCACAGAATATTTAGTAAAGGGTGTGTACACCCTGTTTATTTGCTTTTCTCTGTTGGTCTCTCTTATGCCTCGTGAGGGAAAAAAACAATCCAGGAGGGGAGTTTCTCTCTGCAAAATCAAGAAGAAGCTTCTTCTGTTGCACAGAGAAAGGGGCATGGCTTCCAGAAGGGTGTGAACTTAAAGATGATTTTTTCCATTCAGCAGATGCAGTGCTAGTTTAAAAGACTTCTTGATGTATTGCCAAAGAGACCTACTTCTAGGCTGTAACCTTTCTCATACTAGTAGTTCTTGGCTTTGATGGCTGTTGATTCCAGCAGACATGGTGGTGGCCAACACTATGAGACTTCACACTAAATCAACCCTAATCTTTCTCTCAGTCTGGTGTAATATCTCCAATGTTTAACCTGGAGCATCTCTTTTATGCTCTAGTTATGAGCTTTCTGCTTCTGTTCATGGTGTATGGCTCTCCTTGCACAGAGGGCTTCAGGTTCAGTAAAGTGCAGGTTAAACAGATATAGGACTCATCGAGACACCCATCTGCCACATCATGCTTTAAAGCACATTTTCCCATAATTTCTTACTTGTACTGCAATATCTGAGATACATATTCAAAATTTGTTTTCAATTAGCTGAACATTTATGTTTTAGAGCATAGCATGGTAGTCTTTTCCCCTGTTTTCCATGTGGCTACTCACTTTACAGCTAGTTTTATTTCATATAATACTACTTCAAGAAAAAGTCTATTTCAGATATTTCATACCAGGTTCATTTTTCAAGCTACTGATGCTAAAGACCAACTGACATTGCTAGAGACATTCCAACATGAAGCTTTTATTTGAAGTGATGTAGCAAAAAATATTTAATTTACTTTTAATCACCTATTTTTCTTGTAAGCAATCATCATTTATTTAGTCCTGATTTTAAATAGGGATTTTGTCACATGGAATCATATGGCTACATTTCCAATTAATATAATACAGAAACCCTGAAATACAGCATTTCATTATTCACTTCTCAAAACTACAAACTGCTTCAGTCTCTCTCTAGAGCTATAGAGAAGATAATTTAAAGTCATCTCATGTAAATTATATTAATTATCATACATACTTTCTTCTCTATTGCATCTTAGGTAAGGATCCAAGTGTTAATATAAATGTATATTTTAAATTTGCTAGGAGATCAACCAATAAAGAATTTTTTTTATGAAGAGATGGTGGTTTCTCAGATACCTTTTATTTTATGTAACTTTTAATTCCCCTATAGTGCTTTCTTATGCAAGTTTTCTATTAATAATCTACAGAACTGTCATTTATGATTAATTTTAAATTAATTTTATTACATGCATCTCATACTCTTGATAGAACAGCAGTACACTGTTTCACAGAATCATTGGCAATTTGTACTCAGGTCTATGTCTCACTCAAATTGATTCTTCCTCTCTTTAAATGGGGAGACAAAATTTAAAAAGGTTCTCTGTTAACTGGATTTTAATGCACATTAAAGCTTTTAATGTTCTATCTGCTTGCTTAAAAATTCAAACTTTCAGCTGAGCAAGCAAGTGAACCCAAATTTCACATTCTTAACCTATATAACAGCTCAAGTCACACGAGCAATGAAGTAAAGGAGTTGAAAAGAAGTAGATAAAAAGTTGATCTGCAACATTTTGGTCTTGCAGACCACATTTGGGCAGTAGCAACCTGGGGGCCTGAAAATAAAGGGCAGAAAACCTGATCTGCTTCTTGAGAGCTGAGGCAGCATCCCACAGCACATGGAGTTCTCCTACCTCTTAGAGAGCCAGCAGAAGCAATAGATAGTTGGTATTGCTACTCCTGGGATCCAACAGGATCAAATCATCCCATCTGCAGAGTAGATTTTTATTAATTTCACATCAAAAAATCATTTTTCAAAATCTTAAAAATGTCACCTTTTAAAAAAATTAACATGGGAGTTTATGTTTCCTATATTTTAAATACTTTTTCCAGGCTAAATAATACATTATGCTAATAGGATAGGAAATGCTCTGAAAGGAGAAAAAAAGGCCTCTGAAAGTATTTGCTTTTGCATATGGAACCCTCTGATTAAAAGAAGGCAAGCACACACCACCTCAGGTAATTTCAGTTCCAAAAGCCCAGAATCCACAAGTCAGTGATTTCCTTAATGGAAGAGTTTTAACATTTCTTTTGGGAATATCAGGCGCTTGAGCACTATTGAAGCAGAATGCCACTTACAGTTTAAGAAAAATTACTGTCAAGTGAATAATGGCTGCTCAAGGCACATGTTATCTATTCCTGCAATTAGTAGAGAAATCCTGTTGTAAGACTCATTTAAAACATCAGTTTTACTGCCACAGGAAAGCAGCAATGTGCGTTGTGTTTGGCAGCACTGCTGTGCTGTAGTTAAAGGCCTGTCAGACTTACTGTTACAAGGTTTTATTTTGAGAATTGTGCAACTATGAGATATAAATTTTCTCCGAACAAAGTCTGTATTCAAGATTTCCCCTGAGAAGGAGTTCCTTCTTACAGAAAATGAATCAGTCAAAGGCGATTTTTGTTTTTTCAGTGTTGTCAAAGCTGATTTTTCTTTTTAATGCTAAAAATATTAAAACCTTAAACTTAAGTTGCAATAAATTAAGCAGATATTCATATTCATGAGGCAGTGGATATGAGACTTGCCAAACTCTATTTCTGTCCAAGCTAAGTCCTGCACACTCGGTGTGCTGTCTCTCATCAGGTCATACGCTATATATCTTAAGAATCTGATAAGAAGTCTTCTACAGAGAAATTTGAATAAAGGCTCAGTGAGTATAACTGTATTCTGCACTCAACTAAGAACATGTGTCCCTGAAAATACAGTTCTAGAACTATCTCCATTGTGAAACAGTGGTAAAAAAAAAAATCTCTCGACATTTATGTAAAAACTCTGATACACAGGGAATCTGCTCTAGCATAACAGTTTTAACCTGGAAATGGTAATAGCAAGCATGTATTCACAACTTTTCCATGCTGAGAATTCCAAAATTCATTGTGCTATAGATAATGCATCAGGGTTAAAAACCTCCAGCTCATTACTCACCTATGTGTAAATAAGCCAGAAAAGTTTGAATAAATGGACCTCACAACAGAATTAAACTGGAAAGAGAAAAGAATGTTGAGATGGGGACATGACACAGAACACAACTCCTAATCAATATACCACATCTAATTGTAGTGCTGTGTAAGGTTTCTGAATCCTTGTATGAGCTACACCATCTGGTTCCCTTCCTCCTCCCTTGTGCTGCTCAGATCAAGGCCCATGTGATGGATTTTTCCACCACATTCCTTATCCGGATGATAAAAAGAGCAGAGGATCAGGGCATGCTCCTGTCACATCCAGTCAAAGCCATGAGGAGATCTACTGTTCCAGAAGTTCAACCTGAAAGTTTCCTCTGAATAGAAAATTTGGAAGATTTTGCTATGTTCTGTGTATATGTATTTTGTGAGAAAAAGAGGTCTCTGTGGCTTTTACCGTAAGCCTGCATGCAGATGTTAACTTTGCAAACACAATATTTTGCACTTTTAATGATATTTACTATCTGTCTGCAACATACATAGCAAGTAATACCAAACACTTTCCACTATCAAGAAACAATATCCAGACTGCAATGTCTCCTATGAGATAGTCCTGATGGAAAGAAAAAATTGTACCAGACACAACTATAATAAATAAGCCTTAATAATGTACAGAGAACAAAACATTATGGTAGGTAAAGATTTCCTGCTGTCTGGGACAGGAGATTTCCTCTGGAGCAGATTGTCTCCATACTCCTTGTGTAATTTGGCTGACTTTATTCTTTGGAGCCTGCACTCAGCAAATTACATGTATTTCTGGTTTCCTACTGTGGTGGTTGATTTGGTGCTAAATAGCACATATTTTGCAAGCAGATTGGTGAGCAGGAACATGTTTGTGAGATGTAAAATGTGGTCTGGGCATAGAAGAGAGAGTGCAGCTCACAGTTGTGCAGCATTCTTTGAGATGTTAATGAGATGAGATGTGACTTTCCCTGGGAGAAAGTCTAACACAATGCAATGCTCCTATCTTATTAACTGGCATTACATAGTCTTGCAGTTTCATACAATGATGTTCACTGGTCTGGCATCTGCAAACATTGTCTCATGTTAATTTCAATACAATCAGATATATGGCAAGAAGAAAATCTCGAACAGTACATTTTGCTCTCTTCAAACTATATTTCTAGCACAGCAGATTTCAAGTTCTGTTTTTTTACTACATCATATTCCACACAAACAGGTACATTAAAATCAATATCAAAAATCTTTGTCTGTATTCCATGCTTTCATTCTAATGGAATTCTTTCATTGCCCCATAGAAGAAAAAAAAATATGCTTGCTCTTACCATGTTAACTGCACTTAGAAATGCATGCTTGCAGAGTCCAACATAATATTAAAATTAAAATATTTTGTCACCTATTCTATGAATTTCAAACTTGTAGCACATTCTGGCTAGTTGAACTTGGCTCATGGTAAAAGAGGAAACTTTATCAGAAGACTGATTCATCTCTGAGGCAGCCATGACAACATATGCAAATTTAAAGTACTCTAATACACTTAAAAGTTCATCTAGTGGAGGCATGGAAAGAGAATAAGAGCATCAAAACAACGATAAATATATTTTAACCACTCCATTTCTGAAGTTATAAGGAAACCCAAACAGTCTTTTCTCTCATAGTACCAATGCCCTATTTCCAGCCTTGTTTGTTCTGTCCTTATGAGAAGAGACAATTAATAAATTGACTACAAAGTAAATCTGAAGCTGCTTTGTTACCTCCTCATACCTTTGTGGATGGAAATCTTTGGTGTTTTCACTGTGTGTCAAGTGTGAAGTGAAGGGTGTCCAAGGCAAATCTGCGTTCTCCTGCATACTCTAAGTGTTGCCCTGAGGCATACACTCTCTTTTTTCATTAATTCCTGATATATCTAGTATAAGATTGTAAGCTGAAATAACAACTGCTAGACTCTGCAGAAAATTATTGTACATAAATGACAGATTTTCAGTCCTTTAAAACCCTAAGACTATACTTATATCTATAGGCTCCATCCTTTCACAGCTGCATTTTGCTCTGATATCCAGGAAACAGTATAGTTTTGCTTCTGGAGGCATCCAGTGGAGAGAGTCTCCAGAGGACAGACACCTCACAGGAATCCTTTGCCCTGAATCAAATGCTGGTGGCAAAATCTATGTGTCAGCACAGAAGAAGGCCCTGTATACAAATATTCATGAATCCTTTGTGCAGGTCAAAACATTACAGCTTTGACATGAAAGCAAAGTCTCAAGGGATTTTTGACAGAAAGATTGACAACTCTTTACTGGCCACAGCTGATTTGTGGAAATTACTTGACTGGGTATGGTTGTAGAAGTCACTTTAACCTTGGGGGTTTTTATAGGTTAATAACAGTAGGTGTCTGTTGCTGCAATTCTGTTTTCTTATTGTGTATTTCTTTGTTACATGTTTATTTTTTATAACTTCCCCTTTCCCTGGCAGTAAATTGATATATGCTGTCAGGTTGAGCTTCAGAGTCAGTCAGAAGAATAAATTGCTAGATTGACTATTCAAAGATATTAATTTTTTTTATCATTGAAGAAAGTAAAATTCACTGTTATGTCTAAGACGTTAGTCAACAATATGACTCTGAGCCTAGCATTAGGGTCACATGCTCATGAGAAAAACAAGGTTACTGGAGTGTGAGTTTGAAGACATATGAAAGTGACACCTGTTTGTGTTACACCCCTCCAAGGCTTCCCATTCTCTTGCTTTGTGAAGCCTTTCCAGTCCAGCAACTTCTAAGAGCATTTTAAAATATATTCTTCCTCAACGAGCGCTTCTGTTTACAGTGGAGCTTTCAAGACCTGACAGGTATACCTAGTGCACTAATTTATTTATCCTATTCACATGCAAAGCTGCACACAGCTTCTTACTGCTGTCTCAGGTTGAGAACTGAAAGCACAGTACAGCCAGTTAGATGCTGGATTTTGATGTGGAGCTATCCATGTCAACTCAGCTGGCAGATCAGGGTCTCCAAGGGAATAGGGCCTTTGATTTGTAGACTGTTTTTTCCAAAAGCAGGTTTCCAATAAACCCTGTTTCTTGCAAAATGAAATTTCAGAATATACCCTGAAACACTAGTTTTGATTAAAAAGCAAATTGACTTGAAGTCTATGAAACTACTCATAGAGAATTTTATAAAGCATTTGTGAAATTAGCCAAGATAACAGCTTTTCCAAAAAAAAGTCATAAATATAGAATTTAAACTACTAATTTTTATTAATATCATCACTGACCACAAAATAGAGTATCAATCTTTCCATTAAAACCATAAGATGGAATTTTTCTCAGGGTCCCAGATGTAAGTAGTTTACCTTTTGTGATAACCTTATCCTGCCACTTTTTTTTTCTCCATTTCTCTTTCAATTGCATATTCACAGCACTGCCTAGTATTCATTGTGATGGACTCTGAGTTAATGAAAAAATTCTCAGAAATGTTAGTAATCCTGATTGATACACAGGAATGTAAATTTCAGGAGACACTGACCATGTTTTAGGGCTCACAGTCCAGATATTTCAGTCTGCTCCTAAAAAAACAAAGAAATTCGAAACAACCACTAATATATCTCCTCAGGAAGGCTGCATACAGAACATTCATAAATTGGAAAACATTATTTTGAACTTTTTTCTCCCTTGTTGTTTTTTTAATAGTTTTTGCACACACTTCCTCTATAGAAGATGATATTAAGAGAAGCTTAAAAACTCTGCAGAAAACTGGTAAGACCCCCTGCCAAGACCTAAAGCAATGCTCATGGAAAATAAAACGGCTTATTTTATCCTCGTTTCTTTCCCCGCCCCATTTCACCCAGTAAAAGCAAGTGAAATGGAACAGGAGACAGCGAGAGCAAGACACCCAATGCAGAGAACAAAGAAAAGCAAGCAGAAAAACATCTGAAGGAAGATCTGATTAAAAAAATAGCATGCTTCTCCTGTAATGCCCCTGTTCAATTATTTCTAGTGTTTTCTATTATCTAGTGTGTTCGAGGAGCTGTATTCTTTTCTATGCAATGTTTTAGGTATGGTTTTGTGCTGTAACCAGTGTAACAATGGACACATGGTTATTTTCTTGTACTGATCATGATTTCAGCTGTACTATATCCAGTGTACTAGGAGTCCAAGTGAATCTGGAGCTGCAGTATGCCTTTGTAAGGGAAATTATGGTGTGCCACATAAACCAGAGAATGAGGAAGGTTTACAGTGGTAATAGTGTGGTGAGGTAATGTGCTATAATAACTAAATCTGCTGAAATAGAACTTCATCTGATTCTTATGTGCAATTGGTGAGCAGTCAAAAAAAAAAAAAAACCCTGCTAAGCCTATTTCCTTTCCCATCACCTCTATTAACAGAAAGTAGAGAAAATAATTGTATCATTTAATACTAACATGAAATGTTTTGTTCAACATGAAAAAAATATAATGAGGTTTATTCATGAGTAAGACAGAACAGCCTGCTTACTATGTTACTTTTTTTCTTTTAGATTCACATGGACTTGCCACAAATCACTAAAATGAACTCAATGGTTTTTTTGCTCTGTTTCCTTTTTTTTTCTTTTTTTTTTTTTTTTTTTTTTTTTTTTTTTTTTTGTGGCTAACAGCATATTTGTTTAGTGGGTAAAAAAAAAAAAAATAGTTTTCTTCTGCTGCTTGGGAGAGCAAATGTAGGAAGTTTTCTGCCTGCATTTCCAAGCAAGCTGGACAGGCATCCTCAGGTTGAAGAGAACATTTTCTCTGCTGTTCTACTTCTTCCTGCTGTTCTGTACATATTATACTGAAGGACAACCAGCCAAGCTCAATTCAGCAGTAAGGTAGGCAAGGCAGGTCCCCACTCAGTGAATACTATCCTCTGAATTAAATTATAATTGCTGCAGCCCATAATATGTGCATTCTTTTTTAGCAGGTGCTGGAAATGGAGGATATAGAGCACAGGATATTTCTGGCATGCTCTGTTTTTCCCAGACGATCACAGCTTATAGTTCACCTTATCAAACACTCCCAAGTTTGTTCAGAAACTCTGCTCTGGCTCAGCAGCTTCTTGCTGCAGCAGTCACGGCATGGACCCGATGTCCCAGCCAGGCTGATGTTTGATACACAGAACTCAGGTGTGGGACACTGGTTTTTACTTAGAGCAAAACAGTTACTACTCCTGTGCCAATTCACAGCCACCACGAAATGAAAGACTAATCTTCAAGAATAACTGAGGTTTACCAATATGATTGTTTCAGCCCTCATCTTTTGAACTTCATGGTCTTCTTTATAACCTACATTGTGTTTGCACCTGCCCTTCCTCCTCCCATTCTGCCTTCTCTGCTTTTTACAAACACTAAACAAGATATTTAGAAGAAAGCACATTTCACTGCCAGGAAGGAATTTTATACAGACTCTGTTTCTAGACCCCGAATATGTATTCATCTGCTTGATAAACAGTGGTCTGCACATCCTGGCCTGAGAGGCACTGTGTAAACAGTGTGAGACATAAGACCACCAGGCATCCACAGAGGAACTGTACCACCCCCTAGCACATGATTCCCCCCTTTGTTTTCCAAAGGCAATCAATCATTTGTCAGTGAAAAACCTCCCACCTTTGCTGATTTTTTCCTTTACAGAATATATTAGCTAAATCTTCTACTTTGGCAGCCAAAGGAAAATCTCTGCCTGAAACAGTGTCCCCAATTGAAACACAAATTTGTCATGCCCATTTAATCCTATAATGCTTATCTGCTTTACCACCTTTGGGGTGTACAGACTTTCACTATCATCAAAATCCCAAGCCCTCTCTCCTCCATTTCCCTATTCTAATCCTATAAATAAACATTTGAAGAACAAAAAGGACTACTTTCTATGGGTGGGGGAAGGGGTTCCTAGGTGATTTTTGAAAGGACACCACCAAGCTAATCACTCGCCTTGCAGATGTGTGCCCATCTTTTCAGGCTTGCCAAAAGTTGCTTTCATTTGTGTGCTTTCGTTTTATGTCAGATTAACCCAACAAAGTGATTTGACAGCCAGATTCAGATCCAAAATGGGCTTGTTTCATAGCCTGCAAACTCAAATTATTTCCAGGCTTTTCATATGTCAGCTGCTGTAAACATGCATGGAGATAACAGCAAATATCAGAGGTTTGACTGAGCTGGCATTGCAGCTCTCAGCACCACTCCTTGAAATGTTTGAAGGTGTCTTAGTAACATAACTTCATCTTTTTCCTAAAGAAAAATTTAAAAAAGGCTTAGTGCCTTGCAGAGTGTTAAAAATCAAAAAGACTTTCCAATGTGATCACTTACATGAAGCTGCTTTAGAGACAAAATGCTCATGGACGATATTTAACAAAGGTGAAACAAGAAATTTTGAAAAGCAGTGCATATTTTCAAACTTTTCTATATACATCATTTTTCACATAAATTTCTTCCAAAATCTTGGAAAAATTTTAGACATTATATGGAGGTACAATGTCTAAATGGGTACACCGAGAAATCTAAGCATGCGCCTAGACAAGATGTTAGAATTTGTGAGATCATTTGCTTCTGTTCACAAGGAACACTGATATGTTTCCTATCTGAATTAATTTACTGTTGTTTTGTAAACCTGGAACAAAACAGAAAAGTTCATTCACTAAATTAAAAAAATTAAAACCTCTCATTCAGTTCAATGATCTCTGGATTAAGCTTCGTTTTCGAGACACCAATCATTTGTCAAAGATAATCCTACATGTATGGTTAAACTGCCACAAGAAAGCTGAATCACACTCTACCATTATTAGACTCTGCGAAGAAGCAGATGTGAGATAAGAATTAAAATAATGGTGCCAACTTCTTCTTTAAAATGCCTGTTTGTGATAATTTGAAAAGTCTGTGTCTGGAAAGTCTTACTTGAAACTGTAAACACTAACTGAGTTCATCATAGATTGTTCACATCCACACAAATATACACACACATTGTATGTTTTATAAACTGTGTAATCTGAATTTATTTGTAGCCTGAGTGGGACTATGAGTCAGGGAAACCAGACTAATACCAGGTAACCTTGCGACACATTAACCTGCAGTAAATTTCAGGAAGAAGTACAAACTGAAGTCTTGAGTTCAAATATCTCTTGCAATTTTGTATTTCCCTTCACTATGATTTGTGAGGTAAGCCGTTCCCAGAAAAGGAGAGAAACAACATGCCATTTATACAATCTATCAAGTTTCCAACCATGTTCCTTTCCAGCTAACGTAAGAGTTTGATTATTAGCTACCACTTATCATTAGTCAAGAAAGCCATGTCAGTCAGACCAAATAGAACTTATTCATACATATTTTTCATTGACTGAATGGAAAGAAAGTAGAGATGGCATAAAATGTGCATTCGGTGTTTTTCTACAGAAACCTAAAAGGACACCCCAACAAGGTCACTTATCTATATCTTTTCCAAGGAAAGCATTGAAGCTGTAAAATTCCTGAACACATTTAAATCATTTCCAAATTGTCAGACCAAGAGGAGTTGCACATTTTTGCCATAAAATTCCATGCCAAATGTGATGGGATTTTTCTCTATTAATGTCTTTAATGCCCCATCAAAAACTGAAGTATTAGCAAATGCCAGAAGTAATGTCATAGTCAACCCCTGCTTGATGAAGAGTAAGAGTGCTTCGGCTGCAATGCCAGTTTAAATGGATGTATTAATAGGATGGTGGGGCAAGTTCTAAATTAATCTCTAACTTCAAAAGTGTTTATTGTCAGTAGAGTTAAGTCTATTTCAAATAAAGGTGGTACTTAATTTTGAATAGTCAAGGGATATAATTAATGTTCCAGGTTTTATAGACAGAAGCAGATGTATGTATAGGAAAGCTGAATTTGTATTCTTGCTCTGAAAGCTTCTGTCTTCAGCACTTATCTCCATTTGAATGACATTAAATTGGAATCTGGTATGTTAGACAAGATGTGTGATTCCTTTATTTTGAAGGGAAATGATGCAAAGAGGTTTTGAAAAGGTTGTGCTTTTTCATTTGAGAAAGCAAAGCCTACAAATGAGTAAAATGCTTGCAAACACATGAGTAGTGAGTGGAAAGAACATTAGACTTAGGAATTTGTTCATTCAGAAAGGGTTTGAACATGATTTTTTTCCCTGGAATTTTGAAATGCTGCCATCTGAAAAAGTTAAAATGTATAAAGTGGAAAAATTTAGTATCATGAGCACTTATGGTTATCCTTGGTTAGCCTTGTGCATTACTAATTTCCAGCTCCTTTTAATGAAAATGAACAGCATCACAACAGACTCAAAATATACCCCTACAAAGCTAAGGGTGACAGAATTTATTAGTGTCCACAGGACACCTTCATAGTGTGAGGCTCTTGTGGCAGCAGTCAAGTCCAAATATTACTGAGAAATTATACAAATTCCCCTCTTGTGAGAGAATTTTGCAATAGTTTGGGTATATATCCTTAGGGCCTGTATCATAACTTTCATATTTATTTTTTACATAGCCTAGATGGCTTTACAATGTCAGACTTGTGGTAAAGTATCTTCTAAGCTTTAGGTCTTGTGGTAAACTTCTGTTGTTTTCAAACATACTAAAATCAAAGCTGAGGTTCCAGCACCACCTGAAGAAAGCTGACTGGAGAACATGAAAATATGAAGTCAAAATATTGTAGATGAGTCCCCTGCTAAGTGAATCCACCATGGTTCTGAGGGCATCTCATGGAGAGATCTTCCTTACAATATCCAGATCATTTTGGGACCCAGAATGTTGATTCACATTCTTTCTAGTATTTCTAGTGCTTTCATTCAGGAAGGATTTGCTTTAGGGACTACAGAGTCCTCCTGTTCTTAACTTGGAGGTCACTTCAACACCTCAGCTCATGTCCTGAATCAGCCTCCTGGGCCTATGTACCACTGCAGCCCCTGCAACAGTGGACAAAATAAGGAGTTTGCCATCAACATGAATATTCATGCACGTGTCCTTACATGGTTAACCCTTACAATACTTTAATAGAATCCAAACAAGTAGTTAAGCTTTAAAATTTTTAAGTTCTTCCTAGGGTAGTCTCGTTTCCCAGAAACGGGGAAGAGGGCAGATGAGCACCTTACACTTTGGAGTTGTTTGGAAGCTCAGGTTCACTTTTAACTGTGCCTCATATTGATGTCTTGGGTTTTAACTTTTATATTTCTCAAATCCTGTACTGCTTAGTGTGTAACTCGGAGCTTTCTTGTAGCCTGTTAATTCCAAAATTACATTATTTTTTAATTTACTGAAAATACAAATTTTTACTTTTTTATTCACCGAAGAATAGATTCTTTTCATCTGTAGAGATTTTGTTTTCCTTTGCAATAAACTGTGACACAGATGCACAAAGTAAACCCACGACATCAGTACCAAAGTATGGTTTTTAGTAATTTCTCTGCCTTAGCCATGGCTTGTAAAGATTTATAAGAAGATTACACCTCTGTTAGTTGACTTTTCTTTAGGGATGTGTATGAAGTTGAATAGGTATTCTTGTCCTAAACAACTCTGTCATCAGAACCTGCTCCCACTTGATCAAAATTAAATTAGAGTGTGGTATTTCAGTTGTAACAAAACCTTATTAAGCTGGAGTCAAAAAGACCAAGAAAGTCTTTGCAAAAATTTGTGGCAGACAAGTCAGTCCTACTATTTGGACTGCATATTATAGACAGAAAGGTGGTGTCAGCAGGTCTATATTTTTAGGTTTTACCCTGTGTTGTATTTAACTTATTTTGCACTTCTTAATCTACCTATGTCCTAAATTATAGGAGCATTATTTTGATGCAGATGATTTAACCTTCCTTGAGTTATTTTTGTCTACTCTATACATTCTCAAGTTTCTGAACACTGTCTCAGAAGGCATCATTTGCAAGTGGTTAGCTTGCTTTCCAGCAACTCCACTGAAAGAGTCGTTCAGACGAACATGAGTGTCTTTTTCTTCTTGCAAAAAGTCATATTAAAAAAATGTCATGTTTGCAGTGTTACTAGAGGATCCTTTCTAGCAACAGTACAAAGGTCCTGTCGTTGCTTCCTGAAGCAGCCAGTGACGTTATTTTTTTTACTTTAATATATTTGTGAATTATCTGTTCTTTTTAAAAATATATACTTTAAAATTATTAATTCTCACTACTGGTGCAATGATAATCTTTTGTATATATTCCACTTTCAAACTCAAAAATTACTAATATGGTCTCTTAAATTAACGCTGACCAACAGCAGCCTATGCCAGGGCTTAGAACCCAGCACAGCAAGTAGTCCTGCTTCTCAACAGTGTTCCCCAGAGGCAAAAGGAGGAAAGAGTGGAATTTTCTCCTTCCAGAATGTGCTTTTGAGTGTTTTGGCAGATGGAAGAGGGTCGGATGGGTTTTGTTGTTCAATTCATTTCTATGGCCACTTAAAAAACAATTTGACCACTTAATTAACTAAAACCTAAAGAATTTTTCTGTCCCCTCAGTACACACTGAATGAAGAAGGGACACTAAATTCAAGGTCAGCCAGTCTCTTGGAATTACATCATGTAGTAATTAGCAGTTCCACACATCAGTGCATCTTTACTTGAAAGAATGCAAAGAGCCTTATTTAGATTGATTGGTCCTACTTATGACATTTTATATGCTGAATTAGAAAAGGCCCCTAATCATGTGTGAAATTTGGGGAATAAAATATCATTCCATTACCAGTTCCCAGAAAGGACTTTAAAACCACAATAAATATTAGTTTTCTAATAGGCCTTAGCTTAAGATGTTAAAAATATATTTCTTTACATAAATAAGATATTACAAACCATGTTAAACCTGGCTGTGGTGCATTAAAATCATGAAACTTTGAGCTGAAAAACTGATCTTCAGAACAAAGTCTGACCATCCAACCCAGCTATCCATCCCACCACCAGCCCTTGCCTAGAATACAAGAAATTACTTGGTCAGCTTTCCCTGGGGAGATAATTTTTAGCTTTGTTTTGATAAGAACTTCTCCATATGGTTCATATTAACCACCAGAACTGTTATGAACTCTGCGTGTTTATTTGCACAGAGATATTTTGTTCACTGAGAGTACTGACTGAAAGACAGCTTTACTGGTGGGTTTGAAGTGAAGCAGTCACTTGAAAGAACTTATTTCTCTGTTTTGTGTTAGATATCCTCCATCGCATCCTCAGAAGTAAACAATCCTCACATAAGGATAAGGGAACTAAAATTAAACCACAATAAAAGCCACAATTAAGCCACCTTAAAAGCAAGCTCACTTTGCTGGGTTCTGCAGGCTGACAAGGCTTACCCAGAGCAAGAGACATTTTTGTTCATCTCTTCCCTTCTCAGCCTTTTCTCCATACCTTGACCCTAATTCACACATAGATAAACCATCAACAGCCCTAAAAGATTTTGAAGTCTGTCTGTGTGTATTCTCCAAAGAAATTCCTGTACAAAGCACCCCATACACACCATATAAATTATCTTTCCTTACAGAGGAAAAAACTTAAAGGAATACAGTTTGTCTTCTGATCAAGATGCAAGATCATTCATGCAGCAACCTGGCACAGGTGTGTTGAAAAAAGCAGCAGAATTTGTAGAAGTTATATCAAGTATCACTGAATAAGGAAAGTCTGCCCAAAATCTGGACTGTGGAAGACAGATGGAGAAAATTATTTAAGATATCCCTCTGCTCTTTCCATAGATTACCAGTTAGAAATTGCCTTTGAAGTTTCCTGTTTATTGTCAGAGGCCAAGATTAACAGATTTTATATTAGTTTTTGATAAAGACTTGTGGCATTGTATGGAATCGTAGAAATTTGGTAATATATTCAAGCAAATAAAAATAAAGGTGTTATTTTTCAGCTACAAGCATGATAAAAATCTCTAGTATTCCCTCATATGAGCAGAAGCTCAAAGGATGGTATAAACAGCTCTGCTGTGTAGACCAGAATTTCATTTTTAATTGCACTCTCATCAGCTCTCTTCAGAGAAATCACTGAAGCTAGACTGAAAATTAATACATGGAGTCACAAATTTCATCTTCATGTGCTAATCCCTAGCAAAATTAACTTTGTGTGGGCTTGGTCTGGAGGATTTCACCCACAGAGTAACCCAAATCCAAAGAACAAAGATTTAGTAGAATCCAAAACACAAACTGTGACAAATGAGTCACCAGAAACAAGCTTACACCACTCCCCTGGAAAGCCCTCCTAGAGCACAGCGGCAGTGACACCAGCTATTCATAACCCTCATTGTATGTGCTGTGGTTGTCAAGGGAATATGATGGTGAATCTTATAATCATCCAAGTCATAGCAATGTAAAATCACCTTTTTTGTCTTTCCCAGGGGTTATCTCTTCCCTGCAAACCATATTTTTGAATCCCTACCAACTGCAGGAGAGCTGACATGAATACTTTCAGCTGTGTACAAATTGGTAGAAACGGCTCAGGCTCTTGAAAGCTTCCAAATTTAGCAATATGACTCATACACTTTGATAATTTTAAATATCTTCATTATTGCTAGCTCATTTCATTCTGAACTAGTATATGTAAATTAAGTAGCTAGAGCATTAGAGAGATCACTTCTAAAAATCTACACAAAAAAATATATTTAAGATAGGTTGACCAAAGAAAAGTACAGTTTTTCAGCACTGGTTAACTATGAGGAGAGTACAGTACCATGTGAAGTACAATGAAAGGCTTTTTTGCATATTAAAAAGCAGTTCCAAAAATATGAAGCAGGTTTTGGTCTATAATTAAAACTTACTTCATAAGCAGAATTTTCAAAATGTCAGTACAAGATATTTAAAATATCTCTGCCAGGTTTTTCTTGAAGAAGTGATTTGGTTCCAACAAACTGATTTTTATGCCTCCAAGGTGCAATCACCCTTAATATGAAATTAAGAACATTTAATAAGTAACAACAGAAAAACAAGAAATGCAAGCAAACAAAAATACAGAATTTTCTTTCAGGCTCTTAGATGTTCAGTCACCATCAAAGAAGTGATGACTAAAATGCATTACTTCCAAAAGGATCTCCCCAACAAAGAAAGTAAGACCAGAATATCAACTGAAGAAAATTCCATCCCCAGATAACTATATTAAGAAATGTTAAGCCATTGTAAGGAAGAGGCACCACTGAATTTTACAGAGATTTATTCTGCTAATACATTTTATAACTCTTTTAAACTTTGAGGATTTAAAAGTTTCTTTCGTTTTCATCTAAATTAAATACTTCACTAAATTATTCTAAATTTCTGCTCTGTTGGTTCAGAACTCCAGAAGGGCTTATTACAATTTCTATCAGGATAATAATAATGAATGTTTTTCATGTTATTACTTGATATATCAGTGGATTTAAACAGTTTCTGCAATCTCACTTTGAAACACAGAGGCCTATTAAAATATTAAGCTAATGGAACAAGCATCCTGGTCTGCAAAGTGTTCAAACTAAGGGGTTTATCCTATTATTTTGTGCTACAGCATGCACTCCCACTAAAAGGTTATAAAGCCCTCTAATTTGTCTTTTACTGAAAGTGTTCAAAACACATCTAGCTTTTTATATATTTATAGCTGCCAATGAAGTGGTAATGGTGTAGAAAATGAAATCCTCATATACTAGTCACAGGTAATGGACAGTTCTTAAGGTGGCTGTATTCCTGATTACAGTTTTGTAAGTTCAGAAATGATACTATATCACCTCATGCTGCTCAGATGTGTCAGCTACTAAACAGATTTTAACTAGGAACAAAATGCAAAGGATGTTTTGAAATGCAAATTCAGATCTTGTATTTTCCTTCTGTGCTTAATATTGAATCTTTCCAAAATGTCTGAGTAAAACCACAAAGCATCACAACCCTACTTAATTTCAAAGCATCAACCTCCTTTAATTTAAAAAGGGGCTCAATTGTTATTTGTTTATGGGAAAGCTACAAAGACATAACCATTCACTGAATAAGTTCCAAGCATATAATTTTGCTTCTGTACTTTGAAAAGATGAGTAGTCCTTTCTGACTATGGAGATTGTATAACTATTTAGTGAATATTCTAGTTCGGTGATCCCTCTTCTAGCATTTACTTAATAACAGCTAGTTAGAATCAGCTTTGTTGTGGGTTGCATTTTTTATGGTTATTGTTGTTCAATTCCATGCCAACTTGCATAAAATGTGCTCATATAGCATAGATAATTATGTGTGATTTTCTCCCTTAATGAAAGATAAATAATTTGGCAGACTTGCTTCACGTATTTTTTTCTATTTTGATACAACTCATTGTTTGGACTAGGTCTTTTATAATACAGCTTTGCAAGCAGAATGAAACATGTTTCTTAGATCAATAATGTAGCTTTTAATGCAAGGTACTGGTATTTGTATTACAATTTGCGTATGATCATTTATTTCTAATACTAATTATTATTTAATCATAATTATATAGTTCTTTGTTTACAAAGGAAATAATTTCTGTTATACAGGCAGAACATTTCCAAAAGAAACAGCAGAAGGTACATTTATATCAACCAAATAGAATAAAAAGCAGTAGTCAGTTCTAATTTCCATTAGGCCCTATTTCTTCTTGTCAACAACCCTTAATGTGAAGAGACACAAGTCAGGGCAAGCCAGGACTGAACAAGGACAGAAATATTTATGTAATAATTCCTATTTTCAAATCAGATTGTACTTCAAGGTGTTAGACTTACAAATCTCAGGCAGTTGCAGTTTAACACCTTACAAAGGAGTGCTTCACAGATGAGAATTTTTTTAACAGTCTGACACCTGTACATAAAACACATACGTGTTTTCATGAATAATCTTCACTTCTAATTTTTTAATTGTTAAGAGGAAGCTTAATAATCTGCCAGAAAAGTCAACAGCTCTACTTCAGTGCTCTCCAGTGAGCATGAATGATGCATAAAGATGTTCATTGCCACCCAAAACAGCCAGACAAAAAAGATAACAATCAGTTTGGCAATTTTGGTTTTGCACTCAAGCAATTTTTCTGCAGAAGTGGGACACCACAAAACGAGGAGAACAAAGAGGGTAGAGTGGTTTAGGTAGCTCAGATGTCTGGTTTATCATCCCACATTTCCTTAGCTGTGGGAAAAGAATGTTAGACAGGAAAAACAAATACTGAAAGAAGTGAAAGGAGGAAGGAATTAAATAAATTGTCTTCCAATTCATCTTTTGCTTTACAATCCTTGCAAAGATAAATTAAGTTATAACGATGTTGGGTTCCAGTCAAAAGTGAAATGATTGCAGTTAAGGAGTAATATGAGGACATCATAAATTAAACCCGAGAAATTAACTATTTGAAAGCAAAATATAGTTGTGGGGAAATGGCAAATTTTTAAAATAAAAAACAACCAATGTGTAAACGTCCATGTGACCACAATACCTGGTTTTGATGGTGTGCTTTTCTTTTGTCTGAACAAACTGAAGCAGATACCAGAGTAATTGTGGCAGCAAAAGAAACGAGTCTACAGGTGACAAAGTGAATATGCAGCTGAATAAACCATTGGATTAGGGAACTGCTGTGTAGCAGTTTTTATACATTAAGTCAAGCTGTGTTGCTCAGACTGGGAAAAGGAAATTCCACATGTATCTGCTTGGGACCACCACTGGAGTAAAACATTTAGGTATGACAAGGCCAAGAAAGAGTCAGGGAAAAAAAGCAGGAATAACAGTTCTGTACTTGACCACCTAAAGGCTGAAACTCCTTTCTCCTGGTAGCTACGTCTAAAGCAGAATTTCCCACAAGTAGGAAACAATGAGATCAGCATGGACAAGGGAGAAAAGTACCAAGCCTACAAATTTGATTAAACACAGTTTTCCACTGCCAAAAAACAAATTAACTGCCTTTGAAATAAACCATATCTATTCTGCATTTATTTGGTGAGCATGATATTGTTGCAGACATAGAGAAGAGAAGGAAGGTACATTAAGTGGTGAAGCTGGGTAATAATGCAGAGTGCATTTCAGATGGAGCTATAGACTTAGTGCAGGTGCCTCTTCCAGCTCTGGAGTAACTTCTCCCTTAAAAACTAAGGTAAATAAAGTGTCATCTAATCTGGAAGATTAGATGCATCTGGAATAGCAGATCTGATAAAATTCGCTGTTCAAATACAATGGCACGGTTTACGTAGGGGACTTTGGGAGACCATGAACTGACTTCCTATAGGACCTTACAGAAAAGGCTCCTGAGTACTCAGAAGAACTCTAAGGCATCAGGTCATTGCAGAATGTAGTAATATTAGTGAAACTCATGAAAAGCAGATAGGTAATTGATGAACCAAATAGTTAAGAAAAAGAAAAAAAGGATGTGTTGTGATGGAGAGCGGAAAGTCAGAATGGGCTTACATATGGGGTCATACTGACTCCAGCAATTTTGTTTCTTTACTGTAAAGAGCTGAAACTCCTTATAATCACAGCTGCTACCTGTTCTGAAATACTTCTAAAGAAACAGCCACTATATCCGTGTCACTGAACTTCTGCAAGACTGAGGTTATGTCTGCCCATTAAACATAAGGAAGGAATAGCTCTAGTTTTGCATGATCTATTGGTGTTCACGTAACAGATTTCGTTATCATACAAAAAGTATTATAAAGTCCTTATTCTGTTTGTATAAAAGGAGTTTACCACCATTTTTCCTTTTGCTTTTGTAATTGATATCATTCAAATTTGTTGCCAAATTTTTGAATATCTGAGCCTGAAATGAGGACTAAAGATTGTGGAAAAACAAGAACAAGTGTTTTCAAATAATTTTATATTTGGAATAATAATGCCTTGAGATATTCAAAAGCAATATGTGTTTTCTCTATAAATCAGGGAGTATAGATGAGCTTAGACTGTTTCTGTCACTTCAGTGAACTGAGCAGATGAATTCACTCTTTTCAAAGCTGGTATTGTAAAAGGCAAATAAAATGTGATATGTCCCACACAGTGTCGCCACTTGTTCCATCTAGCCTATCTGTCTCACACCATCTTGCAGATCTCCAATCTCAACTTTTTTTGGAAAAGCTTTCCCACCTGCTTTTCCCCTTTATCTTTTATCCAGCATACCAGAAAACATGTTTCTTCAATATTTCACTGCTGTAGGTTGTAAGAACACTTTGCCACAGCTGCCAAAAGCTTCATGGCACCTCAAGCAGCTGAGCACTGATTTTGATTGAAGCCTGGCTCTGCAACAGCAGCTGCAGCTGGGCTCCTTTACCTCCAGTCCTGATCTGACATTAACCCTGGGACAAGAACCAGTAAGGCTGCTCACATTTTCTGTGATGCACTAAAGACACAGCAGAATGTAGGAGGCAATAGCCAGGCCAGAACACAGAGCTTTCAGGTAACATTTAAGGAATACTTGGATCTTGTGTCAGTTCTCTGCACAATAGCAAATTTCACCTGCAATGACTATAAAAATATTGTGAACTGTGCAGGAATGTGAATTTCCTGTTATCACTGTGAAGCACAGTTTTTCATTTAGCTTAAAAGAAACCCCAACAAAATGGGAAAATGGAGATTAAAAAAAAAAAATTATTGAATGTATGCTCTTTCTGAGATATAACTTTTCACACTTAAAAGCAGAAGAATATGAAATGGTGTTTGCTCTACCAGAATGAATCTGTTATCCTCTGCAAGTCTTAAATATTTAGGACATCATCTCTTAAACTCCTAAAAGTTCTTGCACATTATGAGTTATAATCTATCTAATAATATAGAGGGGATTTACCCCTATTCACAGACAGCTTTTACGCTACAGAGGAAGACAAATAGGGAAAGAAAACAAATCCAAATCAGAACTGGCATATAACCTGTAGGTTTAAAATTAAAAATGACCTGTTTTGTTATGAACTAAGCAGATTTAAAGGGAACAGACTCTGGCTTTCATGATGAAACAAATATGTTTTTTAAGAATGTCACTCCAGAAAATGCACCTGGGAAATCATGGCTCAAAGGTTTCTTAACATTCTCTTCCTTGTCTATATCTGTGGGAAGATTTTCTCTTCTCTTACTTTACACAGAAAATCAGGCTTCAATTTTAGACATACAGGATACAGGAGGACAAGGCCGGACATATCTTCGAGTCAGAGCTTTGAACTCATAATTTTTGTGACATTGGAAACAGGTCAATTGACTTCCCTTTCAGGGAAAACCTGTTCACCATCTTTGAACAAGTTTCCAGCTATTATTTTTATATTGTACAACTTTTTTTATTTTTTTTAAATGCAATTTTCTGCCTACTACTCAGAAGACTTCATATTACTGAGAAGCCCTTGCTCCTACAGTGCATTTCACGTTCAAAGTCTTTCCAGCAAGTTTTACCTTACTGAAAATGCTTTTCTTTAAAGTTTGCCACACCATTGTTAACAATATGACCTTGGGAACTTTTCTTCTTGAAAGATTGGAAGGGAATTCATGCGCAGATATCCAAAATGTTTTCAGACCCCCAGCCATGGAGAAAACAGAACTTAACTTTGACAATCTGTTGCTTTTCACAGTCCAAGGTTTTATTAACACATAATTTTTCCAGGTTTTCAGAAAGTACTTGAGTTTGTATGTGGCAAGTGGTTTTAAACCACTGTGCCTTATGCAAAGTGGAACCAGTGGAAGAAAGGCAAAGTCTCAGCACCTGTGCTTGACAGAAATGGTGACCACACACTTGGTGTGTTTGCAGGACTGCTAACTACTCCTGGTGAGAGCAAATCTGTTCAGGTATTCAGGAGAATGACATCCAACATTTTAGCTCTAAGAAGTCAGCAAATCCTACTCTGAGTGTGAATCCTCCCATAATTACTCTTCATTACCCAAGTACATTGAAAGTGTCAGGAAGATTGCCTTTTGAAATGAAAGAGAAAATGAAATTTTAGCCTCTAAAGACTGCAGAAATTCTTTCTGTCAAAATGTAATGGTAGTCTAACAGAGGCGCAATACTTTATTATTTTATAGCATGCTACCAATTAATTAAGTGGTTTACCCCAAGCTTTTCCTCACGTATTTACTCTGTATTTCAAGAGTTTTGCCCCTCAAGTTTTTTTTATTTAATCATGAAGTCATATATAACTATAACTATGACTATAACTAACCAACTATATATATGTGTGTGTATATATATATATAACCTCCCTGAAAACTCCAGAGGAATATTCTCGCATATCCACTTAAAATGTAGATTTTTGATTAAATAATTCAGCCAAATCAAATTTCCTTACAGCAGTGAAATAAATAATTTGTCATTAATTTCTCTTTTGCTGCCAGACCCTATTTTTCAGACTAAGCTGTTTTAGCTGAAAGAGGATTTGCAAAAAAAAAAAAAAAAAGGCATTGCTTCTCAGAAGAAAATGGAAATAAAAAAAATTTTAGATACACAAATATTGCCTTACCATTTCTGGACTCAGCAAAAATTCTCAAACTGATATAAAGGGCAGGGTTTTTTCACAAGATCTTAAGATTCTTAGGGAATATACACAGCAATCAAATAAAAATACTGCTAAAGAAATTGTGCCTTTATTCCATACCATTAAAACAGCCTCACTCTACCCTACAGGCTATAAAGGAAGGATTTAGTTGAATGAATCTTTCTATTTATTGCAGCCATCATTTGCAGCTATGATTCCTTTCCTGCTGCTTCTTAAACTAGTAGTTCTACTTTCTCAATTTGGCCTTCCAGCTGTTGAAAATATAACACAAATAAACCAGATAACAAGCAAGCTAGAAAAATAACGCATCCAAAATGAGATGGAACACAAAAGTAGCAGCAGAAACATGGTAGGCAAGACTCAAAAAGCCCTGACAATATATTTTATTTTATTTTTATTTATTCCACCCCTTTCAAGAAAATGCAAATATTAATGTACTGAGTTGCAATGGAGTACAAAACTTCAAAAAATTATAGTTTTCCACAAATTTGATCTATTCAGAAGCTAACTGTTATAAATTGATTTTGCAGGTGGTTGTTTACCAGTCGATGATTTTTTGTTGTCATATCTAGAAAATCCCAGACTCAGAGAAAACTGTTGTTTCTGTTACATGACCAATCTTTACCCTTTAAGATGCCCTACTGCACTCCCACATAAACTGGAGAAACTATAGTTTTCCAGTAAAAGGGAAGAAACCGTTCTCTCTCCTGCCAATTGCAGTCTCCAAATGGCAGAGGATTGATTGCAGTGGTGGATCTGCCCACACTCTAGAGAAGGTCTTTTTGGAGGAAGCACATTACAGCTGGGAAAAGACATACAGTCTATGCTAAGCTCTGGCACTCCCCAAGCAATGATCAACAGTGGATATGTTACAACATAAAAGTCTTAAGCTGTACTAAACCAAGAACTTGTGACAAAAAAATAATAACAAAACCCAAAAACAAACCAACAAAAAAACCACAACAGCCTCAGGAAGTCACAAGAAGCTTCTCTGCAGAAATCTTCCCCTAACACTCAGGCAGCTCCTCTTCCCTCTATTCCATGAAAGCTGCTCCTTTGATCCTACCAGAAGCAGTTCAAGACAGACACCATGGAAATTTTCTTTCATTCAAATTATAAGTGTTTATAATTTTACTCTTCAAGATTTAAGTAAATATAGCAGCTTCCGTCAACAGATTTTGCTGCCATATTTAGTGGATTGAGACAGATTTTTTCCTCAAGAGTAGTTTACACTTGAGGAAATCATGTCAGATTATCGTGATATAATTACAAATCAGTATATGCACTTCATTTATGTTTACATGTGCAATGGAGTACAATGTAGACATATTTCTGATCCATTACATCTTCTCCCATTCCCCTCAGGAACAGAAATCATTTTGCAGGACTGTAGTTGCATGGCTCCTCACAAAGACCATAGTTGCAGAGAGATGTTGAAAAAGAAGAGTCAGCCAACTTCTCAACAATAGTATCAATTTTGAGACTACTAAGCTGTAGGAATGGATTTCATTTATGCAACTTTTATGAGGAAGTTATTTTATTTTCTTTATAATTCCTTGAGAAATGATGTATTTTATATATATGTGTATATACACATATATATAAAATATGTACATATACATATACACACTATATAAATTATACAAACATATTGAAATACTTTGAGCAAGAGTGTTCATATATCTTCTACTTCAGGAATGTCATGACAGCAAGTTTTGATGGGAACATTTGCAAATTATGTATTTCCTTGATAAAATTCATCAGGTCAGTGCTTCACATGCAGAGATCCCCAATGTTTAGACAGTGACAGATTAACACAAAGCTAAGACAAATACCATGGTTAATGTTATTTGTACTTGTACCATGAAGATTTCTAACTGCTTTCTGTGAATAAAGATCCCTTGGGTTTTCAGCAAAATAACTTCAAAAATTTTAAAATGTGTTTTTTCACAGAACAGTTATAGTGTTCCAATTATATAGGGCTCTTTTTTCCTTTAAATTTCATAGAACTGTAGAATCATTAAGGTTGGAAAAGACCTCCAAGATCATCAAGCCCAACCTTCAGCCAAACACTGCCATGTCAAAGAACCCATGATGCTAAGCGCCACATCCAGTTCTTTTCTTGAACATCTCCAAGGATGGTGACTCCACCACGTCCCTGAGCAGCCCATTCCAATTCTTGACCACTCCTTCAGTGAAAAAAAACCTTCCTGAAGTCCAGCCTGAACCTCCCCTGGCACACAGCCAAAGACTGTCCTCCTGTCCTCTCACTGATTGTCCAGGGGAAGAGACCAAACCCACCTGCCTATGCCCTCTTTTCAGGCGTCTGTAGAGAGTGATAAGGTATCCCCTGAGTCTCAGTTTCTCCAGGCTAAACACCCCCAGCTGCCTCAGCTGCTCCTCACAGGACTTGTCCGCCAGACCCTTCCCCAGCTCCATTGCCCTTCTATGGACTCGCTCCAGCACCTCATGTCCTTCCTGAAGTGAGGGGCCCAGAAAGTGACACATCATCCGAGGTGTGGCCTCATCAGTGCCGAGTACAGAGGGATGGTCACTGCCCTGGTCTTGCTGGCCACACTGTTGCTGATACAGGCCAGGATACCCTTGGCCTTCTTGGCCATCTGGGCACAACTGGGTCATGTTCAGCTGCTGTTGGTCAGCACCTCCGGCTTCTTTTCCATCAGTGTTTTTACAGTCCCTTTCTCTCAAGCCCTTAGCACTCTCTGGGGTTCTTGTGATGCAAACTTCTGTCCCAGCACCTCACCTTGTTGAATCTCATCCAAGTGGCTTTGGCTTAACAATCAACCTGTCCAGATCCCTCTGCAGAGCCTTCCTACCCCCCAGCAGTTCAGCACTTCCAGTTGTGTCATCTACCAACTTATGCAGGGGACACTCAGATCCCTCATCCAGATCACTGATAAAGATAATAAACAGGCTTGGCCCCAGCACTGAGTCATAGGCAACACCACAGCTGACCAGCCTCCAGCTGGATGTAACTCCATTCACCTCCAGTCTCTGAGCCTGGCCATCCAGCTGGTTTTTAGCCCAGGGCAGACAGAGTGCCCCGGTCCAAACCATGAGCTGCCAATAGGACGTGACCTGCTTTCAAAAAATCCCCTGTTCTTCAAACAATCAGATATCATCTAAATAAAGACGTTTGTCATCTCCCTAATACAGTGCTTCAGTAAAGGAAATTTGGTAGTAAAATATATTATTGAACATATTAATAAAAATCTGAGCAAATCTCTGCAGTTTTAATTTTCTAATCAATGCTTCTTGACTAGACAACTATTTATAATGTAAAGATAAATCCATAAAAGAAAAGCTTGGGGTGTATGTATCTAGGATCCATATGTTATACTTAAAATCCAAGCTGAGTTTCCAGCTGGTCATCCAAAAGAAAATAGTCAGATTCTTGCCACAGTGTACAATATTAATTGTCTTATTTTCTGTAAGTATTTCAACCTGGAAAAAAAGTTTTCTTCCTGTCCAAATAGAGGTCAGTGGGAGGTGAAGTTGTGCAAGCAACTCATCAGTTATTTTTATGGGGATTCTGACAATTGTAATACAAACAAGGTGTGATGATTTATTCTTTTAGCAATATTGATAAAGAATTTTACCAATGGTCTCTTTGTGTTGAGGGAGAAAACAAGCCTATTTCCATGCACCAATTTATGTGGTATCCATAATATTTCTCATTCATTCACACATCACAAAACCAAATAATAAAAGGCCTGGCATATCATACAGGCATAAAATAATATACTGTGATGACACTCTAGCTGACAGGTTTTGACACCACTAACTCCACAAAGATAGCACAAAGATGAAAAAACCATGACAGGAAATGGGCATAAGAATATATAACATTGTGCCTTGAAAAAAATAGTTGTTTAAAAATTAAAAGGACAGTATTTTTATATTCCTTTCATATTACCAAACAGTGATCAAACTTGCCTGATACCTTTGCAAGGAAAAAAAAAAAAAATACACATTGCTCCTACTATAAAAAAAATGAAATTTTCTCTATTTGAGCTCTTTTCTTACATTCGTCTCTAATTTCCTATATTTTAAAACTCCTTTTGCTTTGCAAGTCATTCATGGAACATATATTTTATAAGAATGATGTTTCTTAAAGGAACTAAAGAATGTAAATTTCTTTAGTCATTTACCACAATTATTGAATAAACACAAATGGACTTAAAGTGTTTCTGCAGTTGACAGATGCTTAGTCTCTACTCAAATGTCCACTTGTCTTTCATATCATACAAAACCAGAAGGACATTAAATGAAGTCTAACTATATGACAGAGGTTTTTTCCTCCAGAAGGTTGGTTAGTAAAGTTGCAGCTTCTGTGATCAGACAAAAATCTAATAATTATATGAATACATAATAACTCTAAAATAAATCTATAACCTTGGAAGTGTCCATAGAAATAAAACCTTTATAGCACAATAAAACATAAAATATGAAAATTACTGTCACTGTTCTGTAGAGTATTATCACTGATGACTTATATCCAGAAAAATATTTCAAGACCCAAAATATTTCACAAGTATGATTTTGAATAATTTTCACATCGTAAATACATATGAAAACTGATATCTACATTACTGGCAATATGTACTGCTGAATCTGTTGACTTTTTATATGCGTAAAGACATATAGGTATACACAGTTTTTGCTGTGTATCAAATAAAAAAATCTTCCTACTTTGGAATATCAGCACATTTTTACAATGAAGGCTATGTAGACTGAATTAGCTTTAACCTCAGTATCTGGAGTAAGGATAACCACAAAGACACAGAAATAAATGATGTAATTTATTTCACCTTAGGAGGTTAAAACAGTTTTTGTCTCCACGGAACTTCAGACATAATATTTCTAATATCAAGCCTAGCAATGAAAGGACAGCCTTATGTGGTTCTTTCAAAATCCAGTTCACACACAGATTTCTCAGAAAAAAAGTGCTATACACTAATTTTTTAGTTTTGCTGACTTGTAGGATCTAGGTGTGCTTGTGAAAAGCGAAGAGAACTGAAATGGTATACAGGAGATCTTTCCTTATTTTCAACTTCCTTCATGTCTTCTGACTTTCTAAACTTTGAAAACTTTTTTTTCAAAACTTCTTGATGTGAACACAAAGTTTGATTAAAGCAGAATTTCTTAAATGTTTGAAAAGCTTTTGAGAGCTCATTCCAAAACAAGAGTAACACCAACAGTTTCTCTGCAAAGCTGTCTACTATCCAGCATGGTTTAATAATAATCTTGATCACAATACCTGCTACTCCAGAAGGCTTGGTACATACTGAAACTCTGATTGGTTTCATATATTAGATATTTTGTCTTGACATTGGTATTTCAGCCTGATAATAGAAGATTGGTAATTACAGTTTCTAGACGATGCTTGTAGGCAGAAGCAAGTCATTACAATAGGTTAGCAGAAATATGCACCAAATATACCACAACAGAGTGCAGGTAAATAAAACAGCACCACTTTCACTCTAATTGTTTTTCTTGTTATGGTAAAATATAATGTCTTTAATTGAAAAAAAAATACAAAATATGTACCTTGAGAAGATTAAAGAAGAAATAAAAAGCCAAAACATAAAAAGAGGTTTTGTCTTGGACAAACTATGGAATCACTTTGAGACAACAGCAAAAACATCTGTGGAAAAGCAGAAAAAGGGTCACTGGGATTGACAAGGCAACTTAAACTCTTATACTCAGCTGTACCTCTCACAAGGGATATGTCCCATCTTCTTAACTTTTCAGTATGCCTGTAAGTTAATGAAGTAGACAAAATATGCTTTTGGCAGGCTTGAGTCCTGGAAAGCAAAACAAAAATGCTAAGGGAACTTGTGTTTGTGATCCCTGTCACTGTTAAACTCTGCTTAATATCACTGGGGAAGGTAAGAGAACTGTTGACTGAGCACTGCAGAAAATAGGTTGACATCTCATGTTGTAAGTACATTCTGAAAGGATTCCTCAAATATAAAGCAAAGAACCATTCAGTGATATCTATGATCCTCTATGACTAAGCGACAAACAGCCAGAGAGATGCAAGTGCTTGTATTTGCTAGCTAGATGCATTTAATACTGCTCAGAAAACAAGTGTTCTGACTGATGTTTTCTAATGTCAAGCTGATCTCCCTGGAGTTTTCTGTTATGGCAAACAATGAACACAATTCCACCAATGCAAGTGAAATAATGAAGTGTATTCATGGGGTTAAAAGACCAGCAAGCCTGGTAAATCTGTTCCTTGAATACCTGGACAGAACACAACAGATGTGCAATGAATAGTCAATGTAGAGAAGAGAAATGAAACACTGGTAATATGCTGGCTAAGGGGGCAGTGCAGGGGGGAAGGAAATCCTCTGGATTTCTCTTCTCAAAACCTGAAATTCCGGTGTCTTCTCTTGAAACATTATCTGGGGATTGTGAACTGTGATTCCCAGTCATATGTCATTATTGATAAAGATAGGCAACTCGGTGTCACTGAGGACTGACAGTTTGGGAACACAGCACAACTGAAGAGAAGGTAATCACAGGTGACACTCTCAGCTACAAGGAAAGAACCACTCAGCAGTTTCCATTTTTCAGGATAAAAACCCCAGTGACACTAGAAATATGCAGATACCATGAGCAAAAAAAAATTGATAATAACGTCCCTTTTTATTACAGTATAATTTTCAGCCAACTGTAAGTTACAATTTTAAATCAACCTTGTATTTTTACCTTATCCTTTAATTCTTTGCATAGCAGACAGCTCAATACACATAAATATACCATATGCTAGAAAACATTCCCAGCTGTTGGAAAAATGATTTGCTTAAAACTGAAAAATCCTGAATACTGCTGTTTAACAAATAGTTTGGAATTGCTATAGAATTATATTCCTACTTAAATGCATATTATAAGCACTTTTTTAGAGGTGTCAAGGCAGCTATACACCAAGAGATTTTCTGGTCTTCCAGTACTTGACACAAATTTTGAAAGCAGCCTCCACAAATAAGCCTCTGAGACATACAATGTCATTCTTTAAAAAACTGTCTCTCTAAATCTTTATCTGGCAGACTGAAACTAAACAACAGGAGCTAACTGGTTAGTTACTTCCCCCAGTTAAAAAAAAAAAAAAAAAAATAGGCTGTATCTCTTCCAAAGTGAAATACAAAGAGACTCTTCTCAGCACCTATGCACATTAAAACATCGGTGGCCAGTGAAATAAAGGTGTCAGTCTACTTGGCTTAGTTATAGCCACAAAGTAAAAAGATGCACTGACAATATATATTGCAGCTCAAAATGACACTTAGAGGACAAAAGTCAATGCATTGCTTGAGGCAATATCTTATAATTTCCAGCAAATGAGCACTTGATCAGAGCAGAATAAATGAGAGTCATCCATTGCCTCCATAGTTCTGGAATGACATAATTACAACCAATTAAGGGAAATGCATGCAATAGTCAAACAGAGGTTTCTCAGCAGCCCGGCCCAAATCATGGAAACAGGACATCACCATTGCCAGATGGTCTCTAGATGAAACACGCTTCTCTGATCCCATCCTCTGTAGAACAGCAAACATTTAATTGTTACTACAGACAGAAATAAATACACTCTTCAGTTTGATTCAAGAACACTAAGGTGTCATAGTAACATGAGCAATGTAAGAATTTTAAGAATGGAAAATAACCCTATGGGAACTACAATCATTTTGGCACTATTTTTCATAAATGATATTGGTATTGGTACACAAGGCAATATTTCTACATGCAAATAAGTGCATATAATAATGCAAGCTATAAGGTGCATTTTCTGTGCTTCTTCAAAAGAATATTAAATCCTAGAAAAAAAAAGTAAATGAACATTACAATTTTTTTTTGTCATGCTAATGTACTAAACTAATACCTAGCTAGCTCTTGTGGTGGACTCATCATCAATGGATTGATAAATAGTTCTTTTCACTTAACAAAATAATACATGCAATTAATGAATGTAAAGTGCAAGACTGGATTACTCCTGCCTGGGATACAAGAGAAGGTTTTAACTATTTTTAGAGGTAAACATAGTTGTTGTACCTCTTTTGCATCAAGATTACACAAAAATTGGGGTAGCATTTGACCATGAGAGTTTCGTACCACAGTAAGAACATGGCACTGAACACAGACACATTTTAAGGCTCACTCCAAGTTTGTGATAGGTAAATTTGTCCTAGTATCTTGTGAAAAAAAAGCTAATTGACAGGGTACTGAGATGTGGAGGAAGAGCATATAAAAAATACCCAAGCACTAACGTGAGTAATAAAGTGAAAGTAATAAAACTTTCACTAATAAAGAAAAAAAAATAAGGATTATGTCATGCGGAGCATGTCTAATGAAATATTCAGCAGTCAGAGTCTGCATTTATACCTGGCTCATAGATCTTACAACAGATAAAGGAAATTTAGAAATATAAGCTTTTATGGTATTTCTATTAATGTTAAAAATCCAGTTAAGAACAAGGACATAACAGAATATTCTGAACAGTAGCAGCAAGGGTTGTCACTTAGGCTCTTGAGCATATGTTAGAAAGACTTGTAATTGAATATTAGAAGACATGAATGATGAATATTAGAAGACATAAAAGAACTACTGTTCTTTAGATTCAGACTTGGGAAAAAATGAAGTAGAAAAATAATTTCATAAACAAAACCTTGGTAAAATCATGCTTTCAATATTTTACTGTCAGACTTCTGATATCAAGAAATTAAAAAAAAAGAGACGGTAGTTTGGAACACATAAACAATCACTGTAGAAAAGCTAAGGACAGAAGCAGGGCATAATAGACTGCTGAAGCCTCCGTGGACACTGTATCACTAAGCAGGGAGTCATGGAATTTGATGGGATTTGTGTTGGAAGAGACCTTAAACATCATATGATTGCAATTGTCACGGCACAGATAGAGACACCTTTCCTAGACCACATTTCCCAGAGCTCCATCCAGACTGGCCTTGAACTTTTGTCACATTATTATTCTTAAAGAAACTTAAAGTAAGACAACACCCTGAAAGAAAATTATTCTATGTATGAAACTCCATAATCAGTAATGAACAAATTTAGGTGTTGTAGATCTGTAATACTGGAAAACACTCAGAGAAGTCGCCAAAATATGATAAAATTATCTTTTACAGGGTTGACTAGGAAAAAAATCTCTTCATCCTTCAACATTCCTGCATGAATATTTGGCAGCAGAACACAAAAAAACTATGCTGGAAATACAAATGAAAACCAAATTATAGCTTCATTGCATGCTGTCAATATTCAACTCCCAATTTTTTTTGCCATGAAACCAAAGAAGTTTTACTTATCATAGGAACATAGAATGCTAAGGGGTTGTAATGAACTTTAAAGATCATCTAATCCCAACCCCCTCTCCCACGGGCAGGGACACCTCCCATTAGATCCCATCCAGCCTGGACTCAAACACTTCTAGGGCTGGGGCACCCTCAGCTCCTCTGGGCAACCTGTGCCGGTGTCTCATCACCTTCACAGTAAAAAATTTCTTTCCAATATGTAACCTAAATACAACTTGAACAAATAGAAAACCAATAAATGATTTTACTGGGGCTTTAGCCTTGAGCTTCCATGAGCTAGTTTGTTTCAAAATTTTCTCCTACTACATTTTTTCCGTCTAGCTCTTTGTGTTAGCCCCAGCTGTGGAATTTTTTGGTCTTTATAAACCTTACTGTAGTTTCTATGGGCCCTGTTTCTCTCTCTCTCTTCCTCTGCAAGTACTACAGCTGTCAAAACCAGACATATTAATAATTGCTAGCATTGTTATGACATGTAGTGCAAGCCAAAGCTGCAGGCATGCAAGCCACTGGCCAAAATGGATAGTTACTACTATTATCTTTAGGTCTGCATTCAGCAATTTTATTCTGAGTCAGCTTTCTGGCTGGCTTTGTTTTATGATATACAGCACCTGTTCATCACACACTTGGACTGTATCAACCTTCAATATATTTTTCCAGATGAGGTTTATAAACAGTGATAATTCTACAGGTAAATTAGATGGGTAATGAGTTATTTCTATAATTTATTAGTTTAAATAAATATAAAGGTTTTGCCAAGCTGATGTAGTTAAAACTATAAAAGTTACTGTATTCTTAAGAATTTCAGAGAAAAGTGTGATGGCAAAATTTTTATAACTCTCCTGTTTCTTACCAGTCTTTTATTGATAGCTTAAATACATGTATAAGTAGCTTAGAGACGCCATAGTTCTTCCAACTTGGCAAATCCTGAATTTACATCTGTCTAGTTCAATGCCTTTTCCAACAATTTATTTGGACCTACCTTTATCATCACTGTCAGAATCCAAATGAAAAGCTGTTATATACCAAGAAGGGTAAAGTATTTTAAAAGAGAAAGCTGTCATCCACACATCCTACCCCATGTCACATAAACAAGTAATTTTTAATATACATCAACATATCAACATGGCTTAAAGTTCTGTTGAATATCACAGAATCACAGAATGGTTGAGATCGGAGGGGACCTCCAGAAATCATCTGTCCAATCCACTCAGGAAAGCAGAACCACCTGGAGCTGATTGCCCAAGACCATCTGAAGACAGCTTTTGGAGGTCTCTCATATTCAGTAAATATTTCCTGATGTTCAGAGGGAACTTATGCATTTTGATTCATGCCCATTGCCTCCTGTCCCCTGACTGGGAACAATCAGAAGGATCCTGACTCCATCTTCTTTATACCCTCCCTGCAGGAATTCACATACATTAATAAACGTCCCCTCTCCCCTGGCCCCCGAGTCTTCTCCAGGTGAAACAATCCCAGATCTCTCATAGGAAGGATACTTCAGGCCCTTCATCTTCTTCATGGCCATTCACTGGACTTTGAAACTGGTCCAGTTAAATAGTTTTCCAGCTGGGTGGCCTTCAGCATATACTGGTGCCTGGAGTTTTTTCACCCCAAATGCAAAATGTTACATTTTCTCTTGTTGAACGTTTTTATGTTCTGGTCCTCCCACTCCTTCAGCCTGTTGAGGCACATCTGGAAGACAGCATGACCTTTTGGTGACTCATCCACTCTTTCCAGTTTTGTGTCTGGTACAAACTTACTGACATTACAGTCTGCACCATCATCCAAATCATTAATGAAAATGTTAAATGGGACTGGATTCAGGAATGTCCATTTGGGTACACCACTAGTTTAATCAAAGTTGGTTAGCTGGTCAAGCATGACTTCCCTTTCCTGAATTTCCTCATCAATCAGGTGTCTAATAGTTTTCAAGATTATATGTTCCTCACTTTTCCAGGATGGAGGTGAGGATGGCTTTCCTGTAGTTCCTTGGGTCATCTTTCTTTGCTCTTCCTGAAAGTAGGATTCTCCATAATGAATCAGAGATAATCAAATGAGTTTGCAATCACACCTGCCATTATATCCTGTCAGGGTCCTTGGGCTTATGTATATAGAATTTGCTTAATTATCCCCTGACCTGGTCCTCTTCTATCAAGAGTACATCTTCCTTTCTCCATCCCATCCCTCTGGTCTCTGGGACCCAGTATTCCTGAGGGCTAGGAATCAAAGAAGACATTAAATACCTCAGAATTTTCTGTCTTGCATAACCAAGTCCCCCATCTCCTTGAGCAATGGACCCACATTCGCCCAAGTCTTTTTTTTATCACCTGTGTACATATAGAAGCCTTTCTTTGGATCTCTTACAAAGATTTAATTGCATTTGGGTTTTAGCTTGTCTAATGTCATCCCTGGATATCTGGACTTGAGTAGGAACACATTTTCCACATGCAGCCTCCCTTCGTTTTTACCTTACTTCCTGCTCATTGGGATGGACTACACTTAAGCTTGGAGAAGGTGATCCTTTAATGCTAACCAAATTTTTTGGGCCTTCCTTCCCTCTAGGGACTTATTAAAAAGGATTCCTCCAAGCATCTTTGAAGATGTCAAAGTCTGTGTCCTGAGGTCTAGGTTTGTGAGCATGCTTGTCCCCCTTCTCCCTTCCCCCAGAATCTGGAGCTCCTCCTTCACTCAGCACATGTCACTGTAGCAAAGGCTGCCTCTGGTGTTTACACACATCTTGTTGGGGAGTTTGTGGTCCAGTGCAGCATCTGTCCTTGCTGGCTTCTCTACCACTCAGCAGAGGAATTTATCACCAATGCACTCCAGGAACCTACCTGGTCGTTTGTGTGCTGATGTCTTGTCTCTCCAACCATTTATCAAGGTGGTTGAAGACACCCATGAAGACCAGGACCTTCAAACTTGAGGTCTGTATAAAGTCTGAACTACTTGTTCTTCATGGTCAGATGGCCTATTGTAGACATGCACTATAATGTTACCTTTGCCTAATCCTAACACATAAAATATCCATTGGCTCCTCATCCACCACTAGGCAGATTTCCAAGACCTTAAGCAGTTGTGTCACATGAAAGAAACACATCTTCTCATCATACTCTCCTGTTCTTCTGAAAGAGCCTGAATCACTCCATAGCAACATGCCAGTCTTGGGGGCCAGCTCGCTGTAATTCCATCATCCCAACAGGAACATAGTCCTGCAACTGCAATATGTGTGAACATACAAACACACACATAAATACTTGTGATAGGAATGCTTCTCACTTTTGGTTTTTCACTGTCATTGCTGTCACTTCATGACCCTCTCTGGAAGCCTTTTCAGGTAAGACTTATTCCAAACAGATTCCCTTCTGTTCTGTCTCTGATGGGAGAGAATAGCAAGAGAACTACTGAGAAATCAGTACAAGGTGAAACATAAAAATAAATATTATTAACTGCTAAGATATAAATAAATAAAATGGCAAATTCCTCCCCCAAACTGCCCCCACACTGATATTCAAAACCAACTTAAATGTAGTTCAAAGAACGACCCTAAAATATTCCCAGGAACAAATATCCAGTCAAGAAAATGAGTATGAGACTGCTAATTTGGAAAAGGCACTAGCACAAAACCCGTGCAGAAGATTTGGGGAACTCCTGCTGATCTAGTTAAGAAAGGAATCAGTGAGTATTTTCCTTTCTTGTACTTTATTCTAGACCTTTAAAAACTATATTGTAATGCCTAACAAATGCTTACAGTAAACAATACAATATTACAATTTGCTCAGTGATGCCAAATATGTTACATACATTGCATAGCAATTAAAAATAAATAGAAAAGTGTGTGGGGTATACATTGTAGAACCCTCTTTAAACATGATACAGCTATAAACAATAGTGATGGGGTGATGCCAATAGGGCAGAGATTTGGTAAGATAGCAGCAGAGAAGTCTATACTGTATATTAGACTGCATCCATAACATTTGCTGCTGTTCTGGTCTCAGTTTGTTGGGTGGGTGGAGAACGGTATGTTTTAGGTTATCTCTTTTCAGGAAGACATTACCTTAAGGTGAAAAGACTCACCTTAAGTATCATCACATAGACTTGACTGTGATTATTAATTTCCTGTCTGAATGTCTGAGTGTTTCATAAGACGTTCAATTTGCCAGAGCAATCCATTTTGCCTGAAAAAAAGAGTCAGAATTAAGTGTTAAATTGAAAAGATGCTGTACATTTAATCCTTGTATATTGCCACTTTGCAAAGCCATTCACTGATCTGGTAATAGAACCACAACACATTTCCACTGTAACAACACAAGAGCTCCGAGAGCATTAAAACCATGTGTTTGGTTCATAGATACATTGAGGAAGCTTCTGGAAGACAAGTTGCAGTTGCCAGTTGACTCAATGTTAACTTTCTGCCCACATGACCATGAAGGAAATGAGCTGCCATATCCTGAATATTAATACATCTTTCAATGCTTTTGTTAGTAAATATTTTTTCACACTTTTTAAAAATCTGCATATGTAGAAACGTAAGCAGCCATAAAAAGAAGTTGTATTTTTCACTAATTATATTTTACTGTAAAATATGTTTCTTCCACTTTCAAGTAAATGCTTTAAAATTTAAAAAATTTGTAAATCTAGATAGAAAGAAAAGACCTCAAAAACTGTTAGACAATTTGTCATGTCCTGTAAACTTCAGCTCTTGAGAGTTGCCAAGAGTGCCAGAAGTATTGAAATGTAAAGTAAAAAAAAAATACTTAGCTGGAAATGTTGTCTGTCATTTGAAATCAATATTGTGTTAAATTTCACCAAGAAATTAAATGACTTTATTTTATTAGTTGTATTAAGCCCAGAAGCAAATCTCATTTCTTGCAGGTAACTCAAAGAGTATGTCAGGAAACATCAGCTTAGAGTGCTTCATTTCTTTGTGTTTCACATTATTCAGAATTTCCTTGGTTTTTTACCAATCTATGAGTTGCTTGTGGGACAGATGGAAACCACGGCTTCAGGTGTACACCCTTATCATGGTCAGGTCTTATTGTAACTCTTTCCCTTTCAAAGGAAACGATCACATGCAGACAAGAAACTGAGATGGAAATTCCTCTGGTATAGACATTTCTAAATGTTCCTCTAACACTTGTTGTCTGTATGCACTTGATAATTTTCTCCAGTTTAAATATGACAGAAGTTAGCTCTAATGGTGGCTAGTTGATCAACATTTATCTTGGGCAAATTTTAGGCTCTTCTGGCAGAGATTAATTGGGAGTCTAATGCTGGTGAGAGCTAAGTACAAGGCTCTGGCATGGTTACTTCTACTCTGGTAACTCACAACATTAAGCACTATGTCACTTTTATTTTTAAAGCACTAGATTTGTAGTGAAGACAAAGATAAAATATATCTTGTCTTCCTGTGTGCCCTGCTAGACTTGCATACTGTGGCTGTGACCTGTCTTACTGTGATAAGAGACCTGTTTTATATATCATTTTAAATAATTAGGCATTGAATTAACTTCTGAATAGGTGAAATTGCAATGTCTGCCTTTTCTAGACTATGAGCTGATAGTTTTGCTGGAGGGAGAAAGCCTTTACCAATCCCAGAGGAAATGGCCTTGAACTCAGCAAATCATTAAGTGAAACAGTAAGTGGAAATTACTCAGTAGCTGAGTTGCAGAAAAAAAGAGCATTAAGAAGAATGGGGATTCTTTTTTTCCCCTTTTTTGCCTTGCCTTTTGAGGGTTGCTGAGCAAGAAACTTGTCAAAGACATCAGCAAGAATCTTCCTGAGCTGGAAAACAGAGCATTACATTGGTATGTATATATACATGTATGTATGGTCTTTGCTGCTAACAGACACAGACAATAGAGATAAAGTTAAAGCCCTAATATAAGAATTTTAGGTAATTTTTCATACTCTGAGATAAAGTTTCTTCCAAATTTGCCATATCTTAACACTATCAGAGTACTTTTCTTTATATCCTCTTCTGGAACAAATTTGCTTAATATCAACACAGCCTGACCTGATTTTTTCCTTTATTAAGGTCTAAATCAACCAAACCTTAAGGTTAACACAAGCAAATTTTCACTTTTACTCCTACAGATCTGCCCTTATTTTTCCTTGGATTTTGGTTGTTTTTTTTTTTTCTCTTGTTCCCTTTACATCAGATCCAAATCCATTATTTTGTTTCTGTGGGAAAAGGTGATTGGAACTGTGTCTTGGCTGGTCAAAGCCACCAAGGAAAACAGCCACTGGCACCCACCAAGGAGTTTAGAAGACGTGGCAGAGCAGAGGGAGAACAGAAACTTTTCAAAGTAGTTGCCTTACTGTATTCTGTGATTTCCTTTTTATTGTTAATGTGTGTTAGATTTATCTCCCTTGTAATGTTAATATAAATGTTATAATTTAGAGTGTAATCATTGATTTCAGGATGGGTTCACTAAATTTTCTTTAGCTAAGAATCAATAGATGCAATTATTTTCCAGTGAGATAATTCAGGATGGTATTCAGAAAAGGATCTTCATCTAGTGTAAATATTACAGATGTTGACAAAATAAAATTTTATTTTGCTTTCTTTCAGCAGACAATTTCCTCAAAAACTGAGGTTTTTTAGGTTTTGGAGGATTTTTAAATTGATAAAAATTGTTATGGCGTTAAAAAGCCATTCTGGACAAAAAGGGAACATTTAAAAGTTTTTTTGCGGTCACTATAAGCACTGAAAATATGATCAGGTGCTGGTGGTGTCAGATCACTGATATATTATAACTCTTAAAATATTTTCAAAGTATAAGAATTGCAAAAGTATTTAAAATAATGTGTTCTCTCTCCTTTAAAAAAATTCAGGATGTACTTGTAATTTAACAATGGTGCTAGGCAAGCTGTGCAAAATAGGACCAAGTGACTTAGAAAAAGCTCTATTATTGCTCTGGTTATGTGTCGCATATGATAAATAAGGTAAATGTATATTTTACTCAACTGTGACACAGTCCTAGAAAAAGCTCAATTTACAGCTCCATAATAGCTATTTTCCTGGGAAAAATGTTCTTTATCCCGGACACATTTTTAAACTAATATTTGCTCTTGTCCAGTGTGGAAATACCAAGCACAGACATATTCTCATGCTTTTGACCATCAGCTAACACAGTGTGTATCCAGAAATCTCTTGCTTTTCTGCAGGAGGGAATGTGTAATAAACAACAATAAACAGCCAACCAAAGGAGATTCTGGTGATTTTTTTTTCATTTATTGCAGTAATTCTTCATGACTTTGCTGGATTCTGTGACAAATTAATTCACTCTCTTTTACTCCTTGAAGATTTAAATATTTCTCCCATATGCACCTCAACCAAGCTCAAAATTGCCTTAAAAGTCTCCATTCTTTTTGTATAAAGTCTGTCGGTTTCTGTTATCTGTATAAAGAATATGTATTATATGACTTCTTAACAAGGAGTGCTTTTTGTGGTCCCAGTTGAACATCTTGATGTGTAAGACAGAGATTTTACTAATGTCTCCTGTCATCTTAAAATATCCCAAAAGAAATGGTCAGTGACAGATCCTGTTTTCATAGCCCTGTGTTCGAATCCAAAACACAGAAAAAAACCCCTTTCCATCAATGTCTTTACAGTCCCATCTTCATAGCTGTCTGCTGCCTGGCATAGGGATGTTCAGGGGAGATAGATTCTAGCCCTTTCTATCTTCCCAGATGATCATGTCATTATGGAAGGAGTAAAATCTAAAAAAAAGTCTCTGAAGCATCAATTGAAAAATTTACTAGATCACTCCTTTGGGGAAACAAGTCTTAAAAAAAACCCAATCTGATGTATATTAGAGGGTGTCCTGAAAAAAACCCACTGGGACCTGAGCATGGCAGCTTCATGGACTTGTCCAGTGGCACTGGAGCAGCTCAAACTGGGCAGACCCCCTAAGGAACTGCTATTCTGCCTTACAAGGCACAGAGCTCATTTCTTCCCTCCCAGTTCTGATTCCATCAGTTGTGTCAGCTTAAGGAACAGGAAGAACAGAAGAAATCAGATTTAAAAAAGAAAATGTTGGTTGAATAATAAAAAATTATTAAATAAACCAAATTGATTACATAAGGACAACAGAAATAAAGAATGAAGCAATATGTACCTAGAAAGCAAAATCTTACCTATCTTATGATGCTTATCAAGATATTTTATGAAGATAGCTTATGAAGATACCTTATGATAACTTAAATTGTTTAAAAAGCTATACATGATAATGAAATTTTTTAAAAAAATGCAGCTGCTAAATATATAAGAGTTGGAAGAGTTACAGTAATATTGTTCCAAAACTATTAATTCCTGCATTTCTTAAATTCACGTGTATTTATATTTATAGTTATACACACATATTCACACATAAACATATGTACACATGTATTTCAAAGGAATATTTTCAGGTACAAAGTCTACAACAAAACAAATTCCTATTAGCATCTGTTTGCATCAGTTGCAAAATACTGTTAGGCGAAATTCATTGATTACCTAAAATTAAGTTGTCTACAATGAAATAGCATCTGGAATTAAATACAGGGGTAGAAGAATTTAGGTCATAACTTATGTCCTAAAGCCAAACTCTGAAACAGTATCTAAAAATAATTCATTATAATTTCATAATTTTAAAGACATTTATAACAGCTACTGTTATCCAAACTGATATTTACTATTGTGTGAAAAAAATACTTATACCTTATACCAATATCCCTTTTAACAAGTTCTTATGAGGAACACAGAATATAGTTACAAGAGACTGCCAAAATGCCATTTTATGTCACATTCAAATATAACTCCTGAACTTCTCAATTGCCAGAGGCAGAGGGAAGACTCTCCTAATGTTCCTTTTCCTACTTCCTTTGATTAGCATCAGCTTTCATATAAAGTCAGACAAATTAAATTATCTGTGGCAGTGTTTGTTATTGAACATTGAAAGGGACTAGATTTCATATATTCAGCAATGGGTTGAATGTGCCTGAAGAAAAACGTGAAACCAATAAACTACTAGATTATATTTTATGATACCATATGGTGTCATCAAAGACTGAAACTCAGAGTCTCAATGCTGTAGAAGCACTATGTGTTCAAGAATGAATGCTGGCTTGAGGATTTATCATGAGGTAAAATAAAATTAGAATTCAGCACTTTCTAACCTAAAATCAGCCCCGTGAACATTTTCTAATTAAATGAACACTACAAAGACTTCTTGACATAAGCTTGCCTAGTCATTTCTTGTACAAGTCATTAAGAAAACAATGGAAGCACCTTAGAAAGAATGAAGAGTATGGTTAAAAACCAAATATTTTACTTTGGATGGAAACAACTTTTCATCATATACAAGTAACTCAAAAAAATACAAAAGCTCCAACAAACTGTCCTAAGCTCTGGGCAGCTCAGTAAGTTTGAGAAAATGTCTCAGCCGCAAAACAGAAATAAGTATATCTTCACTAATTTTGCCACAAATTACAGTACCTTGTCATTAAACACACACCAACCAACTTCATTCTCTCTGCCAATTGCATGTGGCTCCTTACTACACATATGCACATGAGAATTACGTTCCGCATGCAACTGTTTATTTTTGTGGTTTTTTAATGTATCCTACAGGTAATAGACTTGTTTTTAAGACACTGCAATAATTGAGAATGCAACAACAAAGATTTGTGTAAACAGCTGCATTAAAATGTTCATAGCTTTTGCAATAAAGTTGAAATCACTCTCTTGTTCCTTGTTTGTAACGTTTATTAGCTACTACTGATATGATGAAACGTTTTCTTCTGAACAAAAAGGTCACTTTTTCATTTTTTTAAAGAGTTTTAAGTACAAGATTGACCTACATACTCCCTTTGTCTGTTAGCTTAGCTAATATCTCTAAATACTGCAGCACAAGCACATCAAAGGCAGGATTAGGTTTATCCAGCCTAAACCTGAACTTCTCACTCTGATGAATAGAAGGCCAACACATACGTGTGGATTTAACATAACTATCCTGTCTGCAACCCATTTAGTCATTTGCTTATGGCTTTCCTTTATATTTCCCAAATATGTTTTTATTCCTTGTGTCATTCCAAGTCACATAAAAAATTTAAATGCGAGACTTAATAGAGGAGAGTATCTTATCCCCAGTCTGGGAGAACTGGTCCTAATCCTTCTCTTATTTTTTCTTTTTACTCTCTTAGTAGCGATGAGCCTACAGCTGCACTTCGGATTATTTCCTCACAAGACATTGTAAAAGACAGGAGGTGCAATTATAATATCAATCAGTTTCAGAATTCCTTTCTTAAAACTTTGGAGTAGGAATTTAGAATTCAAATGTCTCAACATTATTGCTGGGCAATGATCCTCTAATTTGAATGGATCTTCACTACCCAAATAATAAATATTAAGTATTGAATATATAAAAAACTTACACCTTGATAATTATTGACATGTATTTTATCTTATATGCTTTAGAGTGGGAAAATCCTAAAATTATTATCACATCTTTTTACTATTATTAAGAGTATTTTTTAATTATTACCTAAAATTATGGAGAGTAAGTAACTCGGAGAATTTACTGAAATATATAATTAGGTTATTTCTGTGGTTGAGTGGAACAATAAATGCTATACATTGATTCTAAGCAGTAGAGAATGAATTAAATACAACACCCACCTTAAAATATGTCAGAAATAACAGCTCAAGTATAGCAGATGATAGAACCAGACCTATGCAGAACCAAGCACTCCATGTCACTCACCAAATTGTTAAAATTTATCTGCTGCCTCCAAAAGAGATGAAATCATCACTGAACATTATTTTTTACAACAATTTTCTCCTCTGTTAGCAAATGATGGTTGAAGTACTTCTCACCCACTTGACTCAATTACATTCAGCAGTAGTAATACTTCATACATTTCCTGTTAACTGCCTCACCTCCAGTGCTGGGGGCAGGTCTGGGTGCCACAATATAAGAAGGGTCTAAAGCTATTAGACAACATCTAAAAGAGGGCAATGAAGAAACAAAGATGGTGAAAAGCCTTAAGGAGGACCCTTATGAGGAGTGTCTGAGGTCACTTGGTCTGTTCAGCCTGGAGGAGAGGAGACTGAGGGGAGACCTCATCAAAATCTACAACTTCTTTTGAGGGGAAGAGGAAGGACAGACACTGGGGTGACCAGGGACAGGACCCAAGGGAATGACCTGAAGTTGTGCCAGGGGTTGTTTAGGTTGAGTATCAGGATAAGGTTTTTTTACCCAGAGGGTGGTTGTGCACTGAACAGGCTCCCCAGGGCAGTGATCACAGCACCAGCTGACAGCTCAAGGAGCATTTGTACAGTGCCCTTGGGCACATGCTGTGACTCTTGGGGTGTCTTGCGCAGGGCCAGGAATTGGACTCAATGATCCTTGTGGGTCCTTTCCAACACAGCATATTCTGTGCTTCTGCAAAAATTTATTCTGTAATAATTTATATGAGACAGAAAATACAATGCAGTTACGTTTCCTCTGGGTATTCTTACCAACAGGTTTAGACTGAAGTGTGTCCAGACATGGTTCCTTTTTATGTGTTTGCATTTAGTGGTAAAATCATAGCATCTGAAATGAAGTCAAAAGAAAAAGGCCAAATCTACCCATTATCATATAGATTTCAATGATGATTCATATTTCTCTTAAAAAAACCCAAACAGTATCTCTAAAGTTTCTCACAAAAATAGAAGATTAAATTTATCATTTAATCTTCCTTGCTTTGCATCAGTTTCTGGAAGTAAAAATCAAATTCAAAAGAAAGAAGGAGTGAGATAAATAAGGGTAGATTTGGAAAGTGGAAAAGCAGAGGTATCAATTTTGGGGAAGGGAGAAAGGTGGTTTCTCCATCTAACATTATAACAATGGAAATAAATTACAATAACAAGTCTGAAAGTGCGAAGGTCCTTGTGAAAGACTCAACAGATCCAACATAATCCATGTCTTAGTAACAATGTAGAAAAATATATTTAAATATATTATTTTTATTTTCAATATTGTATATATGGGGTTTGTTCTTTTGGGAAAACTAAGAAATCTGTGAACTACACAGATGACATGTACATAAGCTTTTTGCCGTCAACTCACTAATACAAATATATAACACTTCTAATATATATGATAACCAGCAATCCACTGTAAGGATAAAATGAATTTCTCATTGCAGCCTTCAAATTACATTTATCTGTCAGAACTGGAAGGCTGCATCTCCTAATCTCTTTTCCCACCCTAAGTATCCCTGTTCAATAAATATTAAGCAACTATTGAATAAAGATGTATCTTTTTTCCTCCTGTGCAATGGGATTGCACAGGTCTTATTTAAACATTCAGTGCTAGTTATTTGTCTTCCTTATTTCTACTGAGAGCTTTCATTTAAAGAATATTAAGCTTATGAAAATGTCACAGACATGTTTTATATGAACTAAGAATCTACTGTTTAGAAATATAATTATGTTGACTTTCTCTTTCAGGTCTAATTCATTACTCTTGATTTCAAAATTCCTGTTGCTTTGGGTTTATTTACTCTTCTAATACAGTAGCTACTAAGGTGATAATACATAGATAAGAATGATTAAGAACATCTCAGTGCAACTTTTCCCATGAAAAAAAAAACCAAAACAATTGTTTGCTTTTGTTCCCACACATTTTATAAATTAAAAAATCACCTGGCACAGCTGGTGGTGGGTAATATGCACTCTGAGATAAGCCTCCTGGTGACAGTAGGTGATCTCTGCTGCAAACTTTGCTCCACAACCTTCTCTAAAATTTCTCTGCTTTCACAGGATAGACAGCTGTCTTTCCTTGGGATACTTGTAAAGTTGAGTGGAATAATGCTATTTTCGGTTTTTGTGCCTCCTTAGAAGTGGGGAACTTTTCATAAATTTTATACATTTAGATGAGGCACAACTTTTTCTCCTACCTTGTTTTTCCTATAGTCCTTTGGAGACACAGCATGCACAGCCACAATCTTTCAGAGCAAAGCCTGAAAGTCTCTTTGCAGAACACATGAAGGAAAAGCGAAAAGTCTAAAGCAGCAATGACTACAACATTTTAAACAGAGAATTTTCCATTAACAATGATTTTTTAAAAGGATATTCCATAAAATACTTTAATTTAAGCAGAAATCCAGAGGAGGAGCCAAACACTTCCAAGAAACCTTGCTTGGCTTTTACTGTCAGTTGTAAACTGGCACATGATTTTGAGCTCTTTCTCTCACTCTCATTCTCTCCATTAAAATGGAAGAAGCATTCTGAGTAGGGAGGAATGATCACCTCTCCTGACCTGCTGGTTATGCTTTCCCAGCTCAGGCCAGGAGGCTGATATCTCCTCTTCACTGCAAGGGCACACTGCTGATCCATCTTCAGTATGTGTCAGATAATACTGCATTTCTTTCTGATTCACCTCTGCAGATGTTTGCAACCTGAGAACTTGGTGTAAGAGAGAGATTATACACAGGTTTCACAGCTTTCAAAGTGTAAACAAAGGACAAGAACCAGAGACAGGCAAAGGAAGAAAAAAAATGAAGAAAAGAAGATGAGAAAGAATTAAATTTGTCAAAACATCACTTGTGAATAGTTGAAGGATTAAAAGCACAATCAGATTTTCAGTGTATCCTGTGAGCAGTGTTCAGTTTTGCATATGCTTGCATAAAAAAACAGAGTACAAGACCTTATTTATGAATAGGTATATTTTCATGTGAATGGCAAATCACATGTCATGTGTTCCTTCAGTGTATTTGTAGGTGTCACGTGATATTCTTAACAGGGTTGATATGATTTGAATGCTGGAGCTATTAATTGATAGCCAATAGTGGTGCTTCTCAGCACTTTCAGCCCATCACATAACACTCATACGCACCTCTGCAAAAACTGGAACTCCGGTATGTGTGAATCAACAGAGCACAAGAGCTCAGAAGATCCTGTCACTTAAGTAAACGTTCACATGGTTTTTATAAGGTATATTTGGTAACCATAGTAAGAATGGTTGACCTTGTGACCATAATTATTCACCAGAAATAAGAAACCTCTCCCCATGTCTTCTTTATTACTTTCAGCAATAAGAAAAGCAGAAAATCTGTCTCTTTAAATTCACCACAAACTTTTTTGCTGTTTCATTTTTTTTTCTCTCCAGTAAGAAAGATTCATACTTGTACTTTTAATTGTTGGTTTTGCAGATCAGATTATGTCTGTTTTTTCCTAAAATTTTCTTCTAAGAAAATCTGCCAGTAATTTGGGGATTTTCTTTTGCTTTTGAATTGTGAAGTAATTTTCTCTATCCCCCAAACTATAACATTATTACAATTATGTTTTAAATTTTTAAGACACCAACCAAAAAAATTCTCTCCATTTTGGAAAATGAGAGCCTATGAATACCAGAGCAACACTGCCTTCAAAATCAAATGTGTTAGGGGGCTAGGTTCTGTTCCCAGGGTACTGGTTTGCAAGAGTCTGGAGTTTTTAACAAAGGTGGATGCAGAAGTTCAGGGTCCTGCATGACTTCACCTTACACCTTTCTTTGCCATAGTAATATAATTTTCAGAGGGACTGAAATAACAAGGAAAACTGCTCAATTAAAGCAAACAAGTCAAACAATCCACTGCACTCTTGCATTATCTTCTCCTAGGTGTTTGATGTGTGTGGGTGTTTGACCCACACACAGACAGTTGTGCTGACAAACGTGGTGGTACATAGGAACAGTTCCAGGAGTTCCAGGGAGCATTAAAGCAGCTTCACCACTGAAGCCAACATCTCATGATGCATTTGCTTCCTCTGGCCTACAAGTTCTTTTTTCCCAATTACTCCATAAATTCTAGTGAGGTTTCTCAGCAAGACCATGAGTTGTCAAAGCTGGGTTTGAATTATATTCTCAGCGAAAGACTACATGTTCCAGCAATATCCTTTTTAATAAGAGCAGTAGTCAAAATATTTTTCCTTACAATTTTTTTTCATAAACTGAATAACACTGGAAACCGGTAATCATTTCTATTTGTTCAGATATAGTCACATATAGCTTCCATGTCTCTGTGAACAGCAGTTTATGCATTCACAGGTTTATGTCGACATAGAGTATAAATATAAGCATGCATCCATATAAAAACAAGTATGCATCCTTATTTAAGGATAATGTACAAACAAGAATATCTCTTGTGATACCCAACAGTCCTGCATCTTAACAACAACGGCTTTCAGGGATAATTTCAAAAAGCAGAACCTTGAAGTATCATAATAAAGTCATAATTTCTAGTCTGCTGCACTTATATTCCAGGAAAGCATACTCAACATACATATTTTCTGTATGAATTGTGTGATATGTGTATCAGCTGCACTGCAGAAATGGCAAAGGCCCAGGTTACTGATTCTTTGCTTCACTGCTTTTAATACAAGTCATCTAACAAGGTAATGAGGTAGACAACAGGAAATTTAATATTAATTTTCCATGGCCTATTCAAACCTTTTTCTTATAAGAGTTTTTTTGTGATTTACCTTAACTAATATCACCTAGTCAGAGACATCATTATTTGGATCTATTTAAGCAGAAAAGTGTAACTTACTGCATCACAGAATTTACCACTGCTAACCTTATACCTTGCCTACAGCAAGACAATAAAATCTTGGCTTTCCAAAGCAAGAAAATTTTTATGCAATGCTGCAGTTGATTTCCTTTTCTACAACTGATTTTTATTATATTCCATAGCAAGCACTTTCAGCAAATTTAAAGATTATCTGCAATATGTATTCTTGGAATAAACCTGCTGTAGTTATACACCAAGTTCTATAAATTATTCCTGTAGATGCCTCTTACAGTTTAATATCCTTAGATTAAAGAGACCATCACAGCATTTTGTATGCTGAGGTAGGCAAAAAATTTACAGTGGGGCAAATTGATAAATCTTATTTTGAGGTTTGAGCATCTACTCCAAATACATAACTGCAAGATATAGTACTGAATCAAATAAACTTTTTTATTTTTAGAAATATCTTCATTTGGATGTACCACAAAACTGATCTTTCCAATGACCTATTTTTCTATGAACATTAATTAAGGAAACCTGTGTGAATGAATAAACAGACAATAACTATCAGAACAAAGTTGCTCATCTCCCTGCACCACAACAGATAGAAAAACAGTCATGGAAACCTATTTGAACAATGGAATATTGACTGAAGCTTATTTCACACTTCCAGTCAAGCAGTCTGAAATGGAGACATTTCCAGAGGAATGTCCTCTGATTTAGAATGGCTGCTATTTGCCACATGAGCCAGTTGCATCACTGATTGAAAACACACAAAAGTTGAAAGGATTTTGACAATGATACAAAGGGCTTGTTCTCTATAATGTAAACAGCTTTCAACATACTGCCTTTAGATGCTGGAGTTAGAAATGTCAAAGATGGACTCTTGGCCACAGAGAGATCCTGCACTCTCAGGGGACCTGTTTGGCATAGGAGGAACAAGGATTTGCTCTTGGACAGACTGTGAGAGGATGCCGTGTTCTTTCACTCTTTTATTTCCTCCTGTTTGGGACATGGCACTGTTTCTGGGATCTCTGTTCTTACAAACACGTGACAAGGACCGCGAGCCTGTAACTTATTCCATTGTGTCATCTGTGTTAATATAACAAACTGCTATGTCCCAAAAATCTAACTCTTCCTGTGCCTAGAGGCCATCAGAGTTGGAAACACACCCTTAGAAGAAGAATGTGGGCATCTTCAGCTTACAAAGGTCCTGCCTTTGTGACAGGATAAGACACTGGACACAAGCTGCCTTTGCGTCATTCACTGGCACCTCAGAGCTTGAGGTGCCTTTTGGCATCCAGCCATCAGTTTGCCATGGGTGTTTCTGAGCTAGGACTGGTTATTCCTCTTGGGTTTTTTTCTGAACCAAAGGAGGGCACAAAAGTACTTTAAATGCAAATATATCTACTAAGAAAACAAGTAAATTTTTTATTGTATAATTCTTTGCAGAGGTAAGAATAATTCATAAAGAAGATAGTTTCCTTGCAGGACTGAATGACTTAGGAAATAAATCCTTTAAGATTAATAAATTTTAAAGCGTTCCCTCTTTATTCTCTATTTTACCAGATAGTCGAACTTTCACATTTCTTTAATTGCAAAGGTGCTGTTTTCTCAAAGTCTCAGTCCATTAGCAGTGCTAAAAGACCTGAGGCTCTGGTTGTATAATTTTTTAAGAGAGATTCACCTTTCTGAAGGATCAGTGGAAAAAGGAAATTCATTACATGATTTCTAATTTTATAATGGGGAATTTATTCAAATATGTTTTGGTTACCATTTATCACTGAGGACACCTTATAACTAAATACCTCCATCTGCACATAAGTATCCCAGAAACCTTTTGAGTTCCCGTGATACTCACTGTGGATTTTCTTTCTTTTTTTCTTCATTTTCACTTAGTGTCTCAGCTCAGTCCTGCAACAAGAAATAATCATGCTGGCACAATTAACGGTTTTATGCTTGCATATTTGATGAATCAGTCTTTAATTAACAACAAGAGGCTTCGTGAAACTTAAAAATATTTTGTTTTGAAAGTGTATTTGAGAACATGGGGGCAAAGTAAGTTTTCAGGATGGAAACCATCCTTTTTCTTTTTCTCTTGAATACTCACTGTATGAAATAATTTAAACAGTTGTCATCTTTTACATAGCAGCCAGAAAATCAGACAGTACTTAGAGGCATGAAGATTTTTTTATCAGGTGATATAGGACATTTTCAGATGAACATGACAAGTTAATTCCCAGGAATCCAAACAAAATATATAGCCCAAACTCCCATATTTATACAAATTCACTTTCATACCACTGGCTGTCTTTTGAAAGGTGTGTTGTTACACCATATCATTAAAATGGTCCCATGAAAGTATTTTTCATACTTTTACCTATTATTTCTCTGCATATAGGTTGGACTTTTTTACAATTATTATATTAAAAAAAGAAAGAAAGAGGGAGACAGATGGAGAGAAATCTACCCCTGTAGTGACTATTTACTCTTCAGAGTGGTTTGGCTGAGCAGGGGTATCCATGCTGAAAACTGAATTACTGGCACATTCATTACAGTGTGAGGAGTTACTTCCAGAGAAGTATTTAAGGACTCAGCTATAAAGGAGCATCTCAGATGGGACTACAGTGAAAAAACTAACCTTACCACTGTCCACATAATTGCAGTTCCTGTCAACCAGCTTCGGCAATAGTCAATCTGAAATACAGTTCAGAAGAAAAAAGTGGGAATCCAATGGTTAGCAATAGATTTCTCCCTTCCCCATCCACAACCCTCACTGTGCACATAAATCTCTCTCCTTCTCTTGAATTACTTTACTCCACACTAACCCTTCTGTATAACACTTCAGTTCACATTTTTGCAACTGTTTCTACTACCTCCCATCTCCCTTCACTTTGACACTTATGCTTCATGGTTTTCATATTTGTCACAGCCTGGTTTTACCCCAGGAACTGAGAAAGTGGCATTGCTCTGTGCTCTCTAGCAATGCCAGGAGATGTCACAACCCGTAACACTGGACAGCAGTGGGGTGAGAACATTTGCAGGCACTGACAGCAGTGTACACACCAGACTGCTGCTTACAGATCTCAGGGGTATTGGCTGAAGAAGATGGGATGGTTGACAATATAAAGAGAAGTATTTACTAATTTTGACTAAGTTAACTTGGTTGTCAATATATAGTATAATTCAGTTTGTTCAGATTTGTGTTCTGTTTCACAAATCACAAAAGCATATCACATGTTTCTGTAAATGCAGTGGTATAAATCATATTAATATTTGTTCTACACTGCTAGTAAAGTAAAACATCTAATGAATAAAAATAGAGATGGAAGTGTGATTGACAAGACATTTTCCATAGGAAAACCAAGCCAGGTGGGCTGTTGAGAGCAGAAGACGAGCATGTCTTTGCACCCTGAGGAGTAGCAAAGGCACTGGAGGTTCACTCCACAAAGCAGGAATGTTTTTTCTGGGGAAGCGGAGGCATTTGATAACCAAATTTCCTGGCCAGCTGCATGTTATTTCACCTACCCCAGTCTCTCCTGCTACCCAGCCACTGCCCTAGAACAGTGGGTTGCTGCACACCCTTCTTGGTCTGCAGCTGCAAGCACAGAAACCCACCATCACCCAACAAAACCAGAGTTATGTGTGGGGGCTTGGTCCAGATGCTTCTCCCAGGGAAACCAATGGGAAAAAAAAATCAAAAAGTCACCTCTTCTTGCCCTCCTGTTTCCTTTGTGTTGTCCTCCCACAGACTTATTTCCTGTCTTTCTCCCATGCTGTTCCCCTACCAGAAACAGCTCACTCACACCTCTTTCTGATTAAGTCTGACTTCAGTATTGCTCTCAGGGCCTTTACAACAGTAAGACACTTCCACGAACAACACTCTGCAGAGCTCGGCATTTCAACAAGTACAACAGCCTGACATCTGTGTCATACGTATATGATGCACCTTATAGATTTTATCATCTTTATTTTTTCTAACACATGAAGATGTGTTTCTTTGGTTACATCCCTGCTTCTGTTGATTGCAGAGTACTTTCATGATGGGCCTGCTTTTTACATTTATGTGGCAAAATCTGTTGCATGGAAACAGTAGTATCTTTTTTTGTCCCTATTGAGGTCCAAATTGAACTGCTAGCTTTTAAAAAAAAATTCTCATTTCAGCTGACGCAAGTCAGCTAATGTTCTTTTTAAGTGGCAAACCCATTTTGAATTAACAGATCCAAACATTTATTTTGTTGTGATCAATGGGAATCTGTACCCTTTCTCTGTTCTTATGGTTTGCAGTTGTTTTGCTCTTAATACAAATAAAACAGCACTAACTTGACTGAATAGTCAACTGACCCTCCCCATTTGCTTCTAGAGACACAGAATAAAGCAAACATTCTCATTTATTTTTCTTGTGTACCTTAAGTTATGTAAGCATCTTGCCAGTCTTTGTGAAGTTTATTACTTTGTTTGTCTGAACAACACTCCAGGTAATCCTAATAAATAAATAAAGTCAAAAATTTTAATACATTTTTGTGTTGTCTTTACTTTCCTGTAAAGAAAGATACCTTTTTTTTTTTTGCATTATGAAAAGAAAAGCAGAAAGTAGAAGAAAAATAAGTAAGAAAAATAAATTTCAACAAGGAGCACAGTTTTCAGCTGCAGACTGTAATGTAATATTTTAATTCAAACACAAGCAGAGGAATTTCCATGTAGGTGTAGACAAACAGTAGCAATGCTGTGACCTGCCATTTTTTGTTTAACATGGGAAAGGAATACCAGTAGAGCATATACAGACATCTGAATCTACTTACTAACATAAATAAACACAAGCTGTAGAGAAAAAATCATTCCACTAGATTACCTTTCACTGAAAACTGTAACTGCTCTGTTAATGTTATCTTTGAAAATTCAGTTTCATGCTTGATACTCTAAGAACAAGTATTTTGTTACACAGTTCATTAACAACACTAGAAAGGGATCAGTTCTGAATTAAAATTTACCTGAATACAAAGATCCAAGTTTGACAGACCTCTACATAGAAATCATTTTTAATGCCTTTCTCTCAGAAAGACAGGCAGCTGTAAATGTGCTTATTACATAAAATCTGGGCAAAAACTGAAGTTGGCCTAAGCAAGGAAATAACCTTTGTCTTGAAAGAGGTTTTAAAAAGTTTAAAAAGAGAATAATCACCTCAAAAACCTGTTTGATGCAAAAGTCTATTAGGTCTAGACTGGAATTTAAAAAAAAAAAACAACAAAACAGTTGTGTATGAGTTGTTTGAGTCTCGTTTCAGGTTCTCATGTACAAAATCTTCCTGTAGAAAAGCCTTTTCTACATCTCCTTTTAAAAAAACCCCAAACAAATAAACTATTCTCAGTTCAATACTGATGGTGTGCTTGGTACTGTTATTTTGTTGTGGAAATTGTATATGCCTCTTTCTAATTTTGTTCCCCTTCTCCCATATAGTAACTATTACTGAGAAAAGTTAATGTTTTCTTACTAAAAAAAAAAAAGAAAACAAAAAATAAGTCTATAATTTGAGTATATTGGTTTTAATACTTGGATACTGTTCCTCTATTCTGTAAGGAAAACATTAAAATCACAGGAAAGCACTTTTGTTCTTTTATTGCATTATTATTTTATTCACACCATTTTTCTCCTGTGAAGAAAAGGTATGACAAAAGAGATAAATTTAAAGTTAAAATAGGTTTTTTTTAAAGCAACTTAAAGAAATGTTTTTTAAAATAAGATATTTGACATATTGGCTGAAAAAAGTATAATAAAGCATGGAAAGAACCCCAAACCTTTCAAATGTTTTGAGTTACATTTTGATATCAGAAAACAGGCACACAAGGGCAACCCATATAAAAGTACACCAAAAGTAAATTTCCTGTTAAAAGCCTACTTTTTCTGTTCCCTAAGGAGGAAACTTTTTCCTCTAATGAGGAAATTGCAGTTTTACCTACAAAGTTACTGTGTAATTCAGCATAGTGAGAGGGTTGGGTAATGCATCTCTTATTGTAAAATACCATGACAGATATATTTCCTTTTCTTTTCCATGGTAAGGAGATTTTCCACAGGATGACAAAACATTTAGTCTGTTGGTTTTGAGTAGGCGATTACCCTCTTCAATGACAGCAGGAAAATTTTCAGTTTCTTTGCATGTGATACTAATTCTCACCACTGAAATTCAGCTGACTGATTGTCCCTCAGAGGTTAATGCAAACCTCACATCAAAGTCATAAGAGCACTTGGAGTTTCCTATCTCCATCTCCACTCAACCTTTGTTTCTGGAGGATGACCTATTGTGTCTCACTCAAGACCAAAAAATAAGATTGCCATCTGAAGTAGGTAACTGCTTGTGCAAAACAATGCATGCACAAATTTTCATTTTTGTCATTTTTTCTCATTTCCAGTTATTTTAAACAGAAAAATTCTTCATTCAGACACACAGCTACCTTTACCAATTTAGCGTTTCAAGAAAATGCCACAGCATATAAGCAATACTCTGAGACTACAGCTGAAGCTTTGCCATCCTCTTCAGTGACAGAACCACAGTCAAGGTCACCTGTAGCAAGGTCTGACATTTCTGAAATGGCGCTGCATGAATAAGTACAGTGAAAAAATAAACAGAAAAGGCAGAAAGGATGGAAAAAGAGGAACTCATAGAGAAATGAGAAGGAAATTAAAAGTAGGGATACACAGCTTATTAATACTTCTCCAGACACTGGGGGGAGTTGCTTGATTATTTGGTTCCCAGGTTCTCATGCACAGATTTCTTTCAAGTTAGGTGGTCCTACCTGTCAATTCCCATTCTGCCAAACTGAGAAAATGTGGAAACTTTTTCTTATTGTTTTTATTTTTTATTTTACAATAACAGTTCCTCCTCATCAGTCTTTGACTATTCTAAATGTTGTGGCTACTTTGGTTTGTGGGGCAGAATGTAATCATCAAGCAATAATGAAAGTATTAAAGGTCTTTCTATGCCTGATAGAGATTCAAGTAATTACTGATGATGCAATATCTTATTCATATGCTTACTTTACTAGGAAAAAAGAGTTATTCAGCCTTTACATTCAAGGTAGACCTTGTAACTTATTTAAGACTTCATTTTAAAACTAGGACAAAAGAAATCTATTGCCATGATGAGTGATGTATATTTCTGCTACAGGCAAAGTGGGTAACTTTCACCCTTATGGTGCTTGCAGAACTGCATATTTGCTTCTGAAGCATTTGCCAGGTAGTACTTGTACCAGTACGAATGAATATGTACCAATATGAAAAAAAATTGTGTCTTTTTGGAAGTGTTTAAAGCTGAAATCACGTAAGGTGGATTTAGAACTGGTGTCTAGTACCCAAGAGAAACTTGAAGAATAACATGATTACTTTCTTGTGCCACACTCTACTTGTTATTTACCTCTAGGATGGGTTTTTTTCCATAGAAAAAAACTTCTTCAGCACAAATGATGCAGAAGCACCATATCTGCAAATACTGGTATTTAATCTTTGAATATAGTGATTTGTGCAGGTACTGATATGCTCTTTACATTCCACAACTCTTTCTTTGAGTTTAGTGAGTCAGGGAATACCACCCTGGTTATTGGACTGTATGTTTAGCATGAACACGTGTACATATGTACATACACAGTTACCTGAATGGGCTAATAACCTGCTGAGCCTTCTCTGAACACAAAATATGGGCATAGGCTCTTATAGCTCAAAAGCAACAATACAGTTTCTTTACATTTTTTCTTCACCATTTCATGAAATGTACAAGAACTTGCTATCTTCACTTTCTCACCTTGATTTAAACTGACCTATGATTAGAAGTCTTTGGAGGATAAAGAAGAAAAAGCATTTGAATCAGCTTTGTTTACTCAGGAAACCGAGATCCTTGGTGTCCCCATTTATTTAACACCTAGCAGATGGGAGTTCCTCTATGGAAATACAGTGCAAGGAGTAATAATAATTGTAAATATACCTATTATTTGCTACTACTGTAAAAAAGGAAAGGAGTACTTCTGTAACGTATTTAATATATTACTTGGACAGAGATATTAATTAAGCTTTAAACAACCAGTAGTACAATATGCTTCCTGAAGACAGCTTTCAGTTCTGTTGTACTTTTTAATATTAATTTCATTTTCTGTGGAAGATGAGAGAAAATATCTTATATACAAATATATGCCAGTTCAGTTTTTCTATACTTTTGAATATGCAAAGCTTAAACTTTGTTTTGTAGAACATGTTTTGTGTTAGAATTCAGACGGAAACAAAGAAAATGGATACAAGTAGATAAAAAGGCTAGTGGAACAAAAGTTGCTTTCATAATATTTTTAACACTGTTTACAGAGAGATATAAAGTACTGGACCTTCCCCTGAGAAAGCAGAAGATTATTGCTAAGTAACAGTATATCTATACAGTAGTCACGCGTGTTTCGGAACAGATGTAAAATCTGTGTATGAAGAGAAAAGAAAAACAAGAAAGGGAAATTAAATACTTTCTACTCTTCTGTGGCCTTTTTTATGGGAGACAGAGCTATGTAGCATGTCATTTGCCTATTTAACCTTTTCTGAGCTGTGCTAACAGTAATAGAGAGGTTGCAGGTTCTCCATGTTATTCCATTTACACTGAATAATGAAGCATGATGGAGAGCTGTCAGTGCAGAGATAAAGCTAGCTCTGAGATGGCAGAAGTCCTCTGATGTCAATTTTCTCTTCCCACTCTGTGAGCTCTAAAAATATCATATTCTTTTGCAATTCATACATGTACTGTGGGGACCTGGCCAGGGTTTCCATTCCAGCAAAACTTTGGCCATCTCTGCAACTTGCCTTTAGCTGTGTACAAGATACTGTCCTGCTGCACTCTGGAGGGATACTCATGTGAGTAAAGGCTGTGACATCAAGTTATTGCTGTACAAGATTCAGAGCTCTTAGTTCTCATGCTGTGGGAATGTCTAGATGCACTCAGCCATAGGTCAGTAAAAGATCTCTCTCAAACTCCCAAAATGAGAAGCATCTTTTGAAGGAAACATGCTTTTGGCACCACCTGAAATACAAAAATGAATGGTACACATTGGCCTCTGTGTCAAAATCCTTTTTGATTCTGGGTACCAAATAAGTCACTCTAAACCACTGTCCTACATGTTCAGTGTGTATTAAAATAACACCTAAAGGGATAAGACAGCTGACAAGAGCACATCTTCATCAAGAATAGAGGAGTGGATTTTCAGGACTGAAAGTAATATAATCGAACTCTTTGTAAAGGGAGCAGTCCAAGCTCATATTGCTCATTTTTTAGTGATTTTAGAAGAATATATAGATAAAGTCAGCTTTTTAAAGTAATATGAATTCTTAAAGATTTACACTGTTACTTAAGTAGAATTTCAGCAGCACCTGACGTCTGAATCTTATTTAACCTTTTGAAAAATTCTCTGTGGGCATCCATCTTCATTCTGTTTAAAAGTCTGGTTCCAGTTCTGCATTTCAAAGATTTCACAGAGAAGTAGAATAATTTTTAAATCCTTTCTTTGTGATTTTGAGCCCACTTTGTGAGTATGCTTCAGATGTACTTCTATAGGCATTGCTTACATGTGTTTTTCTTTCTCAAGTAATGTACTGTGTCTGAAGTCTGAGAGTAGCAGTGATAGTAATTTTCCTTAACTACTCAATTGCTTTCCCATTTAAAAGGAGAAGTGAAATACCACTACTTCAAACTGAAACCTAATTACAAGAGCAGCCATAACTGAAGATAAATTACAAAAACCTCCCGACCTCCACCACCAAGGCCATTGTCTGCTAGCATAAATTTTGTCACCAATTCTGGATGCAGGTACACCCAATTGCCTGGCCTTCTTTTCCCCTTTCCTCACCCCTGACCCCCAGCAGATTTCACTACCATACGGATGTTCTCTTCCAAGCTTGTTGCAGAGAGAGGTTCTCTAAAGGAAATTGTGGAATGACCGGCATTGCCTGAAGCCAGTACTGTCCCAACAACAACCAGGTGACTTCATGAAGTTTCATGCACAAGACTCTGCCCCTTATGTAAAACTTTACACTGAGATAATTCAGTGCAAAAATATTGTTTGTCATGATTTCTACATTGATCAAACTTACCTGTCTCCTGAAAATAAATTCTGTAGAATAAATTTTTAGTAATTTTTGTGACATAAATATAAGATAGAACTTTCTATAATTTCTATGTCAAGCTACATTCAGAGTTTCAGTTTTATTTCTGTTTGTGCTGATGTGTTGAAATCATTAAAACATTACAAAACAGTGAGAGGACACAAAATAAGGTGTTTTCTTTGTGCAGTATCTTGCTTGGAGATGCAATATCATTCACTGGATCCTCAGGCAAACAAATTTTAGACAAATTGAATTAACTATTTAATTTCAAGGCAAGTTAATTGGATATCAATACTAGTGAATACTCCTGCAGTGTTTTGGTAGGTTTAACATTATCACTCTCTTTTAAGAGCTGCTTCCTAGTCTAGCCCACAGATCCCATGAGGCTTTGCAGAAACTCAGGGAAATGTAAGTTGATGTCCAAAACATAGCAAAAATACTTCATGTTTGACCAGCAAACTTCACCGAAACCTCTAAATTAGCAAATGCCAAATTCTTTGCTGATTTTTTTTTGTCATTTTCTATTAAAAGTTCATTTAAAGTTCCATAATAATTTATTTTGTGCAAAACGCAATTTCAAATCACCAAAAGCAAATAAGCCTATGTCAAACAATCAGGAAGAAACTTCAACTTCAGTGCAGTCCCTTCTAAATCAGTTAAACTTCATCTTCTCAATTTAACAAGATATTCAAACACAGGCTGCTGTCTTAGAGAACATGCCACACTTCACTCTGCTCTCATGCACTGAACATCACATGGAGGGCTTTTCACTTGCTCAACTGAATTCTCATGGAACATTTCCACACTGAAAAACTCCTTTTCATCTTCTTATTGCTGCATGAAAGAAAAGAAAAAATAAAAAAGAAAATTGATGCTGGAGTGTGTCTCCAGTATCACTAAGCACCTCTAGTGGTATGCCTATATTCTAGAATGACAGATTCTGTCTTTCCCTCCGACTTAGGATCATTTTGCAGAACATCGGTGAATCTTCCTTGATTGTTAATGTTGATAATGATTTCTTCTGATGCTACTGAGCCTTATATCTTTCAGATAATGTCAAGATATCTTTCAAGTGTGACAAAGAATGTTAGGAATTAGGTATTTGTTATTTTCTTCAAAAGACTCAGTTTACAGACTGGTTATATTTCTTCATGTCTAGTTGAAAACTGGTCAGTTGCGCTGGTTTTGGCTGGGGTAGAGCCACTTTTCTTCACAGTGGCTATCATGAGCTTGTGTTTTGGGTTTGTGCTGGACACAGGGCTGATAACACAGAGATGTTTTTGTTGTTGCTGAGCAGGGCTTGCTCAGAGCCAAGGCCTTTGCTGCTGTTGGCTGTGCCGTGCTGGCGAGAGGGCTGGTTGTGCGTGGGAGACTGGGAGAAGACACAGCCAGGACGAGTGACCCCAACTGGACAAAGGAATATTTCAGACTGTGTGACATCATGGTCAGTGCTCAAAGTGGGGGGATAAAGGAGGAAGGGGGAGATGTTTGGGGTGATCATGTTTGTCTTCCCAACTCACTGTTACATGTGATGGGGCCCAGTTCTCCTGGAGATGGTGTAACACCTGCCTGCCATGGGAAGCAGTGAATTAATCCCTTGTTTTACTTTCTTTGTGTGTATGGCCTTTCTTGTAACTGCCTTTATCTCAATCCATGAGTTTTCCGGCTTTTGCTCTTCCAACCCTCTTCAACTGCCCCTTCCACCAATCCTAATGGTGAGGGAGTGAACGAGTGACTTTCTAGGACTTGGTGTCAGCTGGGGTTAAGCCAGACCAGCAGTGCAATTCAGATTAAGGTAAAGAATGTGGAGAAATTCAGTTATGGCACCCAGAATACACCACACAGTCACAGAGAGCTTGCTTACAAATGCCAAATAGTTTTTCTCCATTCCATGAGAGCCCTCACAAAGGAGGAAGCATCAATTCTGAATTGGGGATGTACATGCTTGTTTGCTGAAACAATGCCCATAGTCTCCCACTCACATCATTTTGACAGGTAATTCTTTTATCCTAATCTGAATGTTTCTCTCTCCCACTTGAGCTCACTTAGCAGCGACTGGAGAAAGTTAAAGAATGGACCATTACGTATCCAGGCAGGTAAAATAACCACTATCCTTTTTCCTAACATATTTATATTTTCTCCATTTTTTTGGGAAGTTCTATTTGTTTATCAGTAGTTCTTTGCCAGAAACACTGAAACTGTGTTAGGAGTTCATGCCAAAGTAGCTTTCTGACCCAGGAAATCTATGCAGTGGAAGAATGAAATTCAGCACATTTTAAATGTCTGTTTTCATTTTGACAATAACAAAATACACAAATACATACCTGTTTTTATAATTTATAGGCATTGCATTATTTTTGCCAGACTCGTAGAAACACAGAGAGCATCTCCAAAACTGCCTGTGTTTTTATTTCATTTAGCATTTATTTTTTGTATTGGTTTGAAAACTGTAAAAGTTCAGGAAATAAGAGTCCCTAGGGTTGGATAGCACACAATAAAATTATTAAGCCTTCTCTAAATAAAGAAAAAAATTAAAATAAATCTTTTGAATTAACCTGCTACTTCATCTTCAAGTACTGCTGTCATATTAAGAATCTAGGGAAAACTTTCAACACAGTAACGAAAGCACATTGTTATTCATTTCTTTAAAAGACGAATGTACAAGAAGCTTGCTTGTCCAGCTTAGGTCCCCTCTAACTTAAATTTTCTCTCCTGTTCTATTTATCTTTAGTCGTGAAAAAGAAGTACAACCTTAAAAATATAAAATCAATGACACTGTTACATTTCATGAAAAATTTTATGTCCGAACTCCCACCAAAACCAGAATATGATTATTCCAGAAGTGGACTGAATCAGCAAACAAATATCAAAAACTTCTGAAAGTGGAAGAGGAAAACAGACTGTACAGGTCCAATAGCTTCACCTCAAAGCAAAAGAAATAGAAAAAAACCCATTCCCTCCCACAGCCTCTGGGCTGAGTAACAGATGGGCCTCTGTGCTGGGAAGCTTATTCTCTGAGGAGAGGCTGAGGGCTCTGGGCTTGCCTAAAGTAAAAAAAAAAAAAATACTCACTGGTGACTTCACTGCTCCATGCTGCTTCCTGGGGATAAGGATTTGCAGAGGGTTTCTTCTGGTTCTGGTTTCTTCTCCCTGGGATCTAGTGACACGACGTGGGAATGACTCAAAGCTGCACCATGGGAGGTTCAGGCTGGACATCTGAAGTGTCGCTTTACCTTTAAGCTTCCTTGAGAAGTGGTTGATACCACAAGCCTTTTTCTGTTTAAGAGGTATTTGGACTGTGTTCTTACCAATATGTTTGGTCAGCCCTGAAGTTTGGGTTCTTGTCCTTTTTCTTATCTTTTGTTTTCCTCCTTATCCTGAGCAGAATAACTCTCTGTGACCCCAAAGAGCTGTAGGCAGTGGCAGTGCAGCTTCTGCAGGGGATGTGAGCTCTGGGACAAGGACAGTGCTCAGGCTGGGTCAGTGTATGAGGTGAGAGGCTGAGAAGCAGCAGCATCAGGGGCTGTGTCACACCATGCTAAGGTAACAGGGCTGTGGCTGTCTGGGGTCCTGAGCAGCTCTCACCACGCCAGCTGCATCACTGGGACTGCCATAAGGATGGTCTCAGGGGTCTCAGGAGCACTCTGGTCGGAGTAGAGCAGCTCCTCGGGCAGCGAGAGTGAGGAGAATTTTCAGATGGGGATTGTAGCACCAGTGCCAGCAGGGTCCCCAGGCTTGGGGCCACTGCCAAAACCACTTTGCCTTATCCACACCACCCCTGGAGTGCAAGAATTTAGGCCCTCTTTGAGAGGCACCTCTTGGGGCAATGTGGAAAAGCATCACCTCAGGCACCCTTGTGAATGGCAGCAGAGGTGCTGGGGGGGATGTTGCTGGGGTCAGGCATATATGGGCTAGAAGAATGTTGTGGATCCTTTCCAACTAAATATCCTATTCTATTCTACTCTATTCTAAAGTACTTATGACATCATTGCAGCTAGCTGTAAAACATCTTAAAGTTCACACGGTATTTCACATTTTTGAGAAAATACACAATACTTTTGCTGGGTTTTAAGCATTACCTATAGCAGGACCAGTTAGAAGAGAGAAAACACCTTTAAAAATTTTATTTTGAAAGAAAACAGACTTCAAAATTGTACCAAGGTAATAATGTGTGCTGTAGACGTTATGCATTTCTGTAAACTACCATTGACATTCACAGCTTCAGACTTTACAGAATAAAGTACTCTATAGGTATTAAAAGGAGCACTTTATTTGATTCTTCTTTTTAATTGTTCAATGTTAAACCAGTGAAATCATAAAGTTCTTCCTCCTCAGATAATTAACAAAAGTTTATAGCAATGCATATTTCTAGTTAAGAGACAACTAAATATATATTAAAAGGTGAAGACTTACAAATTTATTTCTAATGAAAAAGTATCAGAGATATAGATTCACAACAAAAAAGTGAAACCAGTAGTTTAAACTAAATTGTTTTGTCTGAAAGCCAAGCCAGATTTGTATCTGAATTTTGAAACTACACTACTTGTGCCTAATTTCTTGATCAGCCATTTCCATTTCAGGACTTTAATCCACTGAATGAACAATGAAAGCAAGTACTTGCAAAGTTAAACTAAAGTACTTCATATTTCAAAATGCTTATTAGTTTATATAAAATTTCAAATCAATATTAAAAAGCAAACATGGAAGATCTCTTGAGTACAGTTGACAAAATAAGAAGTAAGTTTTTAATAAAATAGCAATACATAAAGTTTCCTGATCTAGTCTGCTTGCTTTTCTAAGAAATTCTATGAAAAATACTCCTGTGAAGAATTTCTTAAGCCTGAATTCCTTAATTCTATCTTAAGTAGCCTGAATAGATTGATACAGAGCCCCTATCCTGGAAGTGTTGAAAGCCAGGATGGATGGGGCTCTGAGCAACATGGTCTTCTGGAAGGTATCTGTGGCAGGGAGGTTGGAACCAGACGATCTCTTAAGATCCCTTACAACTGAGATCATTTTATGATACTGAGGAAAAAAATAGTAAGCCGGCAAGTAATTTTTAATGCAATTCAAAAATTCCTTGCAGATAAAATACACATTCCATTTATCTTTTAAACATATTTGTGAATTAACTGTTGGCTAGACATCTAGCCTAGAAATATTAAAGTAGAGTATACTGACACTAACATCAAAGCAATTACTTAAAGTCTTTGGCTCAAGGATCTCACTGAACTGTCATTCTGATTCTGTGTGCAGCTTAGACAAAAAGTGATAAACAGACTGCAACATACCCTAAGTCTCATCACTTATAGTGAAACAAATAGCAGAATCTCAATATTAAAATTCTTTACCACAACAGAAAAAAAAAAAAAACAACAAAACAAAAAGCTTAGTTGTTTCTTTTATTATGTTACACAATTGATTTAAAACCAGAATGCATGGGACACTTTGTCCATGTTGACTGACTACCTATATGAAATTATGGTTACATGTTAAATGGGACAAATAATGTAAGGGAAAATTATTTATGAATCAAACCTGATGCATATGACCATAGGTGGAAATCAACAGCAATATGAAATCTAATCAAGAATTGAGAAGAACTTTTGTTCACAAAAGTTTCATATGCCTTTGATTCATATACTTGTTTTGAATACCTTTGATTTAAAAGTAGGTATACTGTTGGAAAAAGTACCTGGAACACAGAGAAGAAAGCAGGAGTCTGCAAATAAAATGACAAATTAAATGGCATTTAAAAGGATTAAATCTAGGTGACTATGGTGCTAATAAAGAAAGATATCATCTCACTTAGAAAATTTTAAAAAGTGCATATCATATCAGGAAATACAAATCAGCTTCACTATTTAAAGTGCTGATGATCTGTGAATACTGAAAGGAAGAAGACAACAAAGAAGGTGGTGTTGTGGTAGAGATCTCTGGAAGAAACCCAAATTCAGAAAGACCAGTAGACAAAGGCTTTCTTTGTGCAACAGAGTTTGAAGGTCATCTAGAATTAGAGCTCACTAACTACTTCTTTAGGAAAGAAGTATTGTAGAATACAGGTTGTCCAGGAAATCTTGTAGTGAGTGTTCCACTAAAGGCAGCACATCAGTATTATGAGAATTAATCATATTCTATCACTATACTGAAAGTTGGTGTGTGAGGTTGCTACATGGACGTTGCCCAAAGTTACAAGAGAAAACACATAAGCATTTTCTAGTGTGCAAATACAGAGACAAAGCTCTAGCATTGATTTGTGATATTGACACATAATCTCTAAGTGGATAATTGAATTAAATCTTACTTTTAAATAATTTAGGTAGAATTGCTGTGACCAATAGAATCACTTGAGACTTCTTTCCTTTACAAACCACATGAATACAGTGGTTGTCATGATTGTCTTACTTTTGTATGCTATTTGCAAAGTCTTTTGGACCAGGATGTTTTTTATGCTCTTCACACCAAAGAGTCCTTCACCGTTGGAGCAAATCCCACACAAAATACTCTCAAGACATTTATTCCATGCATTCACTGGCCTGGTACTGTTGCTCTGCTTTTAGGAGACTACTTGGTGCCAGCCATAGACAAGATTAAAGTGGACAGCTGTAGTAAACATCATTATATCAAGTTAAGTAGAAGGAATATTTAAACCTACCTTAGTGTAGTGATAGCTGAAAAGGGGATGCTATTGCCATAGGGATGGAGTACCTGGTACAGCTAATGAGTACTTAAGCCATATGAGGAAAATTGTTTCCCTGGTAACAGATCCTTAACCATGTGGGGGGCTGCCGAATTGATGTGCTGCAGCTGTGTGTGCCTGAAAGTTGGAGTCACAGGAGAAAGTCAAACAAGCAGTAGTCCTGCCGTGAAGCCATGAAACAAAGCAAACAGGCAAAAAAATTTCTGATTTCTAAATAGGAAGCTCTCCTTTATACATTGAGTGTCCTGAATGTAGCAAAACAGGGCTTTGCTTAGTCTCAGTAAAGAACAGGAAAGCAACAAACCAGAACATGTTCACTGTCAGTTCTTCTTCCTAAGAGAAACATATCAACAAAAGGAAAAACCTGTGTTATTTATTCAGCTAATTAAAAGCACTTAATATGCAGGAGATGTTACTGAAGATGATACCAAGGGTGTTTTTCTTGAAAGAATTGTGGGTTTTGCAAATGGCAGTTGTTACATAAATAAGTCAAATGAAAAACAGATGGTTATTCTAATTCTTTCCAGCATGTAGTTCTTATTATTAATAAATCATAGAGAATTCATGAAAACATGGTTACAGAACAGGTTACATAGGTTAACAGAACCTATTTGAATGGTGGAACTATGAAAATAGTTAATAAAATTGGCTTATCCAGATAGTTTACTGTAATAAAGCATGTAAAAAATGGGTTAACAGAAATAATAATTTATTTATGCAATTCATTTTAGTGTGGCAATTCAATGAGATCAGCAATAATGAAAATTATCCTTAGAAACAACTTTGGAATTCTTCATAATACAGCTCTGAAACCTGTAAAAAGGGTAAATTCAAATACTCAGCCTCTCAGGTTCTACTGAAAGTTTTCTGTAATATGCTTAAAGTAAAGTAAAAGAATAAAGATTATACTCAAGGAACCCTAACTGTGGGAGAGAGATGACATTTCAGAGACACCATTTAAGAATGCCCAGTAACAAGCTATCTGAAGTATTTCTCCAGCAACCCCAGTGCAGTTTGTCACCTGAGCAAAGTTCATCACTAGCACTGTTAGAGCAAGGGCAGCTGGATAGATTTAGATAAAAGAATATGGAATAAGAAACCTTAGCTTCTTAGGGGTTTTTGACCTATGGAATATGTGAAGGCAATAGAATTTTCAGGCAGTCAAGGAGTCCTACAAGCCACTGGACATGACAACTAAAGAGGTCAAAGACATATGAGGCTGTTGAATCTCTTTTCTTTGCCCATTTTTTAAGAAAGTGCATTGTATTTTCCAGTCTATACATATTTCAAATGATAGAATAACAGGCTTCCTTGTGTGACAGGGTGAAAGAAGATACATGGTAAACTTAATGACAGCATATTTTGTATTCTGTTTTCTCTCTTTCCTATTAAGTACTTGGATGTGTAGCTTAAGCATCACTAGATCACTATTTTCACATGAACTCAGCATCTGCACTTTATTATGAGATCCCTGACTGCATATACAAACAAAAACAGGACTTCTTGCTGTAAAGCATCCAGAATCTTCTATAAAAATATAAATGTTACCCAAAAAATTGTTTTAATAAGACTTATTTCACACAATCTTTTATAGTCTTCAATCTTTCTGCTTGTGCGTGTCCCTCCTGTTCCCAGTGCTTTCTGCCATATGGTCCACATAAAAAACATGTACCATTCAGGTGGAAAAATGTAGAGGTTTTGATTTTTTTAAAAAATTCAGGAATATAGTATAGCCATTAATGTTTATCAGTTCTGCAACAGCTGTTTCTATAGGTATGCTAAACTGCTCAAACACGCAGAAGATATTAAAGCCATGTCTATAGGGAACTCAGCCCATTATTTTGAGATTACTTGAGTGATAAAAAGTGGAGCATTATAAAATGAGTACAAAGCACCTCTGCCCACACTTGTGCTTGTGTGACATCAAATCTTCCCTTGGGAGGCAGGACTTATAAAAGTCCTGGTAGACATCCTCAGTGAGAAATAAATATCAGGGAAAGTGCACACACACACTCAGCACACATGGGATTATTCGTTTTTTAAATCCAAATAAGAATCACACTAATTATTTCTGGCTAAGGAAATTGATTTGCTGCCAGGTGTCAGTCGTTGTCTATGGACCTAGACTTTTAACACTAAATGCATATACCTGTGAAGAAGTGATTTACAGAAAAGCACAACTGCAAATTTAAACATTTGGGATATATCTTTTATTTAGAACTAAGTATAAACTGTTCTGATAATCAGAGAAAAATTCAAGTTGTGAGGAAAATCTTGAAATTAAATACCAGATATTTTTTTATAAATGTGATCTACTTCTCTTTAAATCCATCCCTAGATTCACCTGGTCACATCCTATACCCAGGACCTCTGATTACTCCTTATATGGCTTTTATTGAATAACACTGCAGTTAATCATAAAAGGTGTCAGACTACAGCCTTTGAAGACACCTCTTCCTCTGTTATAACTCTTAGCCTTTCAATTCACAGGGTAGCTCTCTGCCTATCTCTAAGAACTAGTTAGAACGAAGGCAAAGAGCTCTATTCAGGATTAGGTCTTGCCAATTATAAATGAGATAAGTGACAAAATCCCATTAAACCTGAACAATTTTCAGTGGCTTTCATTTGCCATATTGCCTAGTGCCTTATCACCTGTCAGATAACATCCTTTTTTTTCTTATTGATTTCTGTCTCATTATTTGTCATATTAATTTCTAATATCAGCCATATTGACTGTAACACTTTGCCCACAAATTTGTCATTTAAGTCCCACATTTCTGGCTGCCTTATTACTTGTCCTAATATTATTGTAATATTATTTATTGCTGTTTTTCTATGGATTTACTGGTGTTTTCCAATTCCTCCTAAGGCAGTTACCTGTCTGACTCTATAATCTTCCCTTTTTTCCTTTTCACTTACCTCCCATCTTTTTTTCTCCTTCATCTTCAGGTTCTTCAAGCTTCCTTTAGTTTGCAGCAATGGATACTGAGCTATTGATTCTTCAAGCTTGTAACAGAGTCATAGAATGACATCTTTTTCCACTGTCTACCTAAGTGTCTCATATATTTTCTCATTTGTCATGTACACTCTACACTTCACTTTACCCCCATTTCTTCCAGGGAGGGAATGACATCTTCCTCATCTTAAATAGCAGTGTGGGGAGAAAAAAAAAAGAAAAATATTTTCAGTATATGTTGTAATTTTATTTAAAGATTTTTGTCCACTTAGGTGAGGACAGGAAGAAAAATGCTACGTCACTCAGATGGCCATTTGTTCATCCGAATGACGTAACTTATTTTAGAAATGAATAGGAAAAAATCTCAGAGTGGGAAGAGCTCATACTTCATCCATTCACTAAAACATATTTGAACAAGCTGCTCAAAGAAGTACCAATTAAAAAATGCATTCTTTCAAAACACCCAGGAAAAATTACAAAACTGAAAAGGAATACGTTACATTCATCAGGTAACAAATTATCAGAGAAAAGCTCTACTAATTACTATCGTCTGTGTCTTTCATGGTTCACAGTTAATTTCTTGATAATAGAACACAGAAGACCACAGAATCTGATATGTCTTGTGTTATGTTTGTATTTTTTTTTTCTTTAACTCTTGGAAAGCACATTTTGAAATTATGCTGGTTGCTGTCTTTTGAAAAATGATGTGTTCTTTGGGATTATGAAATGTTCCATCTCTCTGGCATGACAAATAAATTAAATAAATTACCCAGTGTACTTTCACAGTTTACTTTAGAAGATTCTACTTATGTTCATGAGATCAGTTAATGTTGTCTCCCTTTCTCTTCTTGAATGTAATTTTCAACTGTTGGCCTGAAAGTATTTATTTTGATTTCAGCCTAGAAGTTTGTCACTTAGAAGCCTGAACAGTTTGGGGTTACCTCATGCACAGTGTAGAAGGCAGGAGGAACAAATTTCTAGCTTGATGCACATGGCTTTCAGCCACTGTTTTTCATCTTTTTGGATGCAGTCTCACAAGCTTGACACATACTTGGTTGTATAGTGAGACTTTACTGCTGCTCTCCTATACTCTAATAGCAGTTTTGGAAATCCTGGCAGTACCTGCATCATATGTTCCGATTCTGAACACAAAGAAAGTAAATGGATATTAAATAAAATATTTAATTCACAATTTATTTGAATTTCTCTTTCTTCTTCTTTCATATCTTATGCCTTCAAACTAGAGAAAATTTTATTTTTCGGTTGTTTCTTCTCTTTGGGTCTGTGAGACTTTTTCATGTATCTCTTAATGCTCCCATTCATTTTTCTCTCATATGCACTATCAAGTTCAAAGCCCTATTTTTGTTATTGAGAGTACCACTCACTTTCTTTGCTTCTTGAAATAGTTTCTGCCTTTTTTTCTTCCAAGCTATCTTTAACTACTGTTGGTACTTTCTCCCATTCTAATAATTTTCATAGAGGGGAGGAGGGGAGTGGAGGGGGGATGGTTCTTTGTTTGTGTGCCAAATATTTTTTGTCTGAATTTATCTTTTTATCAACAGTAATCAAATGCACTAGTTCTCTTTCCAGAACATGTAATATATTGCTTTTGATACCATAAGGAAGATGTACTGTAAAATAAATAAATCCTAAACTAGAAAGGTAATACTGGATACTGAGTTATAATAATTATATACTTGTATCTTCTATGTATGGGACTCAATATCCTCTTTCTTCAGGAATTTAAGTTTTCAGTAATTTTATGGAAGACCAGCTCTCTTTGATGCTTCATAACCACCTGTCATGTGTGCAGACTGTTAAAATTTACTTTAAAAAAATACGTCTGTCGTTTCCGAGGCAATGAAAAATATAGGACCCATGTTGTGAGCAAAATTACTCCATTCACATGGGAAGATATCCCAAGCATAAAGTTGTTGGTTTTTTTTTTAAGCTTTATATTTTCTATAATAAATGTCATTGCCTCTCTGTGTTCATCTGGGCCCTAAGCTCACACACACTGGCATATTTTGGTCAGTCACAGATGTACATATATATAGATATAGATAGATATAGATATAAAATATCAAGTGATTTTCAATGATGCTGCTTTTCATAATGATTTAAAATTATTTGATGTCTTCCTAGCAATTTTTATTGAAAATTTTAACAAGTTTTTTATCTCAGGGTATGATTATGAACACTTTTTAAAAGAACTATTATACAGTGTTATATCTGCAGAGTATTTAACCTTCATCAGATATTTTTCCTATTTCTGTGCTCCCCATTATGTGTTATCCTCACTTTCTGGAAACAGGTCCTTTGTCATAATTTTGGAATTGCAGGCATCCTTATCTGATAGAAACCAGTACAACCTCTACATGTACCATAGCTCTCTAGGCTGGTAGATGAATTCTAAGTTAAAGATGAAGAACTCTAGCTCAGAGCAAGTTGGCAGTTCTTTTACTGCCTTATTACACAAGGCATTGGACCCCTGGTTCACTGCTAAAAATATAAAATTCTTCACACTCACCTTTCATGACCAGCTGAAATAACTCATTCTAAAATATGAATGTTGCAAAGACTGGTTTCTGTAAATGGTCCTGAACATGAAGACTCCTTATTATGATAATGCAGCTCTTAAATGGTAATGGGCATAAGAGATGCACACCCTATTTTTACATTTTTTACTTTACTTTGACAATGTTTTAGTACACGAGCCTCTGCTGCCTTATGCTGCGATAACTTCATCTTACTGCCTGATTGTTCTATGTTTCACCTGAAGTAATTCTCACAGAAAAGCACTATTAGTGTATGTTCCAGCTAAGTTATTACATTCAATTAGTAACTTGTGCCATATCAGTCAGGGTAAAACATGTTTAGTAGCAAACAAAAACTAGAAAGCTGAACACCTCTTTTGCCCTTAAAGAAGTTATATACTGAAGCCACAGCAGTGAAAGCTTGTACAATAAAACAATTTTCATGAAAGGATACCAAAGGCTTTTTACCAGTTTCACTCAAGGTACTGACAAACAAACCATGACAGGATAACTGGCAGTGTGAGCTGACAAAGATCAATGATTCTCTTTTATTATGACAGGTAAACAGCCAGACCATTGCCTTCAGATATTCTACCACAGAAAAATTCTATTGGTCAAAAAATTTTCACAAAAAATATATCTGAAGTTTTGTAGTCATCTAAATAATTTTGCTTTGGAAATAAACAGTATGTAAATTCACACAAAGAAAGCACAATTTCCTTAGTTTATTCTCAAGCTGGCAGTCAAAGGCTTAACTTAATCCCTTTTAGCTGAAAGCTCCTTTAGCTGGAAGTTCATCTGCCAGCACTCTGTCAGTCTAGCTGTTTCTCATGTCAGCTGGTGAGGAACAATTACTGACACATTAATCCTGTATCACTTCCTCCCAGACTGAGCTTTGTCTGAGTTTGAACAGAATGAGATGAGATATAGTAACATTTTTGGTCTACCTAAGGGTAGAGGAGAGGAAAGAAAAAATAAAGTTTAAGGCACATAAATCATTAAAAAGGACTCTGACCTTTTTGAGCATGAATTATCAAGATCAAAAGAAACATAATCATCAAAATATTTTTGAGTTTATAGTGAAAGTATGGGAATAAGTTCTGAAAAAATAAAAAAAAGATCTAATTTTTATGTAGGCTAACTAAGTAGGAAGGGTCATATAGAGAGGCAATAATTTCAGAATTTCTTTTGTAGTTACTGTCACTTAGTTTCCACTTTGCCATAGGTTTTTGTTTCTTATTAACTATATGAATAGATCGTAAATTAAGAAGTATTAGTGAACCACAGATAAAAACCACAGCTCTACATATGGCAAACTGGATCTTTCACTGAATTTTCCGTCATTCTAAATCAGTTTTCAGGAGATATTAATTTAAGGTGTAGGTAATAAAGCTATCATTTAAGACTGTCATGAGTGTATCAATTTTAATTTTATTTTGATTAAAGTGATTAGCTAATTAGATGAATGTTTTTCTGGTTATTAAAACAACATTTTAAAAATTATGGTGCAACATATATTTTATAAAGTAAAAGTGCTGTATGCTGCTCTGACCTTTCCAATATTCTGAATTATTATTGTTCTATTACTCTTCTTTAGCTGCTGAATTCTCAATATACCTAACTGAGCATAAGATCAGCCAGCAAAATTAATAGCCCTACCAAAACAATCCTAAGCTTCTAGTCTGACCCAAACATAAATAGGAAGATGAGAGCAAAAAAAAGTAAACACATCTTTTCCAGGGGAAAATGGTTATAATGATGTATTTCAGATTATTTTTTGACATATGTGTAAAAATTAGGTATTTAACAATCTTTCTTTCATCCTCTATTGTTCCAGCCACAACTGATTTGAAATAGGCTTGAATTTTAGCATTGCATGGTCTTCAGAATTGATTGATTGTGCTGAAGAGCCACGTTATAAACTTAAAAGTTTAAGAGTTGTATTTCAGTAGCTGAAGAACCAAGGGTATGAAAACAGCCTCTAACACTGTCACATCTGACCCAGTCAATGTTTCAACTACAAGTGCCCATGGAGAGGTCTGCCATTTTATAGATTTTTATGCCTTCTCAGTGTTTGTTATGTTTACGGATACTTCCTTTTCTGCTGAGTATTTTCTTGTACCCTTAAGGACTTCTTGATACCTGAGGTAAATGCTACACAAAAATTATTTAGCTAGCTATTACAAACACATTATTAGTAAACAGCACTGTCATAGGATCTCTTTTTGCAAGGCAAAGAAAAAAAAATCATGTCCTTGGGTTTTTAAAAAGCCGTATTTCTGGTTATTTGGAGGAACATGCCTGCATCTGGTTCATAATACAGAACAACTTATAATATTTTAAAAATCTTATAGTGTTATAATGATGTTATAGTGTTATAATAGAAAGTATTCCAAAGAGTTGATTTTAAGTAATTGCCAACAAACTGGAGGAGATTTCAAGACTTTGACTTCAATTGTTTTCAAACACAAACTGTTTTTCATTATTTTGTGATATTTTCAGTCACACCTTGTGTAAATGGATTACAGTGGGTGACTGGTTCCTTGATCATTCCTCTTTCCACTACAACCTGTAGGTAGCTCTTAGTCAAAGAGAGAACTGAGTGGTAAGTCTTAACAAAGCTATAAAAGATTAAACTTAGAAAACTAAACAGTTAACTACAAAAATGTAAGAGTCAAATTTAACTTTTTTGTGGCATCATAAAAATCTTTGTGACAGCTGAGTTTGAAAACCTTAGGAATATGTTATGCATCAGTTCAGTATCAGGTACAAAGAGAAATAGTGTGAGCAGAGAAAACAGTTTGTGATCTGCATCTCAAAGCGGATGGTTTATTCCTCATGGAATAAATTATTCTTTATACAACTTCCACAAGGAGGATGCAATTGTATATAGCCCACAAATTTTACTTTTCTGGGAATACACAGGCTTTTAATTTGACACTTGGGAGTTCTAGAACCAAAAACGAAAATACTTTAATGAAATATCCCATGAATTTAGTCCTTTCACTTTATCATTTTCAATTTAAATAAGTTATTAATTTCTGCAAGATAAGGAAAATTATAAGAATGAGTTGCTTTTCTGTTCTACCTTGAAGTTTTCTCTTTTTAATATAAAGGATTATGGAGGTTGAAACACCCTAGCAGACTTCTTTTAAAACATATTCTGGAACAGTTTACCATATGGACTACTGTAATAGTTTAATGATGAAAAAGCTGCAGTCTGTGAAATTGTAAAATAATCAGTACAACTGAATATGTGTAAGTGTGGAAAATATATTTTTTTTTCTCATCTAGGATTATGCATACTGTATGTCCAATTTCATTTCATTTATTAGGTCAGGAACTTTCCAGTCATAAACATCTCAAAAGCATTCAGATTCCTATGTATGAACCACTGTCTGTTTCCTCCATAAAAATGACATGACACAGTGCCATAAAAGCCCATGACCAGACTTTGAACCCATCCTATGCAAGTATGCATAAGATATTCACCCTAGTAGTGACTCACCCTATTAGTGACTTTGCCTTCAAGAGGATCTATCTGGTAAGTAGCTGACAAAAGTCATTAATATCAGCTTTGATCAAATTTACTTTTTCATTTCTGTGTATAATTCTTTGGAGAATAATACAGGTTTTTGTAATTAAAAAAAAGAATTAATATTTATGATACAAACAAGGTGTTCAGAGGGAGGACTTCTCCCCAGAGTTGAAACTCCACCATTTTTGGCAGTCATCTTTAAACTGAGTTAGACATAACATGGTGGCTATGAGAAGTATTACACTGGCTGAAATATTTCTGTGACAGCCATGCTGTCTTGGGTGCAAAATGAAATGTGCAGTTTGAAGCTTTAATTCTGCATAATCCACTTCCCTGCAAGCAGAGCCCTCAGTTCTTAACCTGGATGAACAACTTTCTGTATGACTCTCTGAACACAATGATTTTTTAACTATGTAAGAGACTGTGTAAGAACCAGTATCCCACAGTTTGATGTCAAACATTTGATTACACTGTTGTGTAATTTAACTTCAATGAAACATCAGCAAATTTGCACACAGCTATGAACAGAATTCTCAGGAAAAATGGGAGATTTGTGAAAAAATATTGCTGCATCTTCATAGTCAGCACAGACACTGAAAACTCAACCAAGTTTATTAATTATGCCTTTGACATGTATTGTGGTAGCTAGCAAGCCCACGGAATAAGGGAGTCCACTGGTAGGACAGTCCGTAGTACCAAAAGATCCTCCCCATGTTAGGGTGAACAGAAGAGGCTTCCGCCAGGATGCTTTGCCCTGCTATGTTAATGTACCCAGTTCTGCTTCCCTGGCTGGCCATCGGCCTCTCTGCCCCTGTGTTACCTGATGTGTCCCTGCCCTAGAAGGTTCTCCACTGCAGATTGCCCCCACTGCCCCTCACCACTCCCTCAGAGTTCCCCATTGGCTGCCATTCCTTGGTCCTGCCTGTGTACCGCCCCCGTGCCCTCACAGCGTTGGTCTCTGATGCTCACCCTGCTCCCGTACTTAAACCTGGACCCTCCTGTGGGCTCTGTCTTTGGCCCTGGAACCCTTCACCGTGTGGCTGCATTAAAATCCTCCCATGGAACCCCATACTAAGACCTTTCCTGTCTCTTTGTCATCAACCCATATTACTGGAGCTATCCGTGCGTGGGTGTGTGTGCACATGTGTGAGTGTGGGCTGGCCCTGCTGAGCAGGAGACACTTTTAGGAAGGTCACGGCACCTTGCACTCCAGCACCAACAAGCCTCAGCAGGGATCATAACAGTGTACAAGAATTTCTTATAGAAGGATAGGTTCTTTTAAAAATTGATAAGATGCTCTTAGTAGAGTTCATGAATTGTGGAGTCTCCTAGCTCTGCTCAGACCTTGGTGCTGTGTGAGCATTGCTCAGCAACATCTGAAAATATTCATGCTGTTATGAACAGTGTTTTGGTCACAAATCTGAACAGTGCCATAGAGGATTCTGTGAAGAAAGCTTTCTCTATCCCATTTAGACCCAGGAATGTTGGAAGTGCTGTTCATACGAAAGCCAGAGACATGGGTTTGACAGATGTAGCACTCAGTCGACAAGGAATTGGATAGGTGGTTGCACTCAAAAACCTGCAGTCAAGAGCTCCTAATCGAGGTGGAGGTTATTGATGAACAACATCCCTCAGGGAATTGGTTAACACCTTTGTCACCATCAGGGACAGTGGGATCAGAGCACCCTCAGCGACTTTGCCAGCAACACTAAGCTGTGGGGTGCAGGCAACATGCTGGAGGGAAGGAATGTCATCCAGAGGGACCTTGGTAAGGTTGAGGAGCGGGTTCATGGGAATCTCATGAATTTCAGAAGACCAAATGTAAGATATTGCAGCTGTGTTGGAGCCATCCCAAGCACAAGTCTGTGTGTAGAATGGGTAGAGAGCAGCTTTGGGGAGAAGGACTTGTGGGTATTGGTGAACAAAAAGTTTGACATGACCTGGCAATGTACACTGTCAGCCCATAAAACCAACCACATCCTGGGCTGCATCTGAGGCAGTGTGTCCAGCAGGGCAAGGCAGGGGATTCTGCCCCTCTGCTCTGTTCTGGTGGGACCCCACCATCCAGCACTGGTGCCCTCAGCAGGGCAGGGACATGGAGGAGGGACACAGCAAGAGCAGAGGAGGGACAGGAAGATGGGCTTCAGAGGGCTGGAGCACTTCTAGACAGAGTTCAGCCTGGAGAAGTCTCTGGGGAGATCTTGTAGAACCTCCCAGTACCTGAGATGGGCGGCTGGAGAGTGACTTTTACAAGGGCATGTAGTAATAGGACAATGGGGAATGGGATTAAATGGGAAAAAGTCTAAGTTTAGATTAGTTTTTTGTAAGAAAATCCTTACTGTGAGGATGGTGAGTCACTAGAACAAGTTACCAAGGGAAGCTGTGCATGCCTCATCCTTGAAAATTTTCAAGACCAGGCTGAAAAGGCCTTTGACCAGCCCTGTCTAATGGGAGAAGTCCTACTTAGGAGGCTGAGGAGCTGGCACTAGATGATCTTTAGGGTCCCTTCCAACCCAAATGGTTCTTTGATTCTATGATAAAAAATAGTAAAACAAGAATTGCTAGCTTTCCAGCAGCTCATTTATCAACTGTATTCAAGGTGCATAATTAAGTCTGACTGCATAGAGTGTCCTACTTTCCACACTGAGTTCGTCTCAGAAAATAGTCTATGTGTGTGATCAAACCGCTGGGGGGAAAAAAAAATTAGAAATCTGGGAGCCAGGAAGTTGAAAAAAAAAAAATAAATATTTTCAACTGCTAAAATATAAGTGGTTTTCAGTTTTCTAGACTATGCTGAGAACAATGGCTGCAGAAAAAATATGCATGATTGATCTGGAAAGTGCAAAGCCAAGTTAGCTGAGTGTACAGATGACAACAGAAGTAAATGGGTTAAAGCCTACAAGCATTTTATTCCTCTCTCTATTTTTTTTTTTTTTTGGTTAAAGTTTGCTGTCTGTATGAACTGTGAATGCTGCAATACAGGGATGTCCTATTACTTCTGACCCCATTTCGAGGGCTATAATTATTTAATAACATCACAGATAACATAATTAGCTCCTCAGATCTGGGTTAGTTGCATGACATATTTAACAGACAGACCCAGAATAACTCTCCCCTGTGAGACATTGCCTTAACAAAAGGAGAAAATAAAATCAGAATGAGTGCATGAATAACATGCTGCAATACTACCATATTTCTTTCACTGGAAAAAAGTAACATGTTCTGGAATTATAAAGCATTTGTGTATTGGGTTTTTTGTTGAATAAAGATAATTCATTAGGCCAGAAATATCTATCCAGTGCAATTAATTGTTTACTTAATGCCTTTGTTGATTCATTGCACCCCAATTTCCCTCTGCCTTTTTTTTCCACTATTTATTATTATTTAGTTTATTAATATTTACCAAGTCCTTTACATTACTGCAAGGGCTATAAATGCTCCCCAACATGTCAGGGAGGAGCAGGATGGGCAACAGAGCAGTCAGGAGTTACAAGGCTTCATGTCTGTACATCTGCTGTGGGGGATAGATGGTCAAAAGCAGGTGTTTGGGTGTATTGTATTTGCAGTGCAATGCACTTTTTACAGAGGAAATAGATGCCTTATCAGGGTTTTTTGCAGCACCCAATTCATAAGGTACAAGACAATTGCAAAGAAGGGATATCATCAGTGCAAATGCTACACAGAAGATGAATAAAACTGAAACATGTCCATATTGACATCTGAGCAAAAATTGCTTCACACGATTTTAATAGGCCACAGTGACCTGATGCAGCAAATTAAAGCAGTCACATTTCCCATAAACCACCTTTCACGAAGTTCTATTTCCTCAGGAGAAAACATAAATGAGTTTAAGAAAAATTTTGCTTAGTATGTTATACAAAGAAATAAACCTAAATGTACCAAACAAAATGGAAAAGAGGTTTGATCTCCATTATCTGTGTGAAAACACAAAGTGCTCTCTGGTGGGTGTTCAAAAAACAAAGCAGTCCAAAAAACAAAAGAGGCAGTGAGAGCAACTTGGAAATTACCCTGTTATTTGAATTTGCTTTTTAGATTAAAAAGTTCAAATTGTTTTTGCAGGGATATATACTGCTCATGGCTACAAGGAAGCAACTGCATAGTGTATAATATTCATCTAGAACAGTTAACCAAAGTCAAAGGGCTCTTTGGACTGCTCACATTTGAGCCTGACTCTAAAGGAGCAAAAGTATTATTTAATTCCTGGAGCCTTGTCATATAAATGTAGATATATGTATATATACTAAATACTTTCAGAGAAGGTGTTAAGAAGACATTCTGAATAAATTAAAATATATGAAGCCAAACTACTTTCACCTCCACCAAACTAATAATTTAAAATAAATCTGAAAAGAATCATTATACCATAACAAAAAGGCTCATCATATTGATTTCTGCCACCCAGGTGACTATTCTGAAAATGGAGAAGATATAAAGAAATTTTCAGAAATGTGTAGCAGAAATATGTAAAAAGATAAAAATCATAACTGTTATTTTTCTGGTCAGTCTTTCATTTTAAGAAAAAAAGTGTCAAATCCCAAAAATCTCTTTAGAGATATTACTATTGATTTTACACAGAAAGCATTAAGATATTGTAGCAATAAGTCACATTTTAAAAAGCCCTTAGAGATAAAATTTATTCATGGCTAATCAGCCAAATATTTAACCACAGAGAGAGCATAAAACCTTGAAACCCAGCTGCAGGTGTGGTTCTTCTGTGGTTAAAATTGCCTGAGTGATGATGTACACTTGTGTGCCCAGAGACATCCTGGTAATGTGACAACTTTTATTGTTCAAAGGATAATATCTTTTAGTTAAATTTAAGAAAAATTAAATTTCTTCACAAAAAAAGACAGACTTACGGTCCCTAGACAGTATCAGATTCTCCCTTCCACTTGTTTATGCAAAGGCCAGGCAAAGGACAACAGGAAAATATAATTTCAAAAGTTTAATTTTGTATGTAAACATACAACATCTGATTGGTACTTTTTTATGGTATCTATATTGTTCAGTTTTAGGTAAAGACAAAAAAACAAACAACAATAACATTTTCTTCACAAAAATTATGATGGAGTTGTTATACAGCACAGATTTTGAAGGAAGTGACAGCTGGTTTCCAAGAGAAGAGAATTTATTCTTGGATGCCTTTTCTCATACAGAAGCTTATAGGTAAAAAGATAATTCAGTATTTTTTTCTAACATATTATGCTCCCCCTAAACTAAAATGATTTAAAATTACAACCAGTCTGAGAAACTGGTAACAAACTAGACAGTTTGTGAGACATTTTAGAAAATTAGACTTTTTTTAGTGTTGAACTCATTTTAGAGAAGAATTGCCCTCCAGACACAATGTTACAATCATAACTAGCTCAGCATATTTATTTTGAATCTCATGTCATGTTTTTCAAGTCATATCTGAAACTAAGAATAAAAAAGGACCTGCATCTGTAGACAGGTAAAAAATGTCACAATTTGTTACGCTTCCTGACAGAAACAAAAAATAAAAAATAATAACAGGTAAGCCATGATTGCAAATTCAGTCTGAGGTAGCAGTCATTAGCAAAGTTATGAATCCTGAAGAAAAGCCTATCAGCAGATTTGAGGTTATTCAGGGTTTCAGAAAACAAAAAGCAGGTACAACCCTAAAGGACCAGATTACAAGCAAGAGAGATGCTTCACAACTAGAACTGGAACTGAAACTTTCTCCCCTAAATGTTTTTAGAACATGTAAGTGCAAATAATTTAGTAAATTTTTAACTTCCCTCTGCACCTAACCTGCTAAAGTGAACCTTATTAGTTCAGACCAATTGTCCATTTAATGTATTTACAGTAATTCGTCTTTGACAGTGGCTTTAGGTGACAAAAGATGTAGACAACTATAAGTGAGAATAAGGACTGGATGCAGAAGCTGACATTTTGAAAACTGTTAAACAGAGTGAAGCACTGTTAACTATTCCCATTCCTTTTGCTCTTTGTGCCAGTGGCTGGTGATCAAGTCGCTCCTAGTACTGCACATAAAGTTGTTGATGCTGAGTAGATGCTACAATAAGCAAAACCCACGGGGATGTCTCTGTTCATGTTACTGTACAATGCTGTGCAATTTTCCTTCTTTTTTTCAGGCCCATGACTTAATTTAGGTTATACCATTCAATGCCCCCTTCAACTGCAAACTCACCCTCAACTGCATTCACAGGACAGCATCCTCTTTAACGTGAGATCTAGGAGCTAATGAAGCCTAGGATCCCACAACCTTTTTCTCATGGTTAAATGCCCAGATGACTAACAAGGTCTTTCAATAACTGCTTCATATCTGAAAGACAACTGGCTAACCTCTAATGTTTTGGGGGTTCTTTATATTAAAGCTGCTAAAATTAAATTTCATTAAATTTGTTGTATAATTAATTATGTTAAGTGATCTGGAGCTCTGGTTAAGATCCTCTGATACTTGAAAGCTTAATGGATAAATAAGATGTGCATTGTCTTCTACAGTAAGACTTCATTACAATTTGTATAGTATAATTTAAATTCTCTCAAATCATAATAAGAAAATATCACACTCTAAAAAGTCTGTGAAATAGAAAAATATTCAGATATGATATGCCTATGTTTATAGCAGCCTCCTATGCCTCATTTTACTCTATGGCACCACTGAGCTAACTGTATATATTCACTAAAAATGCATGCTATTAGATATTGCACATAGCCACAAAGATAATTTTTTTTGTCAAATCAGTTATTTCAAGTGAAAGATGAGACTCCATTCTTCCAGTTTTTAGATCACAAGTTGGGAACTATTATTTCTTGTATATTGTATCATCTGTTACAACCCAGTAGATGTAACACACCATGCTTTATTATTGTTCACTCTTCTTGGAACACTGAATTTCTTCCCTTTGGTTATAGTAGAGATTGCTGCAAAAGAGAGTTAATGAACCTCTAGAAATTATTTAAAACAGTCGAAATAATCAGATCAGCTTTAGAAAATCAAAACAACTTATTGGAAAAATTAATTTCATGAGTCTTTACAAGAGACTTTCAAAATTGTATGGTAGAAATTATTCCAAGAAACAGAATAATTACAGTTTGCCATTAGCAGTAATAATAATATGCACCAAATAACAGAATATTATTATAATCAGACATTATAAACTACACTCACTCTATTTAAATCTAATTATGTAATAATTACAGAGCAAAGCAATACATGAAAATTGCATCATCTAATGTGACAAGCATTTAAATATTTAGATGTTCTTTCACATAGGCAGAAAGATATGTCTAGTGATATTGACTTCTAGTAACTTCTGTTGTGTATATGTGTGAAGATTCAAAAAGTTTTCAGGATGGGCTGAGGGAAGACACTGATTTGTGGTGTTTGTGGCGTGCTCCACAGCAATGAGTTTAAATTTCTAAAAATACCTGCTTTACACTTATATTACCTAGTAGAACATCAAACACATCAAAATGGCTGGGGGGTGGGGGTGGGGGGAAATTTATGTTATTTGCTTATTTAGAAATTACTGTATATTTGAACACTGTTGTTGGAGTTTTCTCTGAACTTAGAGTTGTAGAATTGTCTGTACTGCAACTTGTGCACAAATCTTGCAGCTGCTTTTGTCTTGCCTTCACAGAAGGGTGAGCACATGGTGCACACCTTTTTGGATCAGTGAAATGGGCCGAGTACTGCAGAGAAGCATTAACACTTGCAGTGTTATTTGTAGCCTACCGAGATTTATAACCTTTGTGGAACAGAGAGTAAACGATGACTTTTTCCAAGTAGCAGCTAGAATAATTGATATCACTTTTTTATTTGTAAGGACAAGAATACTGATCTTAATTTCTTAGTTAATCTCAATCCTATGAGTAACATAAATATATAAAAATTTTTCATATATAACATAATCTATTTAGCAGTCTTGGCCTCAACAGAAACAGTCAAGACAATTGCAGTTTCTAGACTATCTTTCTGGTTTCAAAAAGCATAGCATGGTTTGCTTTTTAATCTTTGAAGGGTCAGTATCCTAGAAGACATTTAAGAATGGACTTGTCTTACAAATACAAAAAACTTAAAAATTTATAAACCAGAGAGAATAAAAAAAAAATGGGTCATGTCAATGATAGATTAATTTTTCAACAAAAGAATTCAATTCTCCAGCATACTCTTTTCAGGACCCTTTGAAGTAAACAGCAGTAAAATTGGAACGTGTTTGAGTTCAGAATTTGCGTATTACATTTTTTAATGGAGCTGCTTTTGAGTACAAAGAAAATTAATGAGTTCCTTAAACTACATCATTTTATGTTTTGCTTTGAACATACGGTTACACTGAGTGGCAAGGTTTGTGAAAACTGGAATAAACAAGAAAGTGTCTACATCTCAGCAGTTCAAAGGAATACCACGGGGAGCCTGCATCAAACCACAAAGTCCCTATCCTTCATTACCATCATCTTCAAGCAGATATTTGGGGGGTGTAATTGCAAAGGGGGGGTGTGGGGGGGTTAGCTTTTAATTTTTTTAATTATTTTGCTCTTTTTGAAACCCTAGCTGCATGAAGATTATGCAAATGTATAAAACCATATTTAACATTAACCATGAGTCAATTAAGGGAAATCTGTCCTTCAAAAAGTCATATGAGCTTCAACAACTCAAACCATATGAAAATTCATGAACTAAGGACCACTGCATTTAGCACTGTCATTCTTCTAAATCAATTTTGGAAGAAGGTTACTTGTACCAAGTTCCTTTTAACTGTACAAAGCACAGTCCTGATTTCAAACAAAATTTAAATAATATTGTATTGATTGTATACTCAAGTTGCTCCTACTGTGCATACCACAAAATATTACTTGACCCCATGTGGAGTTGGATAAGCCAGCTTATTTACAATTTGTTGCACTGTTTTCCTGACATGTTCTCAGAATATTTGTTATAAAATTAATGCAGTATACCTAATTTATTGGAATTTGACCAATTAAAAAATCAGAGCAAAAACATCGAAAATAAGATGTTTTAGAAAAGCCAGTTATACCTGTTCACAAACACAAAATAACTAGGGACAGTGACACATTTCAAACTAAATAAAAATATCTTACCTCAAGCTTCATAACACTAATTAAAAAATGTTTGATAAAGTATCCTATTATTAAGTTCATAGACATTAGTAGGTTAACATTTAGACCTATATTTATAATTATTTACTGAAATTATTTACATAGTTTTAACAGTAAATTATGGGGACATAAATTTATTTTATATCTAAATATTTTTTCTAAAAAGTAAAGAAATATAACTTCATTATACTCTGGATTCCTCTTGTCTCAAGAAAACTTGATTTCTCTTTTATGTGAGTACTTTTAAAGAAATAAATACTCTAAAATTCATGTTGGTATACTCAAAAGTGCTATGAGATCAAAACAGGACTAATAGTTTTCCTCTTTTGTTTTTTTTTAATTCTATTTGAATATGCACACAGAGTAGACAAAGCTTTGGAATGGGCACATGGCAATGATCTCCTTCTTCATTAATTGTCACAGTGGGTAAAAGGATTATGGGTACATTTTACATCTCAGCCAGAATAGTGTCAAGACAATTTTCCATACATACACACAAACATACAAAGCAGAAATATGCCTATGCTTCACTAAAGAGCTTGCTAAAAGCAATTAATCTCTCCTACACACTCAGTTTGAATGGCTCAAAGATTACTTGTTTCTCGTCTTCCAACATTTCCCTCTAAAAAGTGAAGAAATTATTTAATCATATTTCTGTATCTGAGTCTTTGAGTATAATTGAATCACAAAATCAATTTGCATGTTTATTCCCGCCTGAGGCAGCTAGTCCTGGGGTAATTTAGCACTGGGTTTTGCTCTGGCCATGATTTTGATGAAAAGATTGCCAGAATGTAACTAAAGAATGGACTAAGAGGTTTCATACCCATCAGCCATCACTTCTATTGATTTGAGTTCACTGTGAACATAAATCTGACTGAAAAGTTCATCTATGGATGATGAACACCATCGATCAGTGCCAATCTCCTAAATTCTCTCTTTTTTTGCACTGAGTCATTTCTCAGGGCATGTCTCTTTAGACTAAGTCTTGGAATGAACTTTTATTATTTTCAGCGGCACTTTTTCATGGCCTAATAGTAATAACATAATTTAGTTTTATTTATCACAAACTAGTCACATAATACTGAAATATTTTTGCACTTTATGCAAATCTTCCTATAGAAGAAATCTAAAACCACATTTTTTGTTTAATTTTATTTTTAATAACTTCACTGGAAACAATGGAACTCTCTTACTTTTAATAATGTTTGAAATTATTTTTTCATACTTAAAGGTGGAATATATCATAATATATGAATACTATATTACTCATAAATAATACATCTAGCACACAAACATGGTGCATAAATAAAGTATATAAAAATACAGTGAGTCCAGCAGAAGAAAGCAAAACAATATCAATTTTTCTTTTTTTTTCTTTTTTTTNTTTTCTTTTCTTTTCTTTTCTTTTCTTTTCTTTTCTTTTCTTTTCTTTTCTTTTCTTTTCTTTTCTTTTCTTTTCTTTTCTTTTCTTTTCTTTTCTTTTCTTTTCTTTTCTTTTCTTTTCTTTTCTTTTCTTTTCTTTTCTTTTCTTTTCTTTTCTTTTCTTTTCTTTTCTTTTCTTTTCTTCCTTTTTCTTTTCTTTTCTTTTCTTTTCTTTTCTTTTCTTTTCTTTTCTTTTCTTTTCTTTTCTTTTCTTTTCTTTTTCCCTGTCTACCAAGAAAAACTTCTAGCTCTCAATTTTAAATAACTTTGAAGCTTGCTTATCCAATGTAATGTCCCTGTGGGCTTGCACATTCTGTTCTATAAAATAATTAATGTATGTTTATTTATATGATGCTAATGAAACTGGAAGTAAAAGGCTTTGTACAGAGAAAGGAAACATAATTCATTCACGAGGCACACCTACTTTAAGCAAGGGCCAAACAGCTCTCTGTCCCCTGGATGGAAATGTACAGCGTACTCAGAGCTGGAGTGCAGCTCTGCATCACCAGAGAGGGAAAGCCCGAGCCTGTGTGGCAGTTCCTCAAGCCTCCTTCACTGCACAAGTCAATGTTGAGCCTCAGGTAGCAAACCTTGCTCAAGCTGGAGATGAGCTCCCCCAGGATGTTGCTGGCCTTTGGACGAAGCTTTGTCAAACTGCTACTCTAATCTGCATAGAAGAAACAAGGTTCCTATGAGCTGATTACATTTCATAGATATGTTATGCATAGACAGCAACATGAAAATCAGTATCAAATCCAGGCTGGTTGTTATTTACACTTACTACACCTTTACCATGTTTCTATTACTTTTTTTCTCATGGATGAATCATCTTTTCTTTATCTCTGTTCAAAGTCCTTCATGCCCAAAGCTATTTAGTGGTTCAAGGTCACAAATATATCATATATATATATATCTATGATATAAAATACTGCATTGTTTGTCAGATTTGTCTTCTCTTACAGAGCCAATAGCTGTCAAAAAGGCTAAAGATCTGACAGTTACTTGTAGATACCTTTAAGTTTGGCTTCTTCTTACACCAATGGTAAATATCTACACTTACCCACAATGCCTGAGTTTCAGCAATAATGAATGGCAACTCAGGGAGTTTCAGATATTGTAGTATTTTAGATCATAGAAGCTTCTTCATAGCATATAATGAGATATCTTTTTAAAAATCCCCCTTACTACCTCAATATCCTAAATCCATGTCAACTCAGCAAAAGAAAGATGTGGACCTGTTAAAGATGGTTTTGGGAAGGCCACGGAGGTGATCTGAGGGATGGAGCATCTCTCCTGTGAAAACAGGCTGTGACCTGGGATTGTTGATCCTGGAGAAGAAAAGGCATCAGGGAAACTTCACTGCATTTTTCAAGCGCCTTGAGCGGGCTTATGAAAGGAAAGGAACCTTTTTGTACAGGCAGATAGTGACAGGACAAGAGACAATGGTTTTAAACTGAGAGAAGGAAAGTTTAGATTAGATGTTAGTGGGAAATTCATTACTCAGAGAGTGGAAATGCACTGGCAGAGTCTGTCCAGAGAAGCTGTGGATGCCCCAGGTCTGGAAGGGTTCAGGGCAAGGTTGATGGGATGGGGCCATGAGTGACCTGATCTAGCTAACACCAGGGTGACTGGAACCAGATGATCTTTAAGGTGCCTTCCAAACCAAACCATCCTATGATTCAATGAATCTTTGATTCTATGTATTTTCATGTGACTTTTACAAGAAAACTTATTTTATGCTACAGAATGTATCATAAAATCTCATTTCTTACCTGAAATCCAATACCAGGCAAAATTCTCTTTGTAATTTATCTGTTTTAGAAAGTGGAATAAGATAAAAATGCTTTCAGCTTTTCCTTTATGATGTAAAACCACCTATTTCTACTAAATTATGCTTAGCTATAATAAAAAGTTACACAAGCGATATACATCAGAAGGGTGCCACTGTATTTTATAAATTGTCTTTCCCTTCAACAGCCAGGTGAAATTTCACACTAATCCATAAATCTAAGAGTTTTACTCCATAGGATTACTGCTTCCAGCTCTCAGGAAATCCACATATCTTCTGTTTAGATCTTGATGAGATCTAAAGAGGCTTAAAATTCCTTTAACTATAGATATATTTAAACAGTAGTAAAAGAAGACCCTGTGTACAAGTCAGGAAAGGAACCAGAACATCCACTATGTAATGAAGTGCATGAAGTCAAATCCAGGAAAACCTGAAAGTTTCAGCTACAAAACCAACTTTTAGGAAATAAAATCCTTAAAGTAAATGCGTTGCAACCACTCAGATTGTTGTTTACTCAAGCCAGGTCAAGTATGTGGTAATGTCCACTAAGATGAACTACTATATGAACTCTCTTTTCTTTCCTACTGTCATACTTGAAATTTCTGATGTCGAATGCCATAATGCATTATTTGGTTTTATATATATATACATTTTTAAAGCATAGTTCAGTATAATTGCACTTCACTGATACAAAATAACAGTTCAAAAAATGCTTATGTTTAAAGTCTGTTGATGGAGTGCAGGACACTGCCATTTTGGGGTGCTATGCTTGCTGAACCCAACAGGGCACAGCACTGAATTCAGTTCTATAATCTTCTCTAAATTGCGAGCTTAAGTTAATATCATAATAAAGGAATAAGAGTGAGTCTTCTGCTTACCTGAAGAAACAGTTATTCTCGTTGCCACATTACCTCATAGCAGTTCCTGAGTCAGCAAAGCCAATGTGGAACTTCACATTAACTTCACTGGGTCAATATTAGCACTTTATCATGTTTAGCTGAATGAAGTGTAGTGGTACTTTAGCACACCAATTTCTAATGAGAGCAAAAATTAATTAAGCCAATGTAGCAGAAGGCCAGATGAAGATCCTGCCTGACTCTATGGGGAGAAAGTACATTAGACTATTTTGGCAGAATACTCAACTGTGATATGAAAGATGCTGGATATACACAGAAAATAATGCACTTGGTTTTTGAAAAAACAGCATCTCCAGTCTATTAAATGGAAGTCTTATTTTTCTTTTGTTCTTCAGGCCGTGAAAAAGTACTTGTCATTCTAAAATTTAAAAATATAAGCCTAATAATTCTTGTTCTGTATGCAAAAATTTGCTTAAAATAGACATGGATCAAAGAACAAGAACATGAGAACAGACATGTTTCTGTCAGGATTTTTTATCTTTTTCCTCAGAAACACTAGTTTCAAAAAACAAGGCTTTAGGGTTTTGTGCTTGTTATTAACTCAGTTCAGCTTCATCCCACAGAAAAAAAAAACCATCATTCATTTGCAAGTAATTTTCTTTCTTTTTATGTCCGTCAAAAGGCTGGGTTCTATGCTGACCGCATGCAAGCAGTGAATTTTAATTTGTGTAATGAGTGGAAAGCACATTTTATGATCTCTGCAGAAAAGGAAAATTCTTGACGTATGATGGTTTTTTTATGTCTAAACCTGACAAATAATGTTTCATTATCTCAAAAAGCAATTAATATTATATAATTTTATATACTTTAGCACCTAATTAATAAAAAAATTAACATTCAATGATAAACAATTCAAGGTCTTTTTCTGTACCTTGTCATACACTAAATAGTCCTTCTGAGTTTTTTGGGGGCATTTTTGTAACCAAATCTTTCAACATGTTCTGGAGAATAAAAGAAATCCTGTTATATAATACAGGAAAATAAGACAGGTTGGAACCTCAGAAAGTCCAGTGGAGATTCAATGTGGTCTATGGCAACTCTGGCTAAATGGTTTCCAAAAAACTTTGGTGAACCATATTCAATTGCTTGCTTCAACCAAGTATTTTAGTGTAAAATCCTTCACACCATGAGCGGTGGCTACCCATCAAAATCTATCTTTCTCTAAATTTACTTTGTTTTTTCTTTTTACCTCAGTGGTCATGAAAAACATTATACACCATTCATCTCTGAAGCTTCTATTTAGTCTTTGGAGCCAATTCAGGCTCCTTCAACTCTTCTTCAGCTATTCTGTTATTCCAGCTATGCTGTTCTCTGGAAGCAGCTGGCCAACATCTTCCTTGAACTGCAGTTTTCAGGAAAAAACAGAAATATCAGGAAGACAAAAATCTTTAGCTCTTGCAGCTTTTTTAACAGCATGACAGGTCTGAGTCATGTTCTGTTTGTTATTCACAGTAAACTACAGATTTCCTGCACTGCATTCCTATTTGTGTTGCAGATTATCTGAGCTAACTTCAGCAATTTGCTCCTGTTCTTATTACTCTTCTGCATAAATTAGATTGATTTCTCAAATTATTTTGAATTCTAAACCTTTTCTATGGTTTTGGTTTTGAACCTTGATAGTTTGATAAAATCTATAAAACCAGTAAATGGACTATATATTCTGTGGATTATTGCTAAGGAAAGTAAAGACATGGTTTATATTTGCATTGAGATATGTACTTTATTGGAGCATATATTTACACGTCTGCCTGCACTTCATGGTAGACTCTCATGGAACCCTATTTATTACATTTCCCTTTTGACAATGAACCAAAATCAATCTTAGATACTATCACTTTATACAAGTTTCATCTTAACAGTGTTTTCCTTCAAACTTCCAGGTAGGAATAAAATTTCTCTCCTGGATTGGAGCCAAACTGTAATTTCCCTCAAACAAGTACAGAGCTGTTGAATGTGAATCAACTAAATTGATTCTGTGAATACATCCCCTGAACAGATTAAATCTCCCCTAATATAAACAGCTGCCAAAAGGGATGGAGGAGAAATAGCTAGTGAGGGAAGTGGAAATGGCTCAAGCTCTCTTACTGTTCAATTCACACTTACATTTTTTACATGATATGTATTCACCTGACAGATTCATCAAATATGTACTTTGTAAGACAATCTTTGGACACTTTATAGTCCTTAAAAAGAATATTTGGGAATTAGATATGTGAGTGTGGAGAGTTCATACACGGAGATTTACCAAAACAAAAGTGACTCCATATGTATATATCTTTTTGTTTGTAGCCTCTTTCAGGTCTGGGTGCAATATCCATTTAACAGAGACATTTAAATTGCCTGTATAGGCAGCCATGTACAACATTAATGAAATAGTAGCTCAGATTTATTTACTTTTTCTTGCTAATGACATTCAGTCATTAGGAAGAGACACAAAAATGGCTGATGTCCTGAAACCTGCCTGACAATCAAGGAAAGCATGACATGCTACTGCAATGAAGAGCAGAGAGCAGAAGAGAGGGCGCAGTTGTCTGTCAGACTTTGAATACTTTCTGAATTGCTGATGAGCACCACACAACATCAAGGGACACAAGTGAGGATCAGCTGCATGGTGTTTACTATAGGACTAGGTTTGTACTTCATCAGATATACATCTTCATTCCATTCTCAAAGAGATGGAATCTCTTTTGTGGAAAAAAACAAACAAACCCACCCAAAAAACCCAACCACTCAACCTAACCAAAAAACAGGCAACAAAAACAACAAAGAACTTTATAAAAATGTTTTATCAACAATAAACATAAACAGGAGGGATGTTTAAGATAGAAATTTTCCCTATTTCACCTGCAAGGTGAAATGTGTTCAGACTTCAGTAGATGTTTCCATCTGAGCTACAGTGGCCATTAATTCAAGCACACTTGCCTGAGAGTATGTAGTAAAAGGCAAAGACATGCCTTGGTATCTGAAAACACCTGAAGCTAGTGGTTGGGGCACAGCATGACATCTGTCCAAAAGCCCAAGGTGATGCTGCTGCTGGTGTGTTCCAAATATGTTGATTTTCCAATTTTGCTACCGTAGCATCATCTTGCAAGTCAGAAAGGTAAATTTTCACACAGCCTCCTTCTTAAGGTCAGAGAGAAGCAGCACTGGTACCTTGAGAGATTGGTTGTTGAAGGTGGCATTTAACTGACTCTCAACAGCAAAAGTTTTAGTTTAGTAACTTTTCATTTTTTGTTCTCTTCCTTATTATTTTGAGAGGCTATTTAGTGAAAGAAATGAGTGGAGTTATACTATCTATATTCCCTGAATATTGTACACTTCAAATGCATTTAATTCTGCTCTTTCAGGGTCCTTTACTGAGAAGGAAATGAGTTTAAATGCTTATATTTTCATGCAGAAGTTTACTGTGGCATTTATAAAAACAGTAAGGATTCTACCCAGAGGAAGTAAAGCAGTTTCCAAGATTTTATCTGTCAAATATATAGGGTTTGATTTTCTTTCTCTAATTGTTTTTTTGTTTCTGTATTTTCAGTGATAGCTGGTTGGTATTCTAGAGCATTAGAATAGTCAGAACAATTCATCAGTGTCATAGCTGACATACTGCCTAGTGGAACAGTAGGAGAGAATGCCAGCTGAATGCAAATCGAGACAGAGTTCAGGAAATAATTAGATTTTTAATTCTGAGGGCCTTCATAATGTTTCTGTAGCTCTTACAACAACTGATTTCTCCTTAAGAAGCAGCAAGGTGAAAAAAAGACCATGGTGTTCAGGGGAGAGGAGAAAACTCTGGATAAAAACCCGAAAACTTTGTGGATACTTAAAGAAAAAGGAGTTAGTGAATTCCTGAGACACATGCTATCACCCAGACCTGCTTGGTCATAGCAGTGGAAAATATATTTTTCATTAATATCCTTATCATGGACCTGAGAATGTTTATTTATCTGGGAGAAAATTTTACAGCTGACAAAGGACTGACATATTGAGTGGCGTATTGGAAAGAAGTTTGTACTGTATCCTTATAAAACAAGTGACTGTAGTGATAACATCCTCTCTCTTTTATTACAGCTAAATCTATTCACTTCATAAAATATTTGCTTATATGAAAGGTGAAAACATGTCTTTTTGGTATGTGAAAACATGGTGTGTTTTACATACCAAATATCTGATAACACACATGGTTCAAAACAGCATAGAACAGATTATCAGAGCAAGAACAAGTTGTCAATAATTGACTTAATATCACTCTTACTGTATTAACTCTAATTCAATAAAACTAGCCTCAGCTTAAATTTTTATATTATGAGCATGTTTAGTTCAGGAATCCTTTGTCTCATTTACTTAATTGTATGTGTAAAACCACACTTTGAAAAAGAAAAATTTTCTTCAGTATATTTGTACTGATCTTTCCATTATGCTTATATTGATTATATAACATATTGTTCCTAAAGAGTGGAGTGGTCATGATTTCATTGGTTATCCTTGAAATTTTCATAGTATTGAAAGAAACTATATATATTAGGGGGGCTTTTCAGCACAGAATTTGGCTTTTATATGAATTAGTCAGAAATTTGACTCACTTTCCCACATTAAAAGTTAATGTAATTGATGTTTCAAAATGGTAATTTTGTTACAAGGCATGTGCCTTTTTGTATGACTTGGTGTCTCATAGTTCTTTGGAGCAGACAAGAGAGTGAGGTTTTGAATGAGGAATCACCTTTAAATGATGTTTAAATAAACAAAGCATGTGTCAATATCTAGAACAGTAACAGCTAGGGGAGGGGAAGTAGAGGGCAGTGATCTGTCAAGTCATAATTTTAAATTTTTAATCTAAGTTCTTACCAGACTTTGATCAGAATCAGACCGAAGTGTCTGATGCATAATGGCCTGTACCCATGTAGAGCACACAGAAAACTTAATTTGTCTCATCAAACAAATAGGGACACAAATCATCAACCTAATGGCATTATTTTTAATCTCCATTACTATTTCTAACTGAGGTCTAAGAAGTTGCTGAGAAGACTGAATTTGTAAATGCTGTATTAAGCAATAACCACATATATATATATATATATGTACATATAGATGAGCACAGATTGACTAACTTTTGCATTCATGTTACTTGAAATGATGATATTTCAGCATTAAGAATGTTTTGTTGTTTTTTCTTAGTCTTGATCTTTTGAAGGGGGATGATTTCTGGTTATAGCTTATGTTAATTTTGAAGGTAATCAGCTTACCAATTTACCATCAAATCAAAACACCTGCTCTTCATCCATTTAAAATCCCTTAGGAGGGATATTTCAGTTGCATAAAAAAGAAAAAAACAGCCCAGCTCTATCTTACAGTGGGTTTTTACATTTGAAACCCCAAAAGCTCAGTCCAGAAATGTAGTTACCACAGAACTCAGGTTAAGTAATTAAAGTTTCCATAAATTATTTTAGCACTGACTAAGGTAATTTATATTCACAAAAGATGAGAGGTCAGTCTTTGCTTTGAAATGGATGTATCTTATTCTCAAAAAGAAATACCATGCAATATTTTGGAGTGAGTAAAACAATGCTTTCCAAGTAGAAACACAGTTATTTATGTTATTTATCTTTTCTATTCAGTAGCTTAATGCACATAAATGCACCTACACTCACATATGTCCCTCTCCCCCAGATGCTTCTGGGAAATTTTAGTGCTGGAATGAAAATTTATTTCTGATTAAGTGTAACATTTTTGTTTTTCTCACTTTTTTTTTGCATGACAGGGAACAGAAAAACTAAAAGATTTCTACACAACATCCTGGAATCTGATAGAGATTGATAGCTTCTGCAGAGAGACATAAGATAAGGAAAGCAGACTTAGAAAACCAACGTATGAGAGCTGCTCAGCAGCTATAAAATCAAAACTGCTCCAACAAGCTAATGCTAGGAGAAGGAGATGAATACTAGTAAAAGCAGTGGAATTTTAGCAGTGTTTCACTACACAATATAATCATTGTATAGGAACCCTCAACACCTTGAATATTCTACAACAGAAAAAGATTTGGCTGTAATGAGGAGAATACAATTACAGCTTATGAATTTACCCAGATGCCAAAACCTCCTATTGTTTACCCAGTTATCACTCATGAGATACCATGTCCAAAAGTAGTAGACCTCCTATAATACTTCTGCTGATTTCAAAACCTTCTACATCAAGCTCCAGATCACCTATTTAATCCTCCTTTTGGAGTTCATGTAAACCTTGGAAATAAACAGTCACAAATATTTCCTACTCCTATTCTGTGTGCTCTTAGTAAAGACATTGAAGGTCTAAATAAGTCAAAAAGCTTCGTTCTTTCTCATTAGAGGAGGGGGGACAGGAGGACGTGGGTGGGGAATGAGAGAACTGCTAGCAAAACCCATAGTTTTTTTCACAGAATATGTGGCTGAGGAATGTTTAAATACAGTAGATGAAGTTCAAACTTCAGGGAAATTTTCTTTTATTCAAAATGCATTATTGTTTAACTGCACTGTGTTAAAGCAGTTTATAGTTTGTCTCATTTTCAGATGATTAAAACTAGACTATAAGGTATATTTTTTTTCATTTCATCTTGAGAAGGAAGCCATTACACATGGTAATCTGTGAAAGTACAAGGTGAGAAGTGAAAACCTAACCTGACTGGGGATTCCATTTTTATTTATGGTATTAAATTTGACAAAATTGGTTCAATTGCTAAAGTGGGAAAAGTTTTAAAGGAGCAACTGAAGGCATTTTTGGGATTTAGCAAAGGGAAAACATATGTAAAACATACTGCTTTATAACATATAAAAATGAAAAAAAATATGTTAAAGAAATTAAAATTGCAGTTTCCGTTTTCTTGTTCCTTCTGCTCAAATATTCTTGTCTCGTACTATCTACCTGATCTTTCCTACTGATGAGCTGACACTCTCTTGTCTTCCTTTGAAATTCCTCTTTCCAATATCTTTGGCATCCATCTGCTCTCATTTGCTTTTGACTTGACATCTGAAGGGCTTTGCACTCTCAGAAGACCAATGTTATTGATGGCTGAGCCTCTGTGCCTTCATGGATCTCTTTCACCAGTATCAGAACACAATTTTCTCTCTCCCTGCAAGTGACCTTTATTTCTTCTCAATTACCGGCTTTGATGGTAATCAGGTTTTTCATGAAAACAAATTTGCAATTAAATCTCTCTCAAATTGCTTTCTATAAATTATTGTTGATTTTTACAGAGAAATTAATCAATTCTGCATATTTTTCCTTCCAAATTGTCATGATATGTGAGAGGTTTGTTCAATACATTTATTATGAGGTGGGCAGTTAACTTATGCGTAAAACACACATTCCTAAAAGGGATCAATAATCTCTCTATGGTTAATGTTTGCCTATGGATTCAGGAAATTTTGGAATATAAAATAAGATTTTGGAAACTGATTAGTTGGTTTTAGGTAGGGATTCTTCAGATGAGCTCTGTGTGTCTGAGTCTCACTTTCAGAGAACTACATTAACACCCTTGAATCCCACTCCTTTGAAGTGGGTCCACAAGGTAATTTCCTAAGAGGGTAAAAAATTCCAAAATGAAGATGGAAACAGGGATGCCTCACAGGCAGACTGCACAAATCATGTATTAAATTTTATTTTTACATATTGGAAGAAAAATATAGGCTTTAAGCTCTCCTGTAAACCTTAGAGTTTCTGTGACTTTTGGAGTTGACTGCAGACGACGATGAAAAAGGAACTATTTCAGTAATAGGTAGGTGAGCAGTATTGACTAACACATTTCAGGTCTCTGTCATAGAGTGGCATTCAGCAGTGGTGGAGCAGAGCATGGCCAAGGATGCCAGCATCACGAGACATACAAATCACAGATGGAGCACTGATGCTGTGTGAAGTCCTCTTTAATCAGCATATTGTCAGATACTCTAACTAGGGCTTTTTCAGACAAAGCTACCACTCTTTCTGCAAACTCAGGGGAAGTTGACTCTGAAACTTACTCTGGTTTCCTGGTTACATGAGTAAATAACATACAGTGGCAGACTTCCTACTCAGTTCTTTCCAATGATGAGAAAAAAGAATTTGAAGTTAACTAGAAGGCACTCCCTAAACCAGCCACAAAATGCACCAGGGTGAAAAGCCTCATTTTCAAAAGCAAGGGTTTTTTCAAGCGTGTCACTGGTGCTTTCTCCATAATATAAATTTTCTCGGTGCCCCAGAGAGTCATTAGAATGCTTTCAAAAACTCAAGACAAATAGTATTGAGAGGTACAAGATAGTGCAGAGTAGGGGCTAGAAATAACACTGGAAAAAATGGGTATTTTTGGTAGGTCTAACATAAATTGTGCCAACTGGTCATCTGAACCAAATACCAAATTATCTTCCTAAGGTGTACACTGTTCTCAGAAAACTCTAAGACCAGGTAGAGCAGGAGCATGATAAAAGGGGAAAGAATCTTTGCAGAAAAAGCAGAATGAAGGGCTGACAGGAAGGATATGCCTATTAGCATATATAATGGAAATATAATGTCAATAAAAGATCCAATGGTCAGTCTGAGGAAATGGAAAGAAAAAGAAAATGTACTTCTATTTTCTTTGAGAATATCTGATCAAATGTCGTCACTAAGGTATGAATGTTGATGCATTTAGTATTTTGTAAAAAATCCTTTCTGGATCTCCCTGGGGGGCTTGCACAGCTGGCAGCAGATATGGTGTGCCAGTGGAGTTAAGAGTCTGAGCGTCACTGAAACCAAATCTTTTTTTCTCAACAGCATCCAGCTATCTCTGTGTGGAAAATGCTGGTAGCTTACTATAACCCCCCAGGGAGTAGATCCAAGAACTTTTGATGATCATTCTGCTACAATCCTTTTATTTTTCACTGAGAACTGTCAGGGCTGCAAATTGAATTCTCAGCTGAAGTCCACAAATATTGACTGTAGACTTGGTTTGTGAACATAAACCAAACCAGATTGTTACAGCAGATTTAAGATGTTCTCTTTTATAACACTCATTGCAAGTATCTGACTTAAAATATCAAACCACTTAACAGTTTGGAGTTAAGCATGTACAGAAATAGAGTGTGTTATATGTACTTTTTACAGTTATTTAATAAATCTTTATAATATTACATTTGTATAATGCTCTTCTGCATTTTAGTTTTGGAATGGTGAATTTTCTTAACAGAGTATTTGCTTTTTCTATAGTCAAAAGCACAAGCAAGATTTCTGATTTAAAACTAAATTTAGAAAAGCCTACTGTATAAATCCTATCATAACACAGTTGCGGCTAACCTTGGGTCAGAATTTCTCTCAGAGAGCAGTCGGAAATTAAGTATAAACTTTTCACAGTTCACTTAAAACTTTATAAAGTTCTATACCACATAGCATAGTATATTAGGCCTTTTAAACTAGTTTTCTGTTCTGTTTTATTATTTGGCCATATGCTTTGGGTCAACACTACAGTATCATGCAGTTGATTTTACTTTTTAATAAAGTTGAGAATGCAGATTTTTATTGTTCACTTGTAAAATGGGTTGTATAAACAACATGCTATTATGCACAACTGACCTACAAGTATTTGGAGCTCCGTGTGGAACACAGTAACTACACCATCATCATTATGCACTTTGTGTTGGTCCAAAGCCATTCAGAAGGTCATTTCAAATGTTGTCTCCCACTGTGCCTAACATACCTTATTGAAAAATAATCATCGTTTCCCACCACTGCTGTGCAGTTGTCGGCTTTAAACTTCACTAAGTTACTGTGTCACAGAAATATAAAAGTGTGCCCTTGAGAATGCTTATTTTCCTGCCTAGGGAATTTTGATGCATTAACTTCTCTGTAATAGGAGTTTGGAATCCAACTCAATCCTCAAGGAAAGTTCAAACCGCCTAAACATGAACCAAGGTAATAAAATTCTACTGTTCCACCTCACTTTATCTTCATTCAAAAATCATTGTCCTATAAGCAAATTTTGGCCACAGAGCCCTGTCCAATCCATTGACCACTACATCAATGCCATGATTCTTCTTTATACCCTGGATTCTGTGCCAGATGACAAAGTTCCAAGTTAAAGTAAATTGGTGAAATCTAAGTTTTGACATGGGTGAGGTTTCAGTGAAATCCACTTCAATCTGGATGAGATTGAGAACTCTGATGGCATTCCAGATATAATTAACCGTGCTCTCTCAACTCAGAACTAAGTACTCTACAAACCTGCCTACTTAATTCTCTATGTGTTCTCACAAGCACCACAGACTTCTGGTTCCTCTTGTAAAGAGGAATTTGTAGCAACTCCATAAAAGGTGATCCAACAAGATAATTTCTGCTTTTCAGAAGTTATGGATGATTAAGGGCTAAAGATTTAATGTTTCAAAAATACAAGACATGATGATACTACATGATTATTCAAGAGTGATAGAACAGCTTTGATGGGCACCCTGTGTCTAGCCAGGGTCAATACACCATAGCACTTTTCGACACCCCTCCTGAGGCTCAAGGAATTTGAGACAAGTATAGTAACTGGGAGATACAAAGGGCAAAACATGGATGGAACACTGTAACAGAGCAAAATTGTGGTGGGAAATCTTGGTTGTTCCAATTTTGAAGGGATGAGGAGTGGATTATGTATAAATTGTCCAGTTTTATTCAGTGCCATGATGATGTTATTTTGATTTTGATGTGGCAAATACGTTTCTGTTTATTGAACAGATTTTGCGACAAATATGGCTTTAATGATAAATCTTAAAATTGTGATTCAAGGATGCTAGACAAGGAATATATTGAGATTTTGTGGCAAGGTTTTGGTGGCAGAAGGGTTGCAGTGGTGGCTTGAATGAGAAGATGCAAGAAGCTTTCCTTGTGTCCCGTAAAACCAGTACAAACTAACTCCAAGATGGACCCACCACTGGCCAAGCAGCAATGGTGACAGTGCCTTGCAGATAACATAGTTAATACATAGGGATGGATATAGGCCACCACATTACAAGACAACTGCCACAGCACTCAGCAAAAGTCTACCAAAATGGCTTCTTCTGAAATCATTTGAAGTTTGGAAGTTGTTTCACATTTTCTTCTTGTATCTCACAATAAACATCTAAACAGCAATCCATAAACTTCCATGTATTGTACCTTCCTTGTGGAAAAACTTTTAAGGAACATGACACTCAGGAAAAAAAGAGTTATCATGCCATCTATGAAAAAAAGAATGGATCATTCTGGTTTTTTATTTTAACCAAGCATCACAGAATAGCTACAGGTCATCTAGTCCAACCCACCTGTAATGAGAAGGGATATCTTCAGCTAACCCAGGTTTTTTAGAGTCCCATTTCACCTAACCTTGAAGAGACAAGGCACCTACCACCTCTCTGAAAACCCATTCCAGTGTTTCACCACTCTCATTGTAAAAAGATTATCTTTTATTTAGTCCAAATCTACTCTCTTTTCACTAAAAAACATTACCCATCACCCCTCTTTCCATCTTTCTTTCTAGCCCCCTTTAAGTCTTGAGTGTCCACAAAACTGTGTCTGAAGCCTTCTGTTGTCTGAACCACCACAGCTCTTGGTCTTGTCTCAGAGGAGAGGTGTTCCTGTCCATTTTCATTTCCCTTCTCTGGACTCAGTGAGTCCATGTCTTGTGATGAGGACCCCAGGCAGGATGAAGTACTACAGGCAAAGCCGCATCAAAGTGTAGCAGAGAGCGAGTATCACATCCCTCAACTGTGGAGGCAGTAATTTCATCTCAGTAATTTACATGCTAAAAATTGATCCTGGGACAAACCAGGAAAAAAAAACTGGAATAAGGACATTTCACTTCTCATCACTTCTCATATTTGACTCATCCTTTTCAGTCTGATACTTGAAGAAGTACTTAAATAAATAGAAGGGTTATGATTCAGCTGGGGTTTTAAAACAGATTTTTTACTTTTGTAAATATATCTCAAAACGTAACAGTGAGTTTCATTTTTGTCTTGTAGAAGAAAGAATATTAATAGATAACTGTGGGATTGAATCTATTTGTACTGACCCTAAAGGTTTTTCTTCTGATTGCTGATCCATCCAAATTTGTAATGCATATTGTTAACATTTTATCTTATAATCAAATTTTGCATTATATCTACAGAATCGTAGAGAACAATGTTTAATTGTGAGTTGGATTTTTGGAAGTGGTGGGGTGAGGTATGCGTTTTCAGCACTTCTCTTTGCACTCTTATTGTTTCTTTATTTTCATGATCACAGATTGGGGGTTCTTTGCAAGATCCTTCAAAATTGCTCACACTATTCATGCAGTTCACTGAGAGGTGTTGACATAATTGCATGATGAAATTGAACTCATATGTTTAAGTAGGCAAGTTTATAAATACTTATTCTTTCACTCTCCTGAAAGGCAGTGGCAACTAGATGAAACAGTGGATAAAGCATTTCAGTTGTTGATCAAATAATAAACTAATTTTGTAAGTACTGCCCTTCTCAAGTTACTCTGTAAAATTCAGAACTCGGTGAATATTACTTGTACACAGTACCATGAAAGCACAACTTATTTAATCAAGGCAAACTGACTGGGATCCTAATGTTAGACATTAAATTCAGAGGAAGGTCAGTTGCTCGGCTGTTTTCTAAATAATTATATTAGCAAAACAAAGTTGCGATGGAAGGAAAAATCCTTCCACAAAAGAACAAAAAAACAAAAAAACGCAAGGCATAATAAAAAGCAATTCTTTAAAAAGAAGAAAAATGAAATTATATTTATTTTCTGATTCCAGTGTTTTGAAACACATACTACAATAATTTAATTTTACTTTACTAAGTTCGAGGGAATTAGCTTATTGTTTTAATCATAGCCCACTAAATGTGAATTTAGATCAAATCTAAATCTGAACTGAAGACATTGTGAAACTAAATGGTACTTGGGATTTAGAATTCATCTATCTTTCCAACAGTTTCTATCTAATAAAAGTGAAATGTCAGTCCTGAGTGATCACTATGATCAAAAGCTGTTATCATGAAAACTCCTGAACCCAAAGAATTAGACAGGTACTCTACAGTTTTGCAGTGCCATGCCAAGAACATCAAATGTATGTATTTGTTGCTGTAAGAAAATCCAAACAATATAAGATCAAAGGCCTCTATTACTGAGTAACCTCTTTCTAATAGTGCCCCAAGGAAGAAGTGTAAGTGATGGAAGAGCACTAGAACAGGGCAAAGAGGATGTGATATTTCCCAAACAACCCCAGGGGCTCCACCCTTTTCAGCTGAGAAACTTGATGGGCTAGAGTTAATTTTTCTATTTATGGATTATTTTCCATAAATTGTGCTTATTTCCTCTTGAGTCCATATAGAATTCTAGAGTCTTTAACAGACCCTATTGCAGTAAGAAGAGTCCTTTCCTGTTGCTAGTTTTGAACTACTCCCCTGCTATGTTTATCAATTACCTCACAGGCTTTTTTTTTCAACAGAAGTACTAGTTGACAAAAAATTATTTTTTTCATTGTCTGTGCTCTCCAAGAGTTTAATCGCCTTTCAGGTTCCCTTCTGGACAGATGGCTGCTTGCTTCACTTCATTGCTACTCCTGGGGAAGCTACCCTTGATCTGCCCTTGACCTCCCCTTGATCACCTTCCACTGCATCTACAGCATTTTGATTCCAACAGTAAAGGCAGATTTGAAGAAAATCCCCTCTTTGTACCACTCACTCCATACTGAACAGTTTTGATGAATAAGAACTAGATTTCTTCCAGACAAAAAAAAAAATCAACCTGACCAGGTTTGCAACAAGCAGGAAGCTTTGAACTGTGTGCATAGTAGAAATATTTGGCTGTAAGAAAAACTCCCAAGCTATCTACAGTGTAGGTGCAGGGTCCTTAGCATTAGCTGCTCTGCTCAATTAGTGCAGCAGGGTGCCTCATCCCTCTGAAATATTTTTAATTCTAATACACTGTCTTGGAGATGTAAGAAGCTAGCTTATAGTCAGTATTGAACATATTGGTGGGCATTTCAGCAGTTTAATAACTTCCAGTATCCATTCCTTTATAATTTGTAACATGCTGGCTTTTTTTGACCACTAGTAAGGTTTAGGTTGACCTTTCCATGTAGCTATCTCCTGTCTTGCTGTTGAAATCTACTACTTCTGACAATAATTCTGACTTCCTCTGGAAATTTTTCTCAGAGGAAGAGCATTAGTATGTGCTACAAGAGACCCAAACACACTGTTAATGATGGCTCTAATCCCTAGGAAAATGTCAGATGACTGTGAATAGATAGAACATGATTTTTTTTTGCAGTCACATCCCAACTTCCTCCTTCTGCTTTGAAATGAGGATCTAACATCCCACAGAAAAGGCCTTCCTTGCTCTCTGCAGGAATCCACAGGTCCTCCTTGCTAAGGACCCTTTTAATTGCCATTCTACAGTAGATTTATAGGCCATTTGACAGCAAAGAAGTAAAAGAAGGAGTCAGAACACCATGCCATCAGATATCCATCTTCAGAGGAGGTGGGGAAGGAACAGCATATACAAAGATATGGCTACATATTATGCTTTTAGTTGTATTTTCTTTTTACCAATCAGTAATAAATCGAATCTAATCAATACACCTAGGCACTATTGAGGGGAAGAAAAAAAAAGGATTATTTGAATCTCCTCCTATTTTTCCTTGCAGCAAGTACTTCTTGAATTGTGATAATGAAATTACTCAGATAAGTCAGCAGTGGCAGCTGCCTGGTGGCTGTGCAGGCTCCAGCTCTCTTCAGAGGTCCTCAGGTCCCAATGGGACAAAGCCCTGAGAAAGCTGGCATGACCCCATGCCTGACTCTGCTGCCAGCAGCTCCCTTGCACCAGACAATGCCTCATTTTTCAGGTACGTAAGGTTATGTACATTAAAGTCAACCTGACATGAAATTGTGACACCATGTTCCTCCCCACCCAGAGAGATTAGGCAAAAAGTGGCAAGCAGGTAGGATTTCAGCAACTCTTTTAGCAACTCTTTTAATCATAGAAGAGTTTTTGTTGGAAGGGATCGCTTTCATCACCTTCCTGTCCCTCCTCTGTACTGCTTCAGTAAGTCTATGTCCTTTCTCTATTTAGAGCCCTGGAGCTGGATGGTGGGGTCACACCAGAGTAGAGCAGAGGGGCAGAATCCCCTCCTTTGCCCTGCTTTGGATGCAGCCCAGGATGTGCTAGGCTTTATGGGCTGCCAGGATGCATTAGCAGGTCACGTCAAACTTTTCATCCAACACCCAAAAGTCCTTCTCCTTAGAGCTGCTGCAACCCCATTCCCCATCAAACCTGTATTTGCACTTGAGAGTGCCCCAAACCATGTACAGAGCCTTACACTTGGCCTTGTTGAATTTCATGAAGTTTGCACAGTACGATCTCTCAAGACTGTCAAGCTCCCTTTGGACAGCAATTCTTCTTGCACCACACAGCTTTGTGGTTTTGGCAAACTTGGTGAGGGTATTCTAAATCTCACTCTCCCTGTCAGTGACAAAGAGGCTAAACAGTGCTGGTCCCAATGTAGTGTGACATGCTAGCTGCTTTCAAAGTGGAAAAAGAAGGCCACAACAACTAGTTTTCATGCAGATAAATTGTTGTCTTCTTTTGGCTTTATTGTAACATCAACTACATTTATATTGTTTCAATATATATAATGTTCTAAAAATAGCATAGCATTATTTCCTAAAATGACATAGCAATAACTCATTAATTAGTTTCAACATCTTGCACAGTTTTCAGCTCTAGCATCCTATCTTATCATTCATATCCTGTCCACAGCAATTATCCAAGTCAACCTCCCTGCTTCTCTTAGTTTACTTCTGCTTTCTAGTTCCTCCTCACCTCTCGGGGTATACGGTGATTGACTCATGGTCAGAGGATGATTCTGGAAGGCTATCAGGCCAGCCAACAGCCTTCACACCAATACTGACCCCTGAGAAATGCCACTCTTTCCTGTTCTACTCTTGGACACTGAGCTGTTGACCACACCTCTTTGAATGCAGCCATCCAGCCAAGTCCGTATCCATAAAACACGTGTCTCTCCAGTCTGGAGAGAAGGTTGATGTGTGGGATAGTGTCAAAAGCTTTGTACAAGTCCCAGTAGCTGATGTCAGCCGCTCCTGTCTCCTTCACTGCCTCTGCAACCCCATCAGAGAAGGCCACCAAATTTTTCAGGCACAATTTGCCCTTTGATAAACAGTGTTAATTGTCATCCATCACATGGTGAAAATCAGTATTTTAATGTATGCCCTGCAAATATGTCACAAAAGAAAAATCAGCTTCTTTAGACCTATCTTTTCATGCTTTGATCATCTTAGAGTTCACCATATCCCAGCTCTTCTATTTTGTTTTCTTTCTCAGTATTTTCTCCCATTCATTCAATAGAGTATCAACTTTAAAGAAGCAATTCAGTGTGGGCTAACAATTCTAGTGAGTAACAACAAAACAGTGAATGAATTTAATATCAAAAGCAAATATAAAAGATTTTCTTTGCATTGTCTATATTCCTTTCTTCCTTAACACTGCCCTAACAATCTGGAATTGATAGTGTTGCCATGGTCACTTCTATTACCGAGTTACATGTTCCTCTTTCATTAACAATCACGCCTTCATTTTATCTCAAAAAAAAGATCAATTCTGTTTTATGCCTTACTGTTTTCCTTTCATTTCCAAATTCATAGGTGTATTGAGCTGTAAGTTTTCTTAGCTGATTTCTAACTTTTCTCCAAACTTGGGGTTTCAATTTTTTTTTTTTAATTAACTGTTTGCTCTCTCTTTTTCAGTACACAGTTTGGAGGGAAGAAGAGTCACTTATAAGGCAAGGGTGCATTGAAGATAGCACCCTTTTTTTATTGTTTGTGCTTCTTCTCTGACTGTGATCAAAATTACACTACAAAATCAAGACTAGGTTGAAGTGACAGAAGTAAGTGGGTTTGTTTTTAGCTTTTCCTGTACTTCTGTAGGGTAGAAAATGGAGATAATGGGTACCTAAATAAGCCACAGAGGAGTAGAATTAAATTCTCTGTAATGTAGTTCTAATATTACTATGTCACTATAATAAGATTAGCCTTGACTGTGTAGCTTATCTAACATGGTTTAAAAGCCTTTGGTGTACAATTAATTTGTGCTAGATAATATTTTAGAAATCATGTCCCAAATTTCTCCCTGATCTTACTTCACTGGTTTCAGCAGAGGGACACAAGGGATTAATTTGGTACTAGCAATTTACTTTATAAAGTTCCTATTATCTTTGATATTTTCAGGTGTTATGGCATTTTAAATGCCCCTGATACTTAGAAGACAAAAGTATTGTAAGTATAGCACGGTATATTTTTTTGCTGTTGCATTCAGAACAAGGTCAAGAGCTAAGTTACAGGTGGGAAGTAGAGTTTACTTAGGTTTATGGTCACTTGCTATGAGAGGGAGGAAATTTACTTCAGGTATTGCCTCAGCACAGGACTTCTTTACACAACACTGAAATAATTTAAGGTAGTCACTGCACAGAGACCAAGAGCATAAAATATGTTCAAAAAGGCATAAGCCAAATTCATTAAGAGCAAATCCATCTGCAACTTTTCCAAAACAATGACCTGAATGCACTATCCAGCTTACAAAATCCTGAACTTGCTTCCTGCCACAAAGTCTAATGAGGGAATCATTTTTCCATGTGTACTGTTTCTTATATTCCTTCTTAAAATGTTCATTATTGGACATATTATAGCAAGATACACAAAACATCTCTTTCACCCCTCAGGTGCAATGGATGTCTATGCAATACGTGTGTAACCAATACATTATATGCTTGCATATAAATTCAAAAGCAATAAATATGACATTTTAAGAGAGCCATTAAAACATTTACTCCTATGTTTGGCCATATCTAACCAGTCTGTGGGCTGAGGTGAATGCTGGCAGATATCCGGTTCTTATTTTTCAACTGGCTTCTAGATACAGTAGTAGGAGAGCACAGTATTTTTTACTCAGCCCAGTTATGTGTTGTCAACTAATCCAAATACAAAGAAATGTGAAACCCCAGTATTGCTGACTTGTTGCAGCAGGGAACATCCTGTCAATCCTACCTGCACTGCTTTTCAAATAGTTCACTGACAGTGAATTCCATCATATGCAGCAGTGTTGGTTTCCATGTGATTAAGGCCCTTGGATCCAAAAAGATCTACTTAGTGGTGTCAAATCTGGTGGAATTATTTTATTTTGTCCTGCTCTTATTAGGGAGTTGTATCTGGCTGAGCTTTCATGGAAAGAAAATAAAGTTGTGACCTAATAATAGTACATGAGTACTCACAAATAGACAAGGAAAGAAGATATTATTACAAGTTATTCTTAATATAACTTGTAAGAAAAATTTCAAGATAATCCAGCAAGGTGTTGTCAGTGCAGCAGTTTCAGAGAAATTTGATCCACAGTAAGGAGTTACACTGTTTAGCTTGCCCATGGCTTGTAGAACAGTAAAAGTGGCATGGGAGGAGGAAAAAAAAAAAGGACCAATCAGGATTCCCTCTTGTAAAATTAAAGCACTAGCAGATTATAGATCCTAGATTATATAGATCCTTTGGCCATTTTAACTTGAATAAATGGGTTATCTTCCCCATAACAGCTCGAACACAGCACAAGTAGATTTTGCTCTTGGGTGTTAAACTGAACCTCACTTTGGTCCCACACTACCCTTCTTTTTTTATTGTTTCCTTCAGATGGATACACTTGCCAACCAAATCCAACAAAGGTTTTTATTTAAACTATCATGATAGGTACAACCATCACCTCCAAATCATAATACTCATGTATTCTGCAAGTATTCAGTTAGTTTTGCTGGTGCCAAAGGACTTTTATTTCCTATACCATGTATGGCTGGGCATCAGAACAGTAATGATCATATAACGTTTTAAATTATACCCTTAATGAGATCTACAATGAACAAAAGTATGACCAAGTCCAAAGAATTGTTTATTTTTTCTCCTACCCTTCACAAAGAGGACCTATTTATATTCTGATTACCTTGTGGTAGTGCCAGGCCAGTAAACACTACATACCTTTAATCAGAAAGACCTACAGTTAATATCTAGGACTCCCACTGAAATGTGTGCTGTATTTTGTGATGCTCAAAATAAAATGCTTTACACAACATGATGTGCAGAAATGCTCATGTCGATGCAGTCTTTAGCAGAAATGGAAAGTGAGCTGCTTGAATGTTCCTGCTGTTTGAGATCGGAAGCACAGGTCATTAATATTTTATTGGTGTCTTTCATACATACCCTTTATACAAAAGGTTTTCAAAGAAGCTGGATATAAAAGCTGGCTGGCCTCCTGATTTAACAGTACTAAGCGGGTGTTTCCTGCATAAAAATGTATTAGTGCTGCACAGATGACAGGATCTAAAATTTCAGACAGTGTGAGACAGTTGAAGAAACAAAGTCCCAGGGCTATTATAGATGAAAATGGCATAATAAAAAAGGTACCCTCACAGCAGGAGTTTGTCCTGTTTCACTCTTTAAATGAATAATTTCAGATTTCTCTAAGCACAAATCTATAAATTTTTGCAATAATGAATGACAGATATTTTTCTTGACTTCCATGCTTAGCCTTATCTGAACACATTTTGCCACTGAGGTAACATTACAAAGGTCGTATAAAGACCTGTACTCAGGCAAGCAACTACTGAGATGGTTTCAGAGAATTTGGTTGGCAGTAGGGCTTTAAACTGTGCTCTTTGGTCTCAAGCAGGAGCAGTAGGAAGGCCCTATTCACAGCTCCATTTGAATAGGTATAGTGGTTACTGACTCCCCTTGAGTCTGGCAATGGGTCTGTGGACGAGTAGGATTTTGCCTAATTTTCATTATTCAGAGTCATGAGGCTTGTACCAAGATGTATAAGTTGTCAAAGGTCCCTTACATTCCAAAAATTGTCTTGTTCATTCATCCTGTGCGCAATTCTCTTCTATTCCCCACTTATAAAGCCATTAATATCAGTATAAACAAGAGGCACTGCATTACATTAAATTACCATAGAAGGGTCCTGTATGATAGTAGACAGGAGAATATACTGGAATTAGACAAGGGAAGATATTGGAAAGTGAGATTAATCACCTTAGAAATTTGAAATTTTTTGAAAAAGAAAAATTAAGGTCTTTAAAAATTAAGGCATATAAGAATTTTTTCAATTATTTTTCATTTTATGTATGTAAAGAAGAGACAGTGTTAGTTTTGTAATGTAGCAAAAATGTGTGGAATGAAAAACCTAGCTAACATCACTGTTCATAAGTTGCTTTTATATTTATTATTTATTGAACAACTTTGAATCTCTTTCAGGTGCTTCAGATAAACAAACTTTCTGATTAATAAGGGAGTAAAATAGTAGGGAAAGAGCTTCACTTTACCTTTTTAGTTCTGTTATACAGTAGAGATACATGTTTCATCCCAGCATTATTTCCTTAGGTGCTTCTAAAACTGCAGGACTAGAAACAAGTCTAAATAAGAGAAGCTACTAATTAGCTGATTATTAAATGCCTCAGATATTTTCACAGACAACCAAGCATTATCAAAAAATATCTATTTCATGGTTTGTTTTCATTTGAAAGAGATTTTTAATATAGTCCTTTGAGACCATGGCAGTCAGCTACAAATGGTTACAAAAAGTTAAGAACTTGGCTGCTGGAGCACAACCCATGGCCTTAAGTTAGATGCTGCTTGCCATACCCTGCTCCCAAAGGGATCTGAGTGGAGCCAGGTGGTAGATGCAAAGCTAGGGTACTTGCACTGTCCAGAACTTCCAGTGTTGGACCATAACAAATACATAAGTCACCTATGCAAATCAAAACTCACTCTTTCCTGTAACTCAGCTGCTCCATTCATTGTGACTGCAAAGCACAGCTTGCACAGAGGATTCACAGCTCTGTTTTCTGTCCATAAAAAAACAGCAATAACTTTTTTAGAAAAATACACTTGTGGTTCCTCCAAGCTTTATCCTGCATTTCAGCTCTGCACCACTTGGTTACAGTCAATATTGAGTAGTGTAGTCATGAAATAAAAATTTCATTTCTTTATGTATCAATCCTTTCTACCTTTCCCAAAATGCAAACAATATGAAGTCTAACTTATATGAAAGTTTTCCACCCATTTTCTTCTTCCATTTAGCACAGAGTTTTTAAGCATTTGCTGACTGAGCAAGTGGAAATACAAGAGATGTCTGGTTCCCTTGACATTTGGCTGGCAGCAGGCTGACATACTTTCCAAAACCCTCTCTGAGGACTGTTCAAAGATGCTAGGCTATTGTTTCACGTAAATTTTAGTCTTGAACATCACCCAGTGGTAGGTGCCCCAGTTGCTGAGATACTATAAAAGTAGAGCTGTATTTATTCCTCTGGCTGTGTTTTATTCTTTGTTAACTAATTTTAGAGGAACATTACCCTGAAAAAGTGCAATCTATCTTTAATTCTGTTACCTATAATAAGAATCATGGACACTTAGCATGAAGAAAGAGGTATTTGTATAAACTTTACTAGGTCAAGATATGCAATGATAAACAGACAAGAGCACTATGTGTACACGGATAATCATCAGAATCTTTGATCACTTCCTAAATAACAAAAAAACCCCAAACCTATTTTTATAATATCTATTATAATGAAAAATTAGGCAATTCTATTTAAGGGATTCTGCAGGGGAGACCTTGTAGAGTGAATCTGGCTTTCTGGTTTTTTTGACTTAGTTTTTTTGCTTTTCTCATTTGGCTTGTAGAACATTACCATTTCTGGCATGCACACCAGATGGGCAGTAGGAAATAAATGGATAAATAAAATCTTAAATGTCTGGAGCCTTTAAATTGATTACTATGTTAGTTAAATACCAAATGACTAATTTGCATGTGCACATTTCAACTGAGCAGAATTTATTTTATTTAAAGGTCTGACATATAATCGAGATTTGTTTGTCATACCCTTTTACGCCCAGCTCTTTACATAAACCTGGCTTTAAATAACACATGCAGCTGGTGAAAACAAGTCTGTGGTAATAACATGGTTACCTTGTATTCCTTCCCAATTCAGAAATAGCTCATGCTGCCTGCATGATTAACAGATATGCTGGGATATTAGATGTCACAAAGAAAAATATCTGCTCTGACAACATTCATAGTAGAATTAGTTATAGATAATTTCCTACTGTGCAGTATAGCACAAGTGAGGCAGATCTGCCTTGTGAATATGTGTGTGGGAAGACATGCCAAAGCCCTGTCACCCTAAAAATCAGGTCCTTTCCCTGTCAATCTCTTTTTATTTCTGAAAAACTTCTCAGTTTAGAAATATCTTCCTTATCACATGGAAATAAACCTGCACTCAGGGAGAAACACAGGGTTTTTCTGCATCCACAAGCACACCTGACTATCTGCAATGGTAGACAAGCCCCTTTTTTTACAGCTGACTTCTTGCTGGAAGCAGGAAGCAGGATACAGTGATTCAGTCTAAAGGTGCAGTGTTGCAGCAGCACAGTGATGTATTTGTTACCCCTCCGTTTAACTCGTCTTAATCCTTGATCAGAGCAAATACTAATCTGCAGCAGCTCAGGAAAAGTCACAACTGATGTGTTTCCAATATTCTGGCGCTACAATGCTGAGTGCTGGGTCCTTGCAAGCTCCCATGTTGGCAGCAGTCAAAGATCTGCCAGAAGAACCTGTGTGTGCCCCTTTCTGTACCCTCAGAGCCAGTGCCATGCTCTCCACAACTGCTGAGTTCTGTGGTGGACTTTAATTCTGATAAGAAGTCGGACTAAGTGATCATTTTAAGTTCCTTCATACTGAAATAGTGTTTCCCTTTCCTTTTTTCCTTTTCCTTTTCCTTTTCCTTTTCCTTTTCCTTTTCCTTTTCCTTTTCCTTTTCCTTTTCCTTTTCCTTTTCCTTTTCCTTTTCCTTTTCCTTTTCCTTTTCCTTTTCCTTTTCCTTTTCCTTTTCCTTTTCCTTTTCCTTTTCCTTTTCCTTTTCCTTTTCCTTTTCCTTTTCCTTTTCCTTTTCCTTTTCCTTTTCCTTTTCCTTTTCCTTTTCCTTTTCCTTTTCCTTTTCCTTTTCCTTTTCCTTTTCCTTTTCCTTTTCCTTTTCCTTTTCCTTTTCCTTTTCCTTTTCCTTTTCCTTTTCCTTTTCCTTTTCCTTTTCCTTTTCCTTTTCCTTTTCCTTTTCCTTTTCCTTTTCCTTTTCCTTTTCCTTTTCCTTTTCCTTTTCCTTTTCCTTTTCCTTTTCCTTTTCCTTTTCCTTTTCCTTTTCCTTTTCCTTTTCCTTTTCCTTTTCCTTTTCCTTTTCCTTTTCCTTTTCCTTTTCCTTTTCCTTTTCCTTTTCCTTTTCCTTTTCCTTTTCCTTTTCCTTTTCCTTTTCCTTTTCCTTTTCCTTTTCCTTTTCCTTTTCCTTTTCCTTTTCCTTTTTTTCCCTTTCCCTTTTCCTTTTCCTTTTCCTTTTCCTTTTCCTTTTCCTTTTCCTTTTCCTTTTCCTTTTCCTTTTCCTTTTCCTTTTCCTTTTCCTTTTCCTTTTCTTTTTTTTCTCTTCCACTCTGTTCCACTTCCTCCATTCTTTGCATTCTCATGTTTCCAGGGCTGGCAGTCCATCAATATCTCTATTTAATTTTTCCAGGAGTAAGCTGGTGAGCTATGGTGATACCCTACAAGCAATCAGAAAAGAAACTCTGTGGTGAGAGACACCATTCAAGACTTGGCTATAGGCCCCAAAAAACTTTCTAATTAGTCCTGGTTCCATGAAGGCTCCCGCACCTGGCAAGAGCACTGCAATGGGATTCTTAAAGACACTATTTTTACACTTGATTTACTGATTTTTTTTTTCTTTCAGAAACAGGGTAGATGACAGTCAGGCAAAATATATTCTCTATTGTAGAAGTCTTCCATTGTTTACCTCATTTTCCTCCTTTTCAGTCAAAATAAAAAAATAATTGGTTTACTCTATTTCCATTTCATAAATTGCTGTTTTTATTTTTCTTTCCTTTCCCTTATGAATTCATTGTTTTCATTTATTCAGAACAATTCAAAACAATTCAATTCATTGGCTGACTAACAACAGCCACTTTTCACCTCTTACTATCTTGTGTTTTCATTAAAGAAAAAATTCACACTTCAACACTGTAAGTTCCATATAACTTTTCTACTATGCAGCTATATACTACTCATTTAAAGCAAAAAGCAGAGCCAAAACCATTATGCTGAAAGGTTGCAAAAGATACATTTACCTTTCCAGTTATATGAAACTTTTTTTTTCAAAATAACAAATATTCAGCTATGAATTCTGGAGTTCAGTTGCAAATTAACCTCAGTATGTGTAAATCTTGGAAGCCCAGAAGGAAAAATATGTGAAGGAACTGAAGATTTAAAATTCAAAGTTTATTTTTTCTGTGGTAAATGTACCATGATTCATCTGTCTTGACAAAGTACTGGGAGAGAGGAAGAAGCAACTCTTAGCAGGAAGGCTTAAAAGTTTTATAGCAGGATAACATCACTCTAATTTCAAAGGTTTTCTGTCCTGTACAATACAAAATGTACTACAGATGATCTTGTCTCGTTTCCGCAAGACCACTTCCTGGTTCATTTTTATCCAGAGAATATACCCTGCTCATATTCCATGAATTTTCTTGGCTTCCCTATGCTTTTCACTAATTGCTTTCCCACCATCATTACTCACAACATACTTTCCTTTTAGCCAATACACAGATACATGCTTTTAGGGACTCTGCCTTCCCTAGTCTTTGGCCAATCTCCACAAAATTAGCAGAGGTCTGAAAGCTCTGCAGATGGCAAAAGCTGTTCTATGTACTACAGTCCGTTGTGAGGTTCTGACCTTTAATAATAGGCAGGGAAGGTGCCAGAGTTAATTTTCATTGCCCACTCCTGACATATTTAAACAGAATCACAGGAAGGATACAAAGACCATTTCTGAGCTACAGTTATGCTCTACTGCCTGTAGCCTTGGAAAATGGTTTGTTTAATTTCAGTTAATATAATACTTAAACCTCAGACAATGCACTGGAAAACTCAAAGGTGGAAGCAGGAGGAGCAGAGAGGGAATGCCTCAAACACAAAGTACAGCCTCAAAATAAAAAGCTATGTTTTTGCAGCAAAATTACTCCTAATCAGTTGGGCGTTATGTGATAAACGAGGACCAGATGACAGATAGGAAACTAAAAATATACAAGTCACCAACTAAGATCAAGAAACTTCACAAAGAGCATTTGGGATTTAACTGCCAGGTACAAGGTCAGTAATTGAATTTAACTGGAAAGTTTCAGGGTTTAGACTATAATCATTAATCAGAAAGCTGTTCCTCAAAATATTGTTTGTGGGGCTCTAAAATAGTAGAATATTTGATTTATTTTTTTTTAAATATTTAATTTTTAAAAGTACCCAGATTGTGTAATAAACTGTTCTCACAAAGAATGAAAACAACCAAACAACAAAAAACCCAGTCAAACAACCAACCAAGCCAAACCAAACCAAATGTAAAAGAAAAATTAAGAACTTTAAACCTCACAAAACACCAAGATTGACAGTGGACCCTACTTTTGCATAGTCAGCAAGTAAACTGAAACAAATCCATCAGTAACCTAGGAAATGCAGCATTCAAATTGACAATATTAAAAGAGGAAACAAAATCAGCAGCCATCACACTAAAGGACCAAATTAATAAGAAGATGTCTAGATATATTCTTTACTTTAGAACAAGCAAGACTACTTTCCTAAGCAAAAGTCCAGCTTTAAAAATGGTTTGGCATTTTTTGAAGGGATCAACGAATATATTCATAAAGCATTTCATTTGTTACAGTCTGAATTTTCTAAAATCTTTTGACAAAATCACTCCCAAGACCTTTTGACAAAGGATGCTGTGAACAAAAGAAGTTAAAATGGGTTCAAGAGTGTATTTCTAAGCACTTGGAAGACAGATCCACTGAGGCTTTTAAAGTAGACAGATCATAGCAGTCCGGGAAATGCTAGAGTTGGAGGGCACACATTTATCAGGGTGAAGTATCAGACATATTTGCACTGGTTTTATGCTTTCTTTTCCAAAAAATCATCAGAGTCAGAATCTGTCTCTTTATAGGCCTGTAGTCTAAAGAAATATGGCAAATTCCATATTTTTGTATTCATAAATAGGGACTTCTTGTGCTTGTCCAGTACCTCTGACTGTGTGATATTGTGGTACCCTCAACAAGAAGTGACAGTGGTTTGATGTTAACACATTTTTCTCTTTAAAACAGATTGGCTGCATAATACAGGTGCAGATAGTATTTATAAGAGGAAAAAAAAAATAGGCATTTTGGGTTGCATCTAATTCAGTACATAGCCAAGTCTGTGATTCAAGGAGTCAAAGACGTGTTCAGAACTATTTCTTTTTAAAAAATACCATAGAATTTCTGGATGGTAATAAAAACAACAGAAAATCACAAATAGTCCTCCTATAGCTGAAGGCTGTTTTTTTCAGAGCCTTGCAAAAAGTGGGAAAAATATGGGAGCACAAGAAGTATTTTCCTCAGTCCTCATAATAATTAAGAGAGATGTCAGAAGATATTATCGAGGCCAAGATATCAACACCTGTCTCCAAAACTTACACCTCCCACAAAACTATGGGGTTTTTTATACCATGAAATAGCCTTCAAGAGACAAGGTGTGTTGGGTGCTGTCAGAATTTGCCTGTCCTGATGGGTGGAATAGTCCTTTGGGCGTGGGTGAGCATTGCTGATCAAGGGGTCTTTAAACTAGAGCTGATGGTGGAAAGGGATACCAAAAGGATTGCAGTAGGCAAGCCAAGGGTTGCCATGGCATCTCCAGGAGATGGAAACCTAGTGGGAGCACTTACACTGCTCCTGGGAGCACAGAGGGTTTAGAAACACATCTGTAATTCTTGTACACAATCCCCCACTGTATGGGAAAAAAACCTGAATGAAATGGAACAATTTGTCAGCTCCCAAACCTACAATGTCTCTGTCAGTGAGACTTGGTAGAATGAGTCCCCTGGGTGGAGCGCTGGGATGGAGGGCTACAGGCTGTTCAGGAAGGATAGGCTGCACAGGTGAAGTAAAGGTGTCAGACTATATATAAGAGAGAGGTTTGGTGGCACAGCCCTCGCAGTAAGCAGTGATGTGGTTGAGAACCTCTGGATGAGAATTAGGGGAATGGAAGACAAATGACATGATGTTTGGGGGTGTCTAATAAAAACCACCCAGCCAGGATGTAAGCACCAAACAGTTATTCTAAAGGAAATTAGGAGAAATTTCCAGAATGGTAGCCCTTGTCCTCACAGAACACTTGGACTTGCAGACATCAACTGGGTATACCATACTGCTGCAAAGAGCAGGTCTTGGGAATTCTTGGGTTGTAGGAGAACACATCTTGTCACATGTATTCAGTAGGAAAGATATCATCCTAGGCTTGCTGCTTGTGAATAGATAAGGAGCTGTGGGGGATAAGTCAGTAAGGGGTTATCTTGGTGGCAGTCCTAATGAAACGGTTGAGTTTAACATTTGCAGTGTAAGGAAATAAAATCTTATCAGAATTGTGACTTCAGGAGAGCAAACTTTAAGTTGTCCATGGAGCTACTTAGCAGGGTAGCCTAAGAATCTGTTGGATGAGGAGACCATGAGCACTTGTCAATCTTAAGAATCTTATTTTAGAAGCAAGGAAAAATTCCACTGTGCCATGAGGCAAGCAAGAAGGCCTATTGGGCTGAACAGGGAAGTCGCCACAAAGCCACAGAGGAGAAAAGGAAATATAGGAACTCCGGAAGCAAGGTCAGGCTTCACAGGAAGACACCAGACCTGTGATGTGTGTGTATGCCAAAGGCATGAAAGGCTCTCTACCCAATTTGAAACTGGCCAGTTTTGCCTGTCTGATAATATGAAAAGGTCTTTAAGGACATTGTTGGCAAGAAGAGGTCTGAGAAAATACTGGAGTGATGCTTGTTGACAATGTCAGCAGCAGGTGGTCATCTGCAAATAAGGCTGAGATATTCAGTGCTCTTTTTTTTGTCTCAGTCCATAATTATCCTGATAGACCTTGGACTTCCTCATCCCACGAGTGTGGGAACAGGGATTCCCATTTGTTTGGACACTGGACTTGTCAGAGACCAAGTGTATCAGCAGAATGTTCACAAGTCCATGGGGTCTGATGGGGTGCATCCTAGAGAACTGAAGTAGATGGAGGATGTCATGGCAGGAATTTTCTCCATCAGCTACCAAAAGTCTGAAAAGTCTGAGGTATTCCTCACTGACTAGACACTGACCCATGGAATTCCAGTTTAAGGTGCAAGAGAAGACCCAGCAACCTATATATCTGTGCGTCTAACGTCAACATCTGAAAAGCTGTGGAGGAGATGGACAGACTGGATGCCATCAAAAGACATGGAAAGGACAGCTCAATCAGGCACAGTCAGAATGTGTTCACAAAGGAAAACCATTTTTAACAAATCTGATCTCCTTCAGGCTAGGATAACCCTCCCAGGATGAAGGAAATGTTGCTGTTTTCTGGCCTTTTGTGATGCTTTTGTTACTGCTCCTTACAGCATCCTTCTGTACTGAGCAGCAGTGTTCCTCAGGGCTCAATCCTCGCTTCTGGGCTGGTCAGTATTTTGATCCATGATCTGGATGCAGGAGTTGAATGTCCCATTAACAAGCTTGTTGATGATACCACATTAGGAGTTGTTGTTGACTCTCTTGAGAGAAAAGAGGCCTTGCAGAAGGAGCTGGATAGATTAGAATGTTGGGCAATTTTCAGTGGCATGAAATTGAACCAGTCCAAGTGCTGCCTTCTACGGCTGGGAGGCAGTAATGCCTGGCACAGGTCTCAGCTCAGAGAGCTGGAGAGCAGCCCTGCAGGAAGGGACCTGGGGATGCTGGTTGGCAGCAGGCTCCAGAAGAGTCAGCTGTGTTCCCAGGCAGCCAGGAGGGTAAGCCACTCCCTAGAGCACATCAAAGCATGGCCAGACAGCCAAGAGGCAGGACAGATTGTCCTCCTCTGTTCAGCACTGGTGAAGCCCCACCACTGCAGAAGGATGTCAAGGTCCTCGAATGCTTCCAGAAGAGGAAACTCATGCTGGGGAGACGGCTGGAAAGTGTAACCTCTGAGGAGAGGCTGAGGACTTTGAGCTTGTCTAATGTGGAGAAAAGAAGATGAAGGGTGACCTCATGACTCTCTTCAGCTTCCTGAGGAAAAGCATGGGGAGAGGGAAGTGCTAAACTCTTCTCCCTGGGATTCAGTGGGAATGGCTCAAAGTTGCAATGCATGAAGTTTAGATGGGACAGCGGGAAGCATTTCTTCACTAAGAGGGTGGTCAAACACCAGCACAGGATTTCTTGAGAGGTGGTTGATGCCCTAAATCTCCCCATGTAGAACACGCTTTAGGATTTGGTCAGCCCTGAAGTAGTCAAGCAGTTGGACTAGGTGATCAGTGTAGGTCCCTTCCAGATGGATTAGATTCTATTCTATTCTATTCTATTCTATTCTATTCTATTCTATTCTATTCTATTCTATTCTATTCTATTCTATTCTATTCTATTCTATTCTATTCTATTCTATTCCTATTCTATTCCATCCCTTTCCATCCCATTCCATCCCATTCTATTGCATTTTGTTCCATACATAGACCAAATTATTCAACAGATGAGTATTCTACTTTTTTGTTACTTTCTGCATTGTATGTCTAGTCTCTGTGTACTATATGCTGTTGCTGAAGCTTGTCATTGCATATTAGATTGATGGTATATTGTTCTACCTTACTGAATGTAAAATTGACTTTTGAAATTAAAAAAAAACCCAAAGTTAAATCATAAATATTAAGAAAGATGACTGTAGACCTTTGTTCTTCACTCTATGAGAAAAGCATACCCTTCATGATGATTTCTTTCATTACAATGGTTGCCTGGCGGCAGCTTCAGTAATAAAAATACCCATTTTTCAGGTACAAACACAAAATAGCAGGCAGGGAAATTGTCTAAATTGAAACTCTCAGTATCTCTGATTGATTTAAGAATGAGGATACCAATGATAGGTTTTCATCAACCAAAGATCAGGTCTCACACATGGATGTTATACACTTACATTATTTCTACCTTTGTCTTCCACTTTGTCAGGCTGAGGCCAAAGTACAGAGACTAGGAGAGAAGTATTATTTATCCTACTAACAGGCTACTTCAGCAAAGCAATAGACTTTACTGATGAGCCTCTGAAACCAGAAGTAACTGCTGAATAAATACCATTTAAATTCAGGGAATACCACCAGCTTTTTTCTTACACCTCTCTGACTGACGCTAGGTTTCTGCCTTCCTATGAAGAAAAGTAGCTTTCTTTGTACTTCTGAAAATAAAAGTTTTTGTGCCTAAATATGCAAATAAGGATAAATAAGGGCTGCAGAATTTGCAGCAGCATTTAGGCTCTAAAATCGTTTCATTTTGATGCCTCAGAGCTAAAGAAAATCCCACCAGATTTCTGCCTGTAACATTAGGTGCGTAAACAGTATTGAAAGGCAGACACCCAGAGACCAGCTAGGCATTTTTAAGAGGTTTTTTACACCAGAAAGGTCATGAGATTAATCTGTAAGATTAAATTGGTGAGCAGCTTAAATGAGCCCATTTTATCATGCGATGAGTTGCTTCATTTCACCAGACAGACAACAATGTCATGTGAAGTCATATTCCAAATCTGCCTTGCAGTCTTGTACACAGATCCAGACAAGGCAGATAAATGAGCAGGAGTAAGAAAGCAGTTGAAACTGCATGATAAATTAATAATGTTGCTTATCTTGCAATTCAACAGTTTATCAAATGAGTGGTACCTGTACTTAAACAACTTCATATATACATGCCTCTCTTCCATGCCTCTCTGTATTGACTTTATGCCAAGCAATGTTTGTCAGCATAAGTTTCAGCTAAGTCATGAAGCAGGTGTTAATCAGAATTGTTTGCTTATATAATTTTAAGCATTTTCACCCCTGCCAATTTCTTTTTCTTCCGTGTTTTAACTGACCATCTGCTTTCTGTGAAAGGGTTGTTCAAGCAATTCAGAAACTTATGTCTCACTCTTGAGCAGCACAATCTTACCTGTGAAAGCAAAATTATTTAGTAGAACTCTGCTGAACTAGATAAATTCAGTTCTGGAGAAACAAAACTTCACTATTTTAGTACTTCTAAAATGTGGTGTCTCAAAAAAAAAATCTCCAACCATCTCTTGAAGACTAATTTTAATTTTTCTTTGTATCAGATGAAGAGAATACAATTTTCTTAGAAACTAGCTGAGGGAAAATAAAGATTCTTCACTTATTTTATGCATTCTCACCTTAACCTGTGGAATTTGAGGGAAGGTATGTGGCATGACTGGAAAGTACTTTCTATTTGACCAGAAATGACAACACAACTGAAGTGCCGTTTGATTCAATTTGCTGTACTCAGGGTCATATATTAAATATTCAGGTAATTCCTTCAGATACATTCATTGCGAGAGAGATGGAGTAGAAAAATATGTTCTGAGGACAGCATATGCTGGGAAGGAACTGGGAAGTTTTCTATCAGGCTAAAATACATCCAACCCTTCCTACACAGTATTATGCTGCAGCTTTATGCTTACAAGAAATTTTGGATCAAAATTACTAACATTAAGTTTTCATTCATCTATTTGCCACATAAAATTTTCTGATAGACATTATCCTTAGAGTAGATCATTTTTCTTCTCACTCTTAGAATCTAACTGAAAAACCACTTTGGTGGAACATTTAGTGGAATGAGAGATTATTTTTAATACTTCAATAAAGGTCTTCAACCAAAGGTTTCTACTTACCCTGTGATCCATATCAGGCATCAATTGAAGTTAAAATCAAAGCAGCTCTTTGTTGTGCTTCCAGCTCTTCCAACTAACAGGTTTTATTTGAATAAATGAGAAGAGAAAACACTGTAGCAATATACTTAATTAATTTTACTTATTCCTTGGATGCTTTAACATTTAATGGTAAGATGTGATGCACAATGTGTGTCTAGGAAGAATGAAGCATAGCCTGAGGCATTCTCTAGTCTCTGAAGCATTGCTGATCCACAGAATTTTCTTTTTTTTTTTTTTAAGTGTCAAAAATCACTTCATATGGCAAGCCAGATAGCATTTCAGGGTTCATTACAGCTTCAAATTGCTTCCATTGCTGGTGATCTACAGAGATTTCATTACTGTCCCTTCATTCTGTATTATCATGAAGTTATGGGTTTGGTCTTTATACCAAAGGGATACTTTTCATTTCAGAATAAAGCTCCTAATGACAATGTTTTTCTCAATGAGCCACTGCACATCAGCCTCTTTTCCAGCAATAGAATCAGAAATTCCTCTCTGACCATCTGCCATGTAAATGGACCAAACCCTTGAAATAATAAAATATAAAGATGCCTCGCCTTTTTCCCTTTCCTTATTTTGCCTTGCCATTCCCTTGCCTTGTTTTGCTTCTCTGATGTGCAGGTTGAGGGCTATCTGTTTCTAGGAATATCTCAGCTATGGATTCCTGATGGGAAAAGTGCACCAGCCTATACAGTCTACTAAGACTGGCTTTTAGAGTGGGTCAATTTAGTAAAATCTACTCTTGGATAACCTCATGGCTGTTTCTTTAGTGCATAATTGTGAACACCAATGGCTTATTATTTTGCTTCTCTGTTGCCAGATGAAAAATGGGAACAGAATGGGGAGGGAATGAAGAACACAGAAAAAGCTCAGAAAACATAAAGGATGTCAGTGTGGATAGCAGTTCTATGATTTTGAGGGGCAATATGAATGCAGGCAGACCTGAACAGTTACATACCCTCTACAAAGATGCCTCTTTGTAAGCTCCAGCCATTTTTTAAATATGTCTCCAGAATGCACTTCTTGAAACAATCCCTTTAATGATCTCAACACTATTTGCCTTTGAAGGATGTGCAGTTCAGTTTCATGAAAGGCTGGTGGTGAAATATACAATTAATATAAAAATTAATTTCCAGGATACAGAAGAAATGTAAATATTACCAAAAAAGTAAAACACAAATGAAAGCCTAACCATATCTGTATGAGATTATAAAAAAAACTTAATTCCATAACTTAGGCAAGAACTCATTTAGAATGCAAAGAATCAGTAACATACATCAAAAGACAGATCATGATCTGACACATCTCAAGTAGTCAAGGTTTTATAAGACAAGCAGGGGTTTGATTTTAATTCCAAATGAAAGTGTCCTGAATGTCTGCACATTGTTTTCCATTAAATAAAAAGAATATTGGAATTTTTTCAGAGTAAGCCAATTGTGTATTAGTCCTACTAAATTGTTAACTATGGTATGTGAGTACACACACACTCATAGGCCAACTGTTGAACATATGGGCACTCCAACACTCACAAATTTGCAGACACTCCTTTACACACAGTGAACTCCACATCTTACTTTATCCAGGAGCTTACACAACTCTTTTAAATAGTCCATTCTTCACCAAAGATACTGCATCATTTGTGCAGGGATACCACTTGCATAGCAATCCGACTTTGCTTTCTGTCACTTGACCAGTAAAAATGGTGTAATACAATTTATAAACAAATTATCAGCCATTCTGAGAAGATAAATTCCTGAAGAAAATCCACAATGTGTAATCATAAATTAATACAGTGCATCAATTCACAGTCTCAGTAATACCCTCTTACTCAATTATGTCAACCTTGTAACATGTATGAATTATCAATTTTATTAGAACCAGATGAGGAAGTACTTCTTATTTACCAGTAAAAATTTTTTTTGGCCCTAAAAATTGTTAAATATGTGAAAATTCAGCAATATGGAGGTACACACCTCTCTCCATTTGTCCCAGACAATTAATATCTAGAAAGACCTATCGTTCTGGAAGACTTTTATACTGCAAAAAGGTTTTTAAGATAGGAACTGAAATAAACATTGGATTATAATGGGTGGTCTATCATACTGAATTTCAAGCTGAAATAAACTCAGAGATTTAAAAGCTCTTTTCTTTGAATGGATGAAGAATACTATCCATCACCCAGATCTTTCAAACACTTGAAGGAAATCAAATGGAATGACAAACGTCTTTTTTAATATCTTTCCTGAATCCTCAGCACAGATACACACATGCACACACATATTTACAGAAGGATTCAGTTTGCACTCCAACAAGTCTATTGTAATATCTGAACTCCTTTTGGTTTGTTTTCCAGTATAACCTGTTTAATAAAAAGAGGTTTCATAGTCACCCTATTGATGAAGGTAATTTTTAGATCAACTACATTCTTATCACAAGTTATTTTTCCATTCCCTTAAAAAAAAATGTACCATTTTAAGTTTCATTTCAGTGTAGAGTGGCCAGGATTTTAGTCCAGAATTTAGGTTCTTTCCATACAAATGTAATGTGAGGTCCTTGGGCAACTGTGGATGAATTCTTTCTTCATCCATATAATGGTGTAACACATTGGTATTAGTGCAGTTTGTGGCTCTATAAATATTTACCTCTTAGCAATTATCAGCATCTAAAATATGTTATACAAAACTGAAAAAAATATACAATTGACAAAGTATAATGCTTCAAATTAAGCAAAAATACTACATGTAATCTGAAAAGCACAGCACCAAGGTCACAATGCTGGTATGAGGGTTTCCATAACATAACAACAAGCATGGGAGAAACTTCTCTCCAAATGCACTTTGGTTGTTTCCCAATTTTTATTTGCCTCCTCTGCATATGTAAAAGTAATTTGAGAATACTGGTTGGTCTCCAACTCAGGGCTCTCTGAGAAGAATCATGAGCAATGTCCATGCAAGAAATTTCCATCCAAGAGGAAACCAAAAAATTGTTATAAAATTCATTATTGTAAAATTTAGATGGCAGCAGCTTTTTTTCAGGGGTGTTCCAGAAAGTAAATTATGGATTTAGGGCAGTTAATATGACAGTTAAATTTTGAGTCTTTCAGTACCAAAAGCTACCGTGAATTTGGAAAGTGCAACTGCCCTTGGTAAAGGAATTCACATGGACTGGCAGAGGATTCCATTCAGTGCAGATGTCACAGAAAATGAACTGAATTGTTAGATGAATTATTGCAGCAGTAAGTTTGAACTGGTTATCTTATCTTATCTCTCGTGCATTTCTATATTGTTGTTTGGGTTTTTTTAATGCGAACTAAGGTTTAACTATGGGTCACCTTGAATGACTACCAAAGAGAAGTATCACATCCCTAAAACCCACATAATTCTTTAACCAGTGAGTACCAAGGTGATTGACAGCACTGTTCCACCTGTTAGAGAAACAAAAAGTAATAATAAAACAACAAATGAGTGTTTGATCCCTGAAATACCAAGAAAATCTAGAGAGACAACAGATACAAAAAGTTCTATCCTTTTCTTCAACAACAGCAATATCATTTCCATTATTTCTCCAGGCTCCCATTCTGAATTCAAAGCAATTTATCTGAAGTTCAGACACTGTCAGTGTGATTTAGTTTCACTTTTATGGCAACTGCGGGTCTCTAATAAGTATGCTCCTTTCATTGATTTTGTTCCCCTTCAGCTGCTGCTGTAAATGTAATTGAAATTTTTGGGTTTTTTACCCTCACCTACCTTTCTTTTCCACTGATGGTAGACCAATCAGAGCACATTTCTATGAGTTTTATATACCCCATTAAAAAGAAGTATAGTTTCTCTTGGAAATTGACTTCTATAATAACTGTGGTGACATTAATATTAAAGTATCACTTATTTTGCATATACAATTTTACAGATTTTCAAGTTTTCATGAATAAGTAGCCCAATGAACAAATAGAATGTGAATATTACTTTTGATTTATGCACACTTAATAGGATGTTATTCTCTACTTACATAATGTGTCAAATTTACTTTGGTTAATAATTTTGCAGGTATCTGAAGCTGGCATTTCAGCAGCAAAATACTGCCATATTGGAATACAGGCTGATAGATGTGCAGGTGTGTGTCAATGCTTTGTCCACCAGTGTTCAAGACAGTATGCAGTTTTAGACTCCTATCTGCTTTTCCACCGATAGATGGCAAGGGAATGAAAAATCTTGCTGATGAAGAGCTTAAATGAAAGAAATTAATTGTGGATTTAATTCTGAAAGTGACCAGATTACTCTTCTTTCCAGACAAGGTGTTCCACAGGCCAGCTCCTGAGAAAGGTGCTGTCTTCCCCACTGTCAAGTCTCCTGAGGTGCTCAGTGACAGGTGATCTAATGTGACCTCCCTGGCACAGGGAGCTGCTGACCAGGATGAAACAGTGATTTCAGATTGAAGTGGAATTGCCCTTAGGAAAACCATGCTTAATATCTCAAATGCAACTTAAACAGATATTCAGTGAACAGAGTAGAGTTGTTGGTTGAGACGTTCATGTGGCAAATTATGCGGCCAAGCAGATTACCACATTCAGGACACAGCTACAGATTTTGTGCTGCTCTGATACAAGACGTGTAATGCAACAGGAAACAGAAGTCTGAAATGGTAAAATTATCTTGCACTTGTATGCAGGCAATGTTCAATGAACAACAATCACAGCACTGAGGAATTAAAATTGATACAAAGGCTGCAGAATGAACTAGAAACGTGTAGTCAAAATAATAATGCAGTAAAGAAGCTCATTTATGTTCCCTGCTTAGTTTAATACTATCCAGCTGCTATCCTCTTCACCTAGAGCTGAATGTAGCTGAGCTAGCAAAGAATATAGCCATGGCTTCACACAACATTTCAAACTACAATCTGTGTTGGAAGCATCCAACCACTCATAGAGTCAATTAATAAAAAGGTATAAAGGGAGTGCTCCTTGTCCATGCCTACTTTCTACAGTTATTGGGGTTTTCAATTTATCAAACACTTTCATTGTTTTCCAGGAGAAACCACACTGTTCACAGTTAATTGCACCAAAGACTCTCAACAAGGAAAAAAAAAAATTATGTGGGGTCTAAGGACCAAGTAGAGGCAGAAGGAGCAGGTGCTTCTTCTCAGCCACAAATCTGGGTTTGAAAGAGAATGACCCAGAACACAAGCAGCTCTGGTATTTGTGACTTTCATTTTTGTTTTTCACCTTAGCATTAGAATTCAATTCATTAGAATTCTCCTAAGTATTCAAACCCCCTTAATCTAAAGGTCCAGCTTGCAGGCAATTCTTGACAAGTCCTTTGTGTTATATCCACCCATCCTGATGGCAGACAAGAGCTTGTGACAGAGCAGCTGAGGAACCTGCCTGGGCCCCTTGGTGGTGTGAGAATGTTGGGGATGTGAACAAAGGAAGCAGCCCTAGTCTGGGGCAGTGGGGGAAGGACAATCCCTTTTAGCACAGAGGAAGACTGAGCCCTGGTGGAAGACTTTGGATAGCTCAGAAACTAAAGCCCAACATTGTCCTGTGACATTCATTCTGTGTACTGCTATCTGTTATGCACATTGGGTATTGCTATTGCACAGAACATTTAATTAAGCAAGTAATTAGTATAATAGGGTGATAAATGGAGAGGTGTGGTAGTACAATCTTGTAATGGACAGAGAAACAAAAATTATTCTTATCAAAATCTTACAAAAGCATTGAACAGCCTCTGAAAAAAAGAGATAAATTGTAGTATTTTCATACTCATAAATTGCTCCTGTTTCTAAATTACTAGTGCATTTGAGGATTTTTTTTACCGTCAGTGAGGCTTTATATATCGATTTCAGCCTAGCCCACTCTGGGTACTGCAGTTAATTAGAGACCTCACAGTGTGAGGACGTAAGTCTGGCGCTTCAGTCTCTGCTTCCCAGAGAGAGAAGGTTATCCTTGACACAGGGCAGCTGAGAATTCTGTCTTTTATTAGCCAAGCCCCAGACATCTGTGGTTCCACAATCACAATCCTTGGATGCATACATATAATGTAATCAAAGTGATAGCACATGAAGTTTCAGTGCCAGATACATTTCATTTCCACAATAGCTGTCAAACCCCCTGCAAAATGAAAGTATTGAGAATCGTAAATTATCACCTCACAATGTGTTTGGGAAACAAAATTTGTCCAGCAAATATTTTAATGCAGATAAGCTAATGGTCCCTTTGGTGTGGATCTTTACTATAATGGATATTAATGCTTTTTGATATCTCATTTCCAACCCTGACGAGTAAAAGCCAATGAATCAGCGGATTAGACACTGAGAGAACCAGTGACTGGAGATAATCACTTTCAGAGCCCACACAATAGGGGCTGTGGTTTCCTCCAGCAGTGGAAAAAGAGTGTGATCCTCTTCCTCTTCGGTCTGCCTTTTTTCATATCCTTCTTTCTCATTTTCCTTCCTTAATCTCAGAATAATATCCCGACTTGTCCACTGCCCTAAAGGTTTGCTTAATATAGCCATAAAAAGCTGCCAGTGTATTTTAAAAGAGTCAGAATAATAAGTGTTTAAAGTCATGGTGGAGAGAAAGCTGTAAACAATCAGCACTGATATTTATTTAAACCTTTGTATTTGGTTTAAAGGTGAAATGAAATAAGATTCCAGAAACACCCTCTGACCAAGAAGCCGTATTTAGATCCTGACCCTGCATTGCTACCAGTGCTGCCTGATAGCAGTCCCATTTCCTAGACATTGAAATAGAGCTTATTTAGCATTTTGTAAGACTGGGCCCTTTGATACCAACTCAGCAAGGGGTAAATCTGTCTAAGGAGCAAATTTGGTCCAGGATGGTTCCCTGCAGTAACAAGTAACAGGAATTCAGCTTCCCAGACGACAGGGAGGAAGCATGGAAAGCGCACAGTATCATCCACAGAGCTCACATCTCTAGTGCAGAGGACAAAAGAATGGAGCTAAATCTAGATAAGCCTTAAGCTAAAGAAGGAATCTTCCTTCCGTTAGAAATGAAAATCTGCAGAGAAAAAGACCTCCATCATTTATTAGTAAATGTCTACCCCATGAGAAGTCTCTTCCCTAATATTTTTCTTTTTCAAAGTAGCAGACTCTGCAAGCCTCCAAACATCTGGCTTATGTGCATCACTGGCACTGTACCAGCCTTCAGGAGAGAAAGCAAGGCAAAGACAAACTCAGACTGCTGCGAAAACAGAAATATAGGCAAAACAAGAGGCATGTTTCATGTGCTTTTGGGTTTGTCTCCTTTTTTCTCTTTCATTACCTGTCCAGCTCATTTCAAATAAAAGAACATGTGAAATACAAAAAATTAAGGAGTACTTCCCACCTTGGATGCTCTGAAAACCATCTGAACCTTAAGGACAAAGGAGAAGAGAGCTTTATAAACCAGCACAATACATGCCTGCCAATTGCCAGCAGCACTCAGATCAATGCTGTCTCAACTGGAAATATTGCCTGGAAGACCCTTCTGCAATGCCCTATGCAGAGAAATTATATCTTTCAACATTTTTTAGTATTTTGGAAGACATTAGAAGCAAAAGTTTCCTTATAGAAAAAAAAAAAAGAAAAAGAAAAAAAATGTTTTGAAACAATTTTGCCTCACAATTTGCCTCACAATTCAATACAGTATCAGTAAAAAAAATTGCAGTCTTTATGTTATGATTCATTTTATTTAGTTTGTATTGTATCAATATGTCTTTTTAATCTTCCTAATGCTAGCTGTTCTGATATCTGCAATACTAATTAGATGCCATGGGCTGTCCTGGGTTCTGTATATCACAAAAAGCTGCTTTTCCTATCAAAATAGCACTGTAATATCTGATTCCCACTGTACTTAATACATATGCTTAATAATTCCTTGCTGGAAACAAATAATCAACCAATCACCATGATTTCAGTGAACAGATTAAGCAGAAATCACATCCGAGGTGTATTTAGGTAAAGATAAATGCAGCAAAGATGTCATAAACCAGCTTTTTTTATACCATTAGTGTTCTGGAAACACACCATAATATATGCTCTAACTATACTCAGTTATAACTAACTGTAAGTTTATAGACATGAATAAAGCATACCACAAGAGAAAAACTTTTCAAAATCACACCTCTTATAACTGATGTTAGTTATCCTAGCTATATATGAGACATTTGTTGCGTGGCTAAAAGGATGGAACATACTGATTCAGCTAAACACATCTTCCCCTGCCTACCAATCTTATCTTAGTTGTTCCCTTTCTCCATCACAAGTTCCTTGAATATCCCTCACTTATATAGTACATTCTTCTAGATATACCTTCTTTGGTAGAACCAAACAGAATGTCAAAGGTATAAATTGTTTGAAACAAACTATGCATGTTGAATACACCAAAACGAGGAGAGATCAGGTGCAGAGAGCAGGAGTTAAGGGATGGATAAAGAAAGTAAGAGCCAATGCACAAAACTGTCAAACTGAGATAGACCATGGGTTCTTCTAGACTTTTATACCACCTGGCACTGACCACTGCCTTCCTTTTGGTATGATCACTGAGAGAGTTTTTTCCAAATATTTTACACTCACTCAAAAAGTTACATCAGATGCAGAGACATTCAGTTCTGAAGGCTCAACAAGTGGTAGTCATGGACATCTCTCCTGCTGCTGTATTTTTCAGAGGTAACCCCTGGGGGCCCTTGTTTGGGTTGGGACCCCAGTCCAGGCTGGTGGAATTCTGAGGGAGGCCAGGCTCTGTGGGGTTAAGGCTGGGCTTTGGCCAATGCACAGCAGGTTTCTGCCTTTTCTCAAAGGAAAACAGAGCCAATTAGAACAGAGTTATTTACAGGACCCCTGAAAAAGACATTATCATCTATAAAGTACGCTAAACTATTTTATTTCTTATTATGAGTCACAGTTTTGCCCCATAGAAATTTGAAAAAACTTTTTAATTTTAACTTCATGGGGACAGGTAACACCAAAATTTATTTTGAAGTTCAGGTCAGGTTGTATTTGTGTAATTACAGAGAAGTGAAATTGTAACCACTGAGGTTTGTGTTGAATTGACATAGACTAGCATATTAGCATACTAGAATTGCCCTTTTTTGCAATACTTGCATATCTAATAGTGTATGTTCACTCATGGCACTAAACTGAGAAAATAAAAGGATGAATTTCCAAGGATCTTAATCTGTGATTTGAATTTTTAAGAAGAGGAGAATTACAAATTATTCCAGATCTCATGAGAAATATTTTTCAACCCTGGATAGTACTGCCTATGATTTTGTGGTATAAGAATCTCTATGGACAAGTTTTTAAATACACTAACAGAAAGCAACATAAAGCCAAAGCTCAGTAAAAAAAAAGCTGATGTCATTTTCCAAGAGCAATCCAATTTTTTGCACTAAGTTCAACAGTATGGGCATGACGGAGCCAGTCAGCTCTTAATCAAAACATGAACAAAGCACACGTGGTGCAACTATCTAAGTGGTATAATAGGTTATAGCACAAATAGTTAAAACCCATAATAATTAAAAATTACTGACAATAATTCTCATTTCTTTGTGGTTTCCAGCAGATAGGAACAGATGAATTAATAGTTTGTTTTAAAAAATTTCTGTAGCAGAAACTGCCCCATCTGGGCAGTTAAGTACTTAAGTACTGACCTAAGTTAGCATGTACCTGACATCACCACATTTGAAAAAAATGAAAGAAAGCATCAGGTGTGAAACTCCAACACAAAGCAATTGTCATAAAAGTGCAGAACAACTGCCATTGTCTTTCAAAAACCTGAATCAGAATTAGAAACACAGGAAATACAGCCATGGGATTGAGGTAGCTACCAGATCCTTTTCACTACTCAGTTATCCAGTAGCTAATTGAGGCTCCAGTTCAGTACCAGGACCCATGCAAATGAATAGCAGTTTTCTCACTGTCCTGATGACTACTCTGGGGATACACAGAGGGGGGAACATCCACCTATGGAGGCCCAGCTGCAAGATTAGAGCTTAGCTGAGGCCCTCTGGTCAGAGGACAGCATGTGATAACCTTTACGGTGCCAAGGGAGAAGGACAAAGCAAGTCAGCATCACCAAATGGGTCTTTGTTCTGTAAAGTACTAAGAGTGCATTCATATAAGTATTTCTTCTCTATTTACTTACTTTGGAAGCCCTTCTCTATATATAACTTGTCATCTATCTTAAGAGTTACTAGATGGTAAGTCTTTGGCTTAGAAAAGCAGAAGAGTAGTTTTTCACAAACATAAACACTTCCTAACACAGTTCAGAGTTCCATTGTTTTTTCTAATTGAAAAAAAAAAAAAAGAAGAAAAAACCACAATTTTTCTTCAAAATCACAGTTTGCTAAACATAATTGCCCAGAAAGTAAAACACAAAATAAATCTCTTCCTTACAGTCTTTACAGTCAAGTATAATGGCATATACCTTTTTTTTTCGTTCCAGCTGTACAGAATTTTCAGAACAATGAGTTATTACTAGAGAAGCTGCAAATCAGAATTAATGTAATCAGTCTTGGTAGCAAAAAACTTCACTTTTTTTTTAATAGAAAGATACCCTCAGTAAAAAAGTTACAGTGTGCATGTGATTTTATTATTATATTAGTTTGTATAATACACATAGTCAGCTAAAGCACAGTTGATGCTTTCCTCAACCTAATAATAGATTTCACCTGCCATATGGTGCAGCAAAAGTGGGCTGGCCTAAAGCTTTTAGACTATGGAGTTGTCTCCAGTGTAGACTATGAGGATCATTTGCTTACGAGCTCTTCTCAAGAGCAATTCAACTTTGTTATTCATAAAATATTTCTTAGGTAGAAAACACTGGGGTTTAGAGGCTATTTATATCGTGTTTTGAGATGTCTAAAAACTCTTCAATACATCTACTTGGAGGAGGGATTCAGCATGATTCTTCCATATTTCATAAGTGCTCTCATAAATTAATTTCACTGAAAACCTTGACTTTCATCTTCTTTAAATATAAAAATTAATTTTTTGAGGTATATCTTCTCCTAGATTTATGAAATTTTGTCCTCAATTGATCAGCATGAAAAAAAAATTCCTGTTTTCTCCTATTTAAGTTGGTGTCTTACAACAAAACAAGTAAATTAAAAACTCCTGCTAGAACTGAACAACTAAAATTCCTTTGTGCCATAGAACTCTGGATAAGGTTCAGTCTTATGTTGCAGATCCATATAACATGTATAATCTACTAAAACGGCATTTTAAAGGTTTAGAGAAAGTAGGTGGATTCACAGATATTCTGTGAGTAGTGACAAGATTCAGGGATGTCATTACACAGTAGTTGTTGCATACGGTTCTTGTGAGGTATGTTAATGCTCATCCCAGAATGGTAATTCCTGTTCATAAATAACCTAGACTCCTTATTATATCATCACAGATCCCATAAATTCTAATACTGAAATCTCAATGGATTTTTTTTCAGGCATTACTTGAGAGCAGTTTGAACCTAAGTCTGAAAACATTTAAGGTAAACTTAAGTTCTCCATAGCATAAAATTGAATCCTTTGTCCTTGTTTACTTCTTTGCACTCAGTATGCATCTTTTGGTAGTTTCAGGCTTCAAGGCATGAATGTGGAACTTTTCTTTTTTTTTTTACTGGGAGGCTGAATGCATCTTTCAGACACATTTGAAATGCAACACATTAATACCTACATTCCAATTAACCAATCATTAATGTGCTAGAGGACCTTGTGGCTGAGGGCTGTGTTTGAAATGAAGGATGCAATCCAGGTCCCCAGGCTGTGTATTTATTACTCCATCTGTGGAAAAAACCAAAACATTTCTGCAAAGCAGTTTTTTTTTCAAGTTAAATAAGTTGGCCAGTTATATTGAACTTGTAAAACCAACCCAACATCCAAAACTGTTGCAAACTTCACAGCTCTTCACCGAATTTTATTCTTTTTATTTTGCTTTAGTTTGGGGCCTAGTGAAGAAAATTCTGGGCCAGTACTTTCATGCTTAAACATTTGAAGCTAGAGTTTGTACAGGGATTGTGCGTGTGAATTTGCTAACCTTCCTGTTAAAGCTGCAGCTCACTCTTCCCACATTATTTAACACGTGCTATGTTTTTCAGTCCCACATTCCTACTGGCCAAAACTGCATGAGAAAACAGAGGTACAAACTAGTTTTCTCAGATTTTCAGGCTTGCAAGCAGTGGAATTTTTTTCTGATTTTGGCTGTATATCCAACTCCATGTCTAAGACATTATAACAGCTGTAGAAGTGAAAAAAAAAAAGTAGGAATTTTTTTAAAAATATATTTCTTTGTAATTTTTTTTTGTATTGATATTTGAGGCTCATCTCAGTGAGTAGGTTGGTATGATTCAAGATACCATAATTTATTGCCATAACTGGATTTCCTCTGGCCCCTGATCTATGAAATAAAGAGAAGATTATATTGCAAAAGCAAAGGCAGGAGCTTCCAAGCCCAGACCACAGTAAAACCTCGTTTTTTAGAACAGATCAAGAAGCTTACAGCTGTTAAAAAAAGAATTTTCCATCATGGTTTCAGCTGGTTTCACCTTTTCAAGAGTATTATATTCCACAAGCATTTTTAAGAGATCTAAATTAAAAAAAAAAAAACAAAAAAA